>LPNX010041942.1:0-17135 GCA_001517045.1 Pseudotsuga menziesii
TATATATATATATATATATATATATATTAATAATTAGTGTTTGGAGTGACGACTTTTTCAGTTCATGTGTAACGTCTTCATTAGTGCGACCTTTTAAGGGCTTTTTTTGGTTTATGGTTGTTTCGCATGTGGTATTTATGATAATAAGTTTTTTTGTGATGGATTAGTTTCACATTAATATTTGTATTTTATTTATATATGTATTGGTAATAAAAATACATGATATTATTTATATTATTATTATTTATAATTTAAATGTTGGTTTTGAGATATAAGTTTTTATTTTGATATTAGTACAATTTGAGTAGGTCTAATTTGTTTTCTTTTTGAAGCTTATAGGTTCAAATATGGAAGGACGGAATATGTAATTTTTGTAAATGCAAAAGTCTTTTTAGTCCCACTAACAAGGAGTGACCTTAAAATTAGATTATTATTAATATTAAAAACAATTTTTTTTTTACTTTCACACACACATGTAAGTATTATATATATTTTAAATATTTTTTTGGAAATAACAATTATGAGCCATAAGCAGTGGTTTATAAGCATTTACAACAACATTTATTAGTTCATACTTAAACAGGAACTATATTTTTCATTATAAACCAAAGTATTTTGTCTTGGCATTAATTCAAATTCATATTATATTTTTTATAAAAAATTTCAATGTTTATAAAATACAATTTATTAAATTGATTTTTTTGAAAATCAAAAATAAATTTGAATTTTCAAATTTTACTCATTGGTCAAAGAGGTTGTTTACCGGACATAAATCCTAAAAATATGATTTAATATTTAAAACACAAAAAAAATATGATTTTTTCTAAGAGGATGATCACTTAGCTTCTTTGTTCATGTATAAGAGAATATGTGATCTAGAAAAGCATGAAAAGTATTTATGTTAGACGCAAAACCTTTTAATTACTTCAGGAAATGTTGATAAACCTGAGTATCTCAAACACTATCTTCGTAGCTTTCCAAAACATCTTCTTGATGTTGTTGAACAATTCCTAAAGGATAAGAAGATTGTATTAGTAGGTTTAACTTTGGCGCAACTTCATGCTTTTAGAATATAGGTTGGGAAAGAAAACTGCTTGGAAAAGTGTGTTTCAAAAGACTTCAAAAGGCATTCATTAATATTTTCTCTAGGTTTCTGCAAAACAATTGTAGGAATGCCAAATTGGGGAAGAACACGTTATTGTTGACTTTTGTATATACAAAAAAAAACGTGTTACTTTCGATACGATGTTATAATTTTAATGTCATCAATTTTATATATTTTTATATAAAGACAATGCTTAACTAACGGAACAAGTTTTACAAACTTGTTATGTTCCTACGATTTTTCTTAATTTTCTTAATTTTTACATTCAACCAATGACTTATTTATTTTCTAAATTTTATCTTTGATGTGGACTAACTACTTTGTGGCATATTCACTTGTTATTCTAAAAATTGAGTATGACGTGCAAATTCCTATGTTGATATGATAAAATATTCATAGTACGAACATAAACATTACCAACTATTACTTTCTATATCAAGTGCAATAAGCAACGAAACAAGTAACCTGGGCATATGTATTAAAGGAGGGCCATCACCATTTTTTTCTTTAATAATCATTGTACAAACGTGAAACACACACACACACATTGTGTAAGTTATAGTCTACATTATATTAACAAAAAAGTACAAATACATATGCTTATAGTCTGCTTTGAGCCCTCCCATCAGAGGTGAGGCTTAAGCATTGAGTCAAGGCTTGCATGCTTACAACCATTCAAAGAAAAGACCCTACAAACTGATATTGGGTCAAATACAAAAACCAACAAAACGTATGTGCATTTCCACCTAAACATCCAAACTACGTCAAACAAAACAACTATTGGGTCGTGTACAAAAACTACATGAGATTCTATAATATCCATGTTAAACATTCAACCTATTGTAAATCAAGCAACTGTATACCCCCATGATAAAGAAACCAGGAAAAATCAGGGAGGCGTGAAACGTTATTACTGCTTTTAGAAGGATGAAGGACCAAACTTGACACAAGCTCACTTGTGGGGAGGCTCTTCTTCATCACATTCACTGGTATCAAGAGGAGAGACATTGATCTGCTCCCCTGTCTCAATCTTGACATCTATCACGTGTATCAACATGGTGCCAGTGGTTTCAACTGCACCTTCATTTGAGTATCATCCTTGGGACTGGGGTTCGTCATTTCCATAGCTTGCACTTTTTCCTTTGCTTGCTCCGGTGGAGGAATGGCCGCTTTCACCATCCTCGAAGCAGGAATGAACCCCTCTGGAACAACCACTGTAGCAAGGAGCGAAAAAGGTAGGTTATAAATCTCACTGACATCTTCACACCAATCAATTACCACTTGCACCCTATGCTCGATTGTTTGAATTCTAACTTGCAAATCACCATCCAAATCCCTAAGGTCGTTCCTAATATTGAGAAAGGAGTCGGTCACAACAATGAGATGATGAGTACGGTCTGACCTACTTCTTTCCATGTTTGTCTATCTCGAGAGCATCCTCATCAACTGGGAGCACAGTGGCACTCTCGGACCATTGTGCCACCACCCTTTGGAATAGCACACCTTAGAATGTCTTGCAAATTGAACTCAAACTTGATAGTTGCTTCCTCTTAAGCACATCCCTCTACATGCCAAGGCTCACTAAATAACCTAAGAGGTGCCTTAACTTCTCCTTCTCACTCTACCATAACTATAGCTATGATCTCCATGTGACAAGAGTTGTGCGAGCAGTTAATTTATGATCTGGATGAAAGCCTCATTCCTGATCTTGCTGACATTTTATCTTCCCCCATCATTTCACCATTAATGCTCCTATCCCGACTATCAATCTCCCCATTCGGGACTGAAGCGGATTCTTTATTCAAAGAGAGGATTAAAGTTAAATAAGAATCATTTTTAGTGGTATTGAAAGGAAAAATATATAGAAATTTGGGGAGGCAAGCACTGAGAAAAACCAATTAGCCCCTTTAAGGCTAAAGTTAGAACTTGTGCAGAGTGCATTGAGCCATATATAAGGTGGTTCAAGGTGCTAACTTTGGTCGTTGGTGTTGAATTATATTATATAATGTAAAAGTCTTATTTCATATAGGTGGTCTTGATTTTGTGGTGTCAAAGGTGATTTTGCATGATAAGATGCTCTTGAACTTTGGCACAAATGATAACCATGTGATCCAATCACAGATTGGGTAGTGATGGTGCCCATAACATTGGTAGGAGGCTTAGAATTAATCCCCATTGTATTAATCAATAAGTGATGCACTTCTAGTGCACTTGTTCAAGTGTGAGATACTTATCTTGAGTGACTTGTTCAAGTGTGAAATACTTATCTCGAGTGAGGAAAAATCTGGCCTTAATGATATCAATGAGTAGGAAGGCATTACTATGAGTATGTATAATCATCATATCAATTAAATTGCATTGGTATGTTGATCTATCACTCACAAGTTTAGTGTGAGTGCTTTCACTACATTGTTTAATGATGGTATATGGATTGTCTCATAAATTCTGTATATAGTTTGCGATGCTAGAATTTAAATTTACATTTTTTGAATGTGAAACCAAACCTTATTCTCGATTGAGAAGTTGTGTGACACACAATGTTTGTATTTAATGAAACTTCTACATTACAACCTCTTAATTGACATTCAACATTCTTGATTTGTTTAATGCAACGCAATACTTTGTTAAATTATTTTTGAGTTGATATATAAAAGTGCATACAATAATGAGTGGAAGAAACACAATGTTGATAGGTTTTATGTTCAAATAAAAAAAAACAATTAAAAAAATGAATAAATAAAGTTTATTATCTTTCATTTTAAAAATATTTACTATAAAACATGTTTGGATTTTTTCTTTCTTTAAACCTCTTTAAAAATTATACAAATTTGTAATCTAAATTTACTTGATAGTCCATAACTTTACAAATTATTTTTGTCCATTGGTATGAGATGCTTTCTTCTTATCTGATTATGTTGTCTGTAGATTGTTTGTATTTTTCTATTGTGGCTCTATTGCATGGAGTTGTTTGAGTAGTTTATCAATTAAAAAAATGTCCATATTCTTTGCATTTAGTAGAAGACATAAAGTAGATTTCAAGCCTCTATGTAGTGAACTTGTTACAAATATGGAGAACTGTAAAAAGCAAGTAATAATGAATGTATGCCGAGGATAATATCATGCATATGATGGAATTTGATGGCTACCATTTGTTTTAGTGTCGAATATGACAGAGCTACTGCAATTGATGGGATTTGACTCCACTGTCTCTGAGATCCAACGATGCACAAATTGAGGACCTGACCAAATTGAAACCGACCTTGATATTGACTTAGACAGAAACCAAGTAACTTGAAATTAACAAAATTTAATGCCAAATAGTTTAGTATGTGGTTGGAACAATCAATGCATGTGAGCTATTGATACTCTTTGATAGATCGAGAGGCCTAACATCTATGATTTTTATACCCTTCTTTGATTGGAAATGGAGTTTGAGAGGTTTGCTTGGAGCAACCCTCCTCTTGACATGGGGAGGTATCCTCGTGAGCATTAATGTTGAGCCTAATGCAATTTTTTGGGTCAACAATGGATAAACAAGAAAGTCAATGGTTGGGTTTTCCCCTTGCATGTTCGATGTCTTCAACATGCAACTAGTTTATGTTTGAGGATGCTTAACTGAGTTTGACCATTTTTAACAATAGTTCAATGGTTGATCATATATAACTATGTTTGACTATGGACGACTATAGGTAAGATAGTCAAACCTTTGTCAAATAGTCAACCATAGTTTACTATCGTTGAATATGGTTTTAACCAAGGTTGACTTTGGTTGGCCATGGTCTTGAAGGGTTATGTTAGATTGTGACATTCATTAATGTTGATGTCTCATTGCGACATTCATCTCGGTTGGCTTCTGTTGAAGTGATACATTTTTAAATGGTTATGTCGCATTGCAACATTCATCAATGGTTATGTTACATTATGACATCACATTCATCTTAGATTACTTATGTCAAATTAATACATCCTGAATTGTCATGTTGCATTGCAATGTTCATTAAGGGTTACATGACATTGAGTATGTTGACCATAGTTGGCTATCATTAACCATGTTTTGACTATGGTTGAGTTTAGTTACACATGGTTAATTATGGTTGATTTTGCTTCGCCACTGTTGATTTTGGTTGACCATTGGTTTACTATATTTGACCATGGTTCAATGTAGTTGACCATGTTTAACTATGGTTTGCTATGGTTGACCATGTTTCATTNTAATGCTTGAGTTTAGTTACACATGGTTAATTATGGTTGATTTTGCTTAGCCACTGTTGATTTTGGTTGACCATTGGTTTACTATATTTGACCATGGTTCAATGTAGTTGACCATGTTTAACTATGGTTTGCTATGGTTGACCATGTTTCATTGTGTTTATGGTTGGAATTGGTTACCCATGGTTGATTATGTTTGATGATAGTTAATTGTGGCTAATCATGTTTGACCATGGTTGACCTTGGTGCTTTCTGCCTCTTGCAGGGCCATGACCTTAACTTGAACTGATAAATGTTGGATGTAGTCTTTTTGTGGATTTTGGGGGGCTACTTCCTATTTGGATACGACAGACCTAGACTATTATTTGTTTTGTATGCCTTTTGGCCTAGATATGCTTGTGGTTATCTTCTCCTAACATGCCGTGATTTTTTTAATCCTTTTTGGAGTGGGTTGTCTTTATTCTGGCTAGGCCATGACTGCACATAATATCTCCTAACCTATCCATGGACTGTGGTGTCCTATCCTTCCTGAGCTATGTCTTTGTTAAACCCTAGATGTGTTAAGTTTTTCATATGCTTGACTAGATTCAATAGTATTCAATTCAAAATCACAGCAGCATATCAAGAATCATTGTTAGAAACACAATCACAAGATAGACACAGCATTTATCCTGGGAAACCTTCAAGGGGAAGAAAAACCAGTAAAAAATTTCTCTGTATAAGATGTATAAAAGACAACCCCAAAAACAGTGGTTCTCCTCCTTCTGTTCAGTCTCTCTCTCTCTCTCCTATGCGCTACACAAGTGAGTGAGTCTGTGTGTTCAAATAAGAACCATAGCTCCTCTATTTATACTAATTGTCAATTGACTTTTTGCACTAGACAAGTCGGCCCCAATAAACTGTCTGGGCCAACTTTACCTAAGAATACTCAAAATAGTATATTATATTATTAATTGGGGTACTAAAGACTTGACACAAGAGGATCCTTTACCTCATGGCTCTATGATGACCAAATATTATAGTAACACCCTGTCAGAGGAATAATTACATCTCCCTTGGGTTACATCAATAAAATACATTTAGAATATCCTTTGAAGTTACAATATTTCAACACTCCCCTTAACGAGAAGGTTACACCCTGTCAGAGGAATAATTACATCTCCCTTGGGTTACATCAATAAAATACATTTAGAATATCCTTTTAAGTTACAATATTTCAACACTCCCCCTTAACGAGAAGGTTATTCTACTGACGACATCATCATAAACTATAGGATAACAGAGAGACAAATACAACAGTACAATGAGGAGATACATTTATACGTCACAAGAAGTTTTTCACAATTAGTAACTTAGAACAGTTACTCTTCATCTTCTGCATCACATGATCACTTGATTCTTTCTTTGCAACAACGCATTGATCTTTCGATCCTTCGTAGTAGCACTTCGATCTTTTGATCCTTTGCAGTAGTACTTCTATCTTCTGATCCTTTGCAGCAGCACTTCGATCTTTTGATCCTTTGCAACAACACTTTGATCTTCTGATCCTTTGCAGTAGTACTTCGATCTTCTGATCCTTTGCACCAGCACTTTGATCTTTTGCAACAACACTTTGATCTTCTGATCCTTTGCAGCAGCATTTCGATCCTTTCAATCCTTTGCAGCACTTTGATCTACTTGATCCTTTTCCACCATGCTACCTGCAGTACACATGATATATTTGCGGGATGATCAATCCCTATCACTTTAGGACCTAAGTCCAAGGACGATGCAATCCTCCATCAGCATGATCCATGAAATCGATCAGCCGAATCATCTACAACTAAATGTAGATCTCGACCATACCTAGTGCCAGTCCATAGCCCATCCATACCACACAGGTTATGACCACTCACAAGTGAGTGTTATACTACGTTGTATGTGAGGACTCGTCATAGAGAATCCATACCACATAGGTTAGGACCACTCCCAAGCGAGTGTTAACTCTATGGAACCTACATATGAATGTAGCTATACTCTCCACATAAGAGTATCATCATAGAGAATCCATACCACACAGGTTAGGACCACTCCCAAGCGAGTGTTACTCTATGGAATCTACATATGCATGTAGCTATACTCCCCACATAAGAGTATCACCATAGAGAATCCATACCACAGGTTAGGACCACTCCCAAGCGAGTGTTACTCTATGGAATCTTTATATGAATGTAGCTATACTCCCCACATAAGAGTATCATCATAGAGAATCCATACCGCACAAGTTAGCACCACTCCCAAGAGAATGTTACTCTATGGAATTTACATATGAATGTAGCTATACTCTCCACATGAGAGTATCATCAGCATAGCAAATCTCATCATTACTCCCCCTTTCCTGTGAAGTTTTCATATCATCAACCTGCTCCCCCTTTGACCAAGAAGGGTTCATGTCTCCGACCTGATCTTCCTTTTTCGAAGATGGTCCATGATTTGTAGTCCCATCACTTCTCCTCCTTGCGAGGAAATTCCTTCCAAACTACACCAAGCTTGTCGTGGAAATACTCGAACTTCATTCGAGAGAGAGGCTTGGTCAGTATATCAGCAACTTGCTCATTGGTACCTCATTGCTTTGATTAGGTCTTGTTCATGCTTCTCCTTAGCTTCAGCTTCTTCAGGTTTTGCAATCTCATTCTTGTTGTACTTCTCAAGACCATTCTCTTTCAGAATGAGGCCAATCCTATACTTCCAAGCTAGGAATTTTTCTAGGCCTTCCAATTTGTCCTCAAGCTTAGTGCTTGGGGCCATCTTGACCAGTAAGTCACCCAAAAATGAAAATTGTCAAAATAGGAGTTTGACCTTACCAGTAGATGCACTTGGAGGAGGCGAGTTGGTTGGTCCAACTGCTTTCTGGAGATCCCTAATCTTCAGTCCTCAAATCCTACTTGCAAAGTTGCAGCACTACAACTTTTCTGGTTCTGTTTTCGTGTAGTTTTTCTGGTTCACCACCAAACTAGGGTTTGGCTTTCTCGGAGATCTAGCTACCCAAAAACTTCGATCTAGGGCTCAATAGTGCGCTCTGGGAGGGCACAACTTTCTATGCAAACAGATCTTCGATCCTTTAACTTTTGCAGCAACCCTAATTTCTTCCAGGGAGAGAGGAGGGGGGATTTCATCTTGTGAAAGTTGCTCTAATCAGGTTAGCTCTGATACCATGTTAAGTTTTTCATATGCTAGACTAGATTCAATAGTATTCATTTCAAAATCACATCAACATATCAAGAATCACTAATAGAAACACAATCACAAGGTAGACACATCATTTATCATGGGAAACCCTCAAGGGGAAGAAAACCCAGCAAAAACTTCCTTTGTATAATATGTATAAAACACAACCCCGAAAATAGTTGTTCTCCTCCTTCTGTTCAGTCTCTCTCTCTCTCCTATGCACTACACAAGTGAGTGAGTCTGTGTGTTCAAATAAGAACCATAGCTCCTCTATTTATAATAATTATTAATTGACTTTTTGCACTAGACAAGTCGGCCCCAATAAACTGTCTGGGCCGACTTTACCTAGGAATACTCAAAACAGTATATTATATTATTGATTGGGGTACTAAAGACTCGACACAAGAGGAGGGTTTACCTCATGACTCTATGATGACCAAATACAATAGTAACACCTCGTCAGAGGAAGAATAACATCTCCCTTGGGTTAGATCAGTAAAATACATTTAGAATATCCTTTGAAGTTACAATATTTCAACAAGATGGTAGGTCAATATTAGTGTTAAGTATTCTAAAGGGAGTTGTGACTTTTAAGGAGCCTATTTGTGGTTTGGGCTGACTATCCTTGCTTCTATCCTAATGAGATATTCCCACTTGGTGACTGGGTTTTGTTGTTGTGTTTATGTAACCTAAACCCATAACACTTAACATTTTCTCTCTCAGAGTATCACTAATGACAACTTGCCCTTACAGTGACAATCTAGTCGACTTAGTATGTCTAAGTACAAGGAAGATTCAAACAAGATCTATTTAGCATTTGTTCTTTATCCTCTGTGTATTAGTTTCATTGTAATTTTGCTATTGTTTATGTTCTTTATATTGGAAATGACAATCCATCTCAATGACCAACTTTCACAATATCCTCGTAATCTTCACGTAGACTTGACAATATCCTTCGATATGTTGTTGCAAGTGGGCACTTCAAGATTGCATTGAAGATTAAGGCCATACAATTATCAGTAAATTATTGCTAGCTTGGCTTTGTTAGCTTTTAACACAGTTTGTCAAGTTTTACCTATATTAGCTATTAAGGGATAATAAATTATGTCATATCACCACCCATACTTGTCATGTTGTACATCAATAATAATAAAGAATAAAACTAAAAATCAAGAATTGTTCCACATGAATTCATGCATAGGGATGCGTGTATGTGTTTTCTATGTTAATGAGTTGTTTTGGTTTTAATCGCCATGGAAAAAAATTGTTGGCAACAACAATTATGAACAACTTGCACAAGTAAATTCTCAAATTGAAACTAAACATATAGCAATTCAAACAAGCAATAAATAAATAAATCCATTGTCAAATATCTGGAAGATACTTTATATTTGTTTTAAGATTATTAAAGGGATTTTATGATTTAATAGACGAGAAATTTGCGACTAAAATTAAAAATTTGATGGATAAAATTTCCCAAAAATCGTTAGAGTTTATAGGATTGCATTGAGAATTAAGGCCAGACAACTTTCGAATCGTTTGAGTTTATAAAATCACATTGAGGATTAAGGCGATACAACTATCAGTAGCCACATTTGCAAAAATGTTTTGTTTTAAACTTGTTATTCATCTCCTCTTTCTTTCCAAGGCCATGGTAGAACGTACCTACTTACAAGCCAATAAACTATCCACATAGATCTCATGTACACTAGCTCCAATTCTTCAATTAGATGACACCACTGCCAGACTAAAAAAACTTATCACAACCTACCTTTTCAGCTTCTTCTCGACCTCATCATTGTCAGTAACATAAATCACGTACTGTAAGAAACATAGCAAACACTAATCCAAAGTCTGATACCACTCCTTTGAATTTGCGATTTCTGTAACGGAATGCAAAAGCTATAACATATTCTAAGTAGCAGAGCAGTGTCTGTAACATAATGCAAAAACATAAACCTTTTTGTAAGAGGAAGAGGAAACCCTATCTTTAAAGGGATTTTACAAATTAGTGGACCATAAATTAACGAAAAAAATTAAGAAACGATCTTACGACTACCAGAGCTTAACCAATAGGTGTAACATAAACGATCTTGTTAATCTCTAGAAGTGCAAATAAATACAATCGGGAGTGATCTAAAATACATATGAAAAACAAATTAGATTTCATTAAATTAGAAATTGAACATCTTTGACATTTACTCATAAATCAGACAGCCTATGTGATGCACACAAAGAGAAGTCTCTGGGTACTTTCTACTGCCTGCCTCCTTTTGGAAATAATTGAGCTCTTCGTGTATGTGAAATAACAATGCAAAATGTGTATTGAGTATAGATATAAGTAGTCAAGAGACTTATCTAAATGCGGGATTAATATTCCAGGTGATTCTTGGAGAGGAGGTTGCCACATCAAATATGATCATTTTCTGAAGTTACTAAACACATTTTTATGTTGTTCAATCATTTTTATGTTGTTTAGGAAACACCAAACCAAGGTGAAATCTAATGAGAAGAATGAATGGGCATGCATACAAGCAAACACCCTTGCTAGAAGGTTGTGATTTTTAGAACAAGGCTACAAACAAATAAAGAGCCCTGGTTTCACCAACGTACAAACATTTTTAACCCTCCAACAAAGAATTCATATTAATAGTCCAGTATGATTTTGAATGGAGCTATCTTGAGTGTCTAAAACATGCAACCCCAAACCAAGGTAAAGTCTAATGAGGAGAATGAATGGGCATGCCTAGAAAGTCGTGATTTTTAGAAGAAGCCTACAACCAAATTAAGAGCCTTCTTTTCCTCAACATAAAGTGTTTTAAACCCTCCAACAATATCTTAACGGCGTATTATTGCAACAACTTTATCGACACATGATAGATTGGCATTAGTTCGGTCGAACAAAAGGAACTAATGCCAATCTATTTTTCCATTACTTTCGTCAAAATATTTACAGTTCTTGAAATCTTAGAATTCAATTCATTTGACAAAAAGAAGAAAAGTTTAAAAGTGACAAATCTCATTTAAAAAAAATTGAACAATGACAAATTTGGATCTGGCCAAATATTAAAGTTGATATGGCCAAAGACAACTCACCTTTAAATGTACAGTGAGAATTTTAATGTTTTTCCATAGATTTCACTGAAATTTGATGAGCTCTTGAACAATTATAAAATTGATAATGCTTTTCCATAGATTTCACTGAAATATGAGGAGCTCTTGAACAATTATAAAATTGAAAATTCAGTTCTGTGCCCTGTTTCAGCGCCTTGCAAAATTCTATTCGAGGATAATATTTTTGGTTGATTACAGTTGGATAACTTAATGATAAGTTTGTTGAAAAATAATGTCGTACTCCAAGATATATTCGAGGATTTTTTGGCCACTATCATCAAAACGAGATGTAATTATAACTACAATTTTTATTTAAATTGGAGCATAGGACATCTCCATCAAAAACCTTTGATCTTTTATGCAATGCCATGGAATAGATTCAGGGAAATTAAAAATGAGATTCATTTTGATTAATGAAAAAAACCTAAAATGCAAAAAAACCAGAGAGTTATTAGATTGAAAAGTTATTAAAATTCAGGGTTCATATTGAGTTATACCCATTTCGACTATATTCAAGGTACTGAAACATAAATTAGATTTAAACCAATTGGCGGCACAATATTTTAAGAAATAAACGAAAGGATTAAATCCATAATAAGAATGATACAACCCTTCATCATATACATATACAAAAAGGATCAAAAGTGAGCCCTCCTCAGTCGGAGGGAACTCGAGAAGGTCCACAAGTTATGATTCCTACTATAATACTACTAAGTAGCAGCTACTATCCTTTCCTAATAATTATCTAATTATTAAACTGTTTTGCAATCACCATACTCTGCAACCACAAAATAAAAATACATAAGATTAAAATCATAAAATACAACATTTGATAATGAGGTAGTCCTGAAAAAACACTTGGATTTGGATTCTGAATAACAACATATGCGTTGCCATGGAAGTCACAGGTTCCAGACTTGCGGTTGTTCTTTTGATAATAACTGTTGAAAGCATATGAAGCATGGGCTTCCAGGGTATTGGGATTGTAGCAAGGAGCGCCCGGTTGAATCTGGTGGCAATCAACAGCGCCTTCTCCGCATGCATAATCTAAAGTTGCCTCGAGCTTGCTGGTATCGATCTTCGAATTAGCAACGCACCACGTTTCGGATGTTGCGGCTAGGATTCCCACGCTACTGTGATGATGTTGTTGAGAGACCGCGGGGGTGGAAGAAGAACTGTTACCGGAGACCGGTGCCGATTTGTTCACGGCATCCAGCGTAAGAGCAATGGCACAAACATGTTGCTCAGTCGGATAGAATAAACCGTAGCTGCACTCTGATGTCGGGTCGTGTTTCTTGTTTTCGTTAAAGAGAGAGAAAATGAAGATATCAAGGGAGGCCTTGGGTCTGAGCGGGGTTCCAGATTTGGAAAGAACATGCTTGACAAGGTTGCCATTGAAGGCGCAGCTTTGTTAACATCGACACCGGTTTCGTCCTGGTTGCCCTTAGATGGCCACCCTATCTGTGACGGGACAATGTCAAGGTCCTTATAGCCAAGCATCAGCATTGCAAAGAACACTGCATCGAAATGCGCATCGTAGAGGTTGGTATATAGGATCCCAGTGTTGCCATCTAGGAATCCAACATCCGATGAAAGAGTGCGTACCAGAAAAATAACATCAGCATTGTCCTTATAGGAAAAAAAAAGGGTAAGCATTAACCATGACATAAGACCCCGTTTGTCTCTGGAACTCAAGCATGGTCTTTATCGTGGTCTGGACGAGTTCGTTCTTTTAAAGCACCACATGAAGGCAGGTAAGAGCTCTGCAGCGCATTGACGGAAATAGGGCTCGAGACCTTAACAACTTCGTCGACTTTATATTTTACGAGATCCCTATGAGTATTCGTCATAGCGGGAACAAGGTAAGGGGTAATGTTATTGGGGTTGACAAAGACTTCGTTGCCCACAACTATGGTTGTGATCTGGGTGCCGGGAACGTAGGCGACCACATTCTGTTGGACCCAAGCGTAGGCTCTCGAAAGACGACGCAACGTAATAGTGTTGCTTGTTGGGAAGAGCAATGGTGATTTTAACACCGGTACCACTGAACGCGCGAAGAGCTGCAGGGTCTGCATCATAAAGCTTCACCTTGTCAATGCCTTGGCTCTTGATCAGCTCCACCACCCTGCAAGCCGAGGGAAGATTATCTGCTACGCACCCATAGTTGATGCCCATAGTGCGAGCCTGTGCAAACAAATCCAAAAAGAAAAATCGTTGTTCAGTCAATCACAAAAAAGAAAATTTCAAATCATTTTGAGAAAATAACAATAAAAAGCATTTTCTCACCTTCAAAAGCAACGATAGCCAGCGCCACTGCAATCCCTATCAGCACCGAGCCCATATGGAAGCTCATTATGGGTCTTTTTCTCGAACTTCTTCTTTTTCTTACTGTGATTCGAACGTGTGACTTCCAGTATGCTCGGGCTCAAGTGACAACTCTTTGAGCTACCAATCCTTCAACACCAACATCTCTACCACTTCCTCCCCTTTTCATACAAGCCTACAACCGACTTACCTTGTCGCCAGACACCTATGGTTGGTCCTTCCGGTTGAGTGTCCCGTTACTCCCGTAGTAGTTGTCATGTGAAGCCCCGTTGTGGCAGACTCAACATCTTGTACGGACAGACGTCAAAGTCTGGCGCGTCCTTGTCTCGTTCTTGAATTGTACACAAAAGGAGTCAGCGTCTAGAAACCAGGGCGTGCAAAACGAACGTTGTTTGCAAGAAAATTTCCAAGAGGTTGGCGGTTTTTTGAAAACAGGCTGCACATTTTTATTCAGGCCGACGAAAGTGAACAGTGAATTTGAAACCTTAGCCGGGGGTAAAAAGCCTAACGACGTAATTAGTATTGCAACGCCCCTCCTTCATAATTTCCGGTTTTGCTGCTCTCATATTAAGCGAACAGTTAGTCAGTCACCATGTGTGGAATTCTAGCGATGTTCGGTTGCTTGGACACATCGCAGGCCAAGCCCTTTTCTGTAGCTCAGGTATCTCCAATATACATCTCTACTCCAAGTCTGCAATATGCTTTCACATATGTTCGCCTGATTGTTTAAAAAGTAGAGTTTCCAAAAATATAGCAACTGTTTGTTGTAGCACCAAAAAAAAAAATCCTTTTACAGTCATTCGATTGAATATTTGATTTTATAGCATTTTACTTTAAGATTTAATAGTGTTTACCTGATTTTGTTTTACTTTCATGGGCAGGCTACAACATAGAGGTCCGAATGGGAGCGGTCTGTATGAGATCAGCGGACATTCATTTCTTGCTCACTAGAGGGAGGTTGGCCATCGTAGATCCTTCTTCTTGGGATCAACCCTTGTACAATGTAGATGGGAAAATAGCAGTTACTATAAGTTCGTTGCGTCCAGCCAAGTTACTTCATATATTGAATATATACAATTTGGTTTCATTCTTTAGTTGCAAATGTTTGTTGATAGAGAGTAGAATTACTCTTCTTTTCATTAACCATTGTAATATTGATTTCATCATAAAATGAGTGCCAAAACGACTCAATAATAGCATCTCTTTCTACCTCCTTTGATCCTGAGCTTGCAAGCATCCTCTATCTTATGTTTTGTAACATACCATCCTGTCTCTTGACACTACCAATACCATAAAGACCTCTCATGCTATTAGTGACACTACCAATACCATAAAGACCTCTCATGCTATTAGTAACTGAATGAAGCATACTATTAGTAACTGAATGAAGGCCCCTATTAGAAGAATGAAGAGAATTAGCAACCATAGCACTCCCCATATAAATAATTATAGACACCCATACTACTACTACTACGAACCACAGCACCCATACTACTACGAACCACATAAACATAGGCACCCAGACTACTACTAAGCAAATTATAATGAGTTTGAGAGGCCACCATAGAACTCAAAAGTGGCATTGAAGATGCTGAGAGGCCTCAGAGAGGCATCAGATCGGGTTTGAAATATAAAAAGATCAAACTACCACTAAACGAACAACATATAAACTACTACTGAAATTTTTGTTATGTAATTGGTTTTCCATACAGAGCGGCATCATTTGAAGGTGCCAGCTCTCGTTTAAAGGCCAAGGAGGCTCGGCTGTGAGGGCAGGCCAGTTTTTCGACTCCTTCAAGGCCAAGGAGGCCAAGGAGGCAGTGAAAAGGCACCCTAAAGAGACCCAAGCGCGCTCCCTCTTGGCGGAATACAAAAAGATAGGGGGAGCGCTCACTACTAGCCATCACAACAGGCTAGGGAAGGGGCAAGGGAAGGCACTTCAAAGGGTCTCCTAGCCATCACAACAGGCAGGGGACTCCTTGCCATCACAACAGTGCTAGGGTCAAGGGAAGGGTCGGGGCAAGGGAAGGCAATGAGCAATGTCTAGGTTCAAAGAGGCATCTGAATAGTTTCGGGAAGGGTTCGGAAGAGCATCGGAAGGAGTTCAGAAGAGCATCAGAAGGAGTTTCAGAGAAGTAGGTCGAGGGCAGGAAGACAAGAAGGAACGAAGGGCAATAGGGAGCAAGGGCGGATACGATGGGTTCAGTTCGGTAAGCTCATCCTCATGACTTGAAGGAGCTGAATGAGGAGTTCGGCAACGTAGGTAAGACATGAAGTGACAAGATGGTAATGTGTAAGTTGAATGACTGAGCCTCTGGCGGTTGGCTCCTAAGTGCAGCATGACTGGAAGGAGCTTCATGACTGGAGCCTCCTGCAGTTGGCTTTTATGAAGTGCATGACTGGAAGGAGCTTCATGACTGGAATTGGAGCCTCCAGCGGCTGGCTCCTAAGTGGGAGGATGGCTCCTAAGTGCGAGGTTGGAAGGGGCGACATGGCGACTAAGTGCAGGGGTGACATGGCTCCTAAGTGCGAGGCTGGAAGGGGCGACATGGCGACATGTGAGTGCTGGGCTTTGATGTTGGGATCTAGGATATTGGAAGTTGGCTAGGATATGATGTTGGGATCTGGGATATGGGAAGTTGGCTTTTATGATGGGATGCTTCTGGTTCATTTTTTAGTATGGGAATTTAAATGACCCATAGTCTAAAGGGGGTTCATATGGGGGAGTGCTTTTCATTAACCATTGTAATATTGATTTCATCGTAAAATGACTGCCAAAACAACTCAATAATAGCATCCCTTTCTACCTCCTTTGATCCTAAGCTTGCAAGCATCCTGTATCTTTTGTTTCGTAACGTACCATCCTATCTCTTGACACTACCAATACCATAAAGACCTCTCATGCTATTTCTGAAATTCCATAGGTGATGCTTGGTAGATTTTGTAGTTGATAAATTGTTGATGCTTGGTGGGTGGCTAGTTTAATTCCTTCATTAACATAGTTTAAAACCAATGACTTCTTCTAAAATTGTACCCACGTCTCTTTCGGAGTTTCTCTTTGGGTGTGTGCAAGAAATTGAGGGACCTTTTAGATGCAACCTCACTTTTTAGGAACACGCTCATGTTACATAGAAAAAGAACGCGCTCCTCTTCCATAGCGCTTGGAATTGTAAAT
>LPNX010041945.1:14616-34757 GCA_001517045.1 Pseudotsuga menziesii
AAGACGTCTACCAACGTAATTATTAATATAAATACATTTTGTTTAAAATCTGGGAACAAAGCTCATGAAAGAATTAAAACTGCAACTAAGATATTTAAAAATATTTAAGCTAAAATTCCAGTATTAGTTTCGTCCAAATCTGTAATATTCTTGTTATACATGGTTTGAATAACATACAAGATATTTAGTTTGGGTACATAACATCGTTCATGAATATTGCTTGAATTTTCTATGATGGAAACATTTCTTAGGAGCTTTACTGTATGAATTTTATGACCATTTTCTAAAATTGCCCCCTGATGGCATCATTTAAGTTGATTAAATTTTAATACAAGTAAGAAAAATTCGATAGAATCGATACTTATTGTGATATCTAAATTGAAAAAATTTCAATATAAATAATTGTAACATCTAAATAATTGTAACATCTAAAATAAAGAAAATTTAGCTAAATTTATTAACTCACATCATAATCATTAAAACTAAAAAAGCTAAATTTAATGAAATATATTGACAACAATGCCAATATGAAAGAAAAGAAAGTCAAGTGTGACATCCAAGTTGAGATGAATTCAGGGTATAAAACATATATTCATAGGTAATATGGATTTGTCTTTCTAAGTAAATAGCGCCACAAAGTAGTTAGCTTATTTAATATTTAAATAATGCAGGTATATAAAAGTATTTGTTTAATTAATAAAAAATTAAATATTTATTTCCTCTAACTTTTAATTAGTTAAGAGTGAGTTTTTCTATCTTTATTAGATTTATAGTTATAATAAATTTGATATATTTTATAGATTTTATAACTATAAAAAATAATTAACATATAAGAGCTGCAAGAATTAAAGTCCCTCCCTTAAAAAAAAATGAAAAATTTGCAAGAAAATTAAAAGTTTGGGTAAAAAATTATGATTTGCTCATTTTGGTCCATAAGTCAATTCACTAAGGTAAAAAATTGTTGAAAAGAGGATATTAATGAAAGTAAAATATACTCTTTGTTTTAACTTGGAGATTGGGTATGTATGGAATATATTCCCTTAGTATTATTATTAGTATTGTTGTAAATAAATGACAATAAATGCATAAACAAAATAACAAAAATAGAAAAATGGATACTTGTTAAAAAAAAATAGGAAGTTTGTGTTGTACAAACCTATTTCTCCCATATAAATATGTATTTATTGACATAGTATTGTTTAAATTCACTTAACAAAAATATAAGCAATATTAATATCACAATTTTTTTTTGTAAGTAAGATAGACGATCCTTCTATTTCATATTAAAAAGAGAGTTACATATTCAGGCTTGCTTTATAAATAGGGAGTCAAGCCATGGCTATGGAACCACCTAAGGAAGGTGTGCAAAATGTACCGAGCATCTAAACATCACTACTATTGCCCAACCGTTAAAGGTTGACAACACACTAGAACCTCCTGGAGGATTCACTCTCATCCTCCAGAGCTTTGTTGGTGTTGGAATCCTTATCATCCTTATTTTCTCTGCTGAAAGGAGGCTCGAAGAGTTGCATGAGACTTTTAATGTGAATTAGCTCTTTTTCAACATCCTTTTTGAAAGTGCTGACCGTGAGGTTCACACACTCTCCAAAGATTTCTCTTTCACTCATGGATTTGGCCAAGAAAAACTTCATCCTCCAATAATTGGACATGGTGATATCATGCCCTAGTCTGAGCCTGAATTCACCGTAAATTTCATCCTCCATGGTTGCAATTGATTTGCGAATGTGAACAGGAGCCTCTTTTGGAAGAGGGCTTCCCAGTCAACGTCCTAACCGCCAACTCCTCTCGAATTCATCTTCAAGGCATGTTGGTGCTGGTGCTGGAGTATGCACTCAAGGCCTTTTGAGGCGTGCTGGTGCCGAGGCACGTTGATGCCGAAATCCACTCGTAATGTTCGCACCACCAAGTTCGAGGTTTCATGAATCAATAACCCCAATTTGAAACCACAATGATTGAGTGTAATGTTTCCAGGGCACAGATTATCCTTGGTGATAGGCTAAAGCTTCGTCCCTGTCTTTTTATAGCCCACGCTTGGGAGGCAGCAAGAAACTCTGCGACCTCTGGGCCTGTCGCCATGAATCTCAAGAAATATCTAGGTTAGAAGCCTACAATCACCCTTACGACCTGACTGTTGCAGGACAGATCTAGCTTTAGGCATGGCGCGCTTACTGGTAGCTTGCCTTAAAGGAAGAACGGCATGTCACACCTTGTGTGTGCCTGGATGCGCATGGCACTTCATTAAACGGGAAGGATGCGTATCACTCACCACTGCAGGGGAAGGACACGCCTAGCTAATTGCCGGACGGATTTCCTGGTTCAGGGTCAATATATTAATCATTATCTCAGAGATATGCCAGACAGATTTATTGTGGTGTTTTGCAACTTTGGAGCCACCAACCTACACCTCGAAGTAACCCTGCAACATGATTTAAGCTCGGGGGGATGATCGGGTGGCATCTTCCGCTTTGACACTTTCCCACTCCTCCCGAGGCCTTCTGTCCTTCTTTTGATACTCGTCAGCGGTCATATACACACCCTCATTGAGGGTAATATCACAAAAAAATGGAAATGATTCCAATATAACATTCTTAAAGTATTTTATTAAATTTATATTAAACAAAGTCAAAATACCAAATATACATAGTTAATATTGCAGAATGAAAACCCTTGGTACCAAATATACATAGTTAATATTGCAAAATGAAAATCCTTTGCCAAGTTTGAAGTAAGTTGTTGGCCCGTCAAAATCAGAAATTGTTATTGGAAATTTAAAAAAAAATAAGAAAGTTTTACATTTATGGAACTTTTTTATTTTGCAAATTTTTTCATGTCAAAGTTCAAATAAAATCATGTGGAAATTAAAATAAATAGAAAAATCAAAATCAAAATTATAGCTATACTTTAGGCATGTTCAAATATTTTTTTTTGTAAGTTGAGATCTATTCTATTAAAAAAAAGAAAATAATAGTACAGGCAAAAATACAGACTGGCCTGCTCAAGTGGAGCAGGTGTGGAGTATCAAAAGGTAGCTAGGCCCTCCCTCCGGGAGGGAAAACAGATCCAAAATGACCCTCCCTCTCAGAGGGAAAACAGGCCTTCCAACTAAACATAGACAAAACCCCCACAGTTCAAGGAGGGTGTGGCAAAAGCCATCACATGTACAGTACATAAGAAAAGAAAACCAAACATTATCAAAATTAAGTGACACGTGGCCAGTGGAGAACCTAAACATAGCCCCTGCAGGATGACAGAAGGACACATGTCCGTGAAGACCACAGGTCATGGTTTCTGCCCAGGACATGTTCTTCCATGATTGGACATGTGTAACCTGCAGATGCTGGATGCACAGGCTCGCCTGAAGATGTCGTTGAACTGTCATCAGATGTCGCCATTTCCTCGTCACTAGAGCTGCAGGCTTCCTTCCCTAAGACTGCAGGTGGGTTTTTGGTGGGTAGCGGAGAGGTCTTCTTCAAAACAGCTGGGTTGGACGAGAACTTACACGCAAAGTTGGAGGAGGGTCGGAGATGTGAAGGGAGAATGGAGCACTATGGTGGAGCGATGGGGGGGGCCAAGGCATCAAGCAGGACCGGTTGAGAACCTGGTGGTGCGGTCTCTTGGGGGATTGTGGATGGTTGAACAAGAGAAGCTGGGTGTGGCGGAACCAGTGGATTAAATCTGAGGACCAGGCACGTGAGCAGTTTTTTGAAGACCCAATAGTTCTGTCGGAGCTCCACTGTACATCTAGTTACACCAAGCACTCTAGACAATTCATCCTCCCAGTCCGAGACAATTCTTTGCACTTCCTCCAGAATTTCCAGTTCAAAGCCATTGTTGCTAGTCTGAGAAGAGAGGGGAATGGGGCCTTCTAACCGAGCGTGGCGTGCTCACCCCCTATGTGAAGTGCCTCTCTGTCTTCTAGGCATGGTGGGGAGATAAGATGACTGGCTTGAGCAAGGATCTGAGCAGGCGAACTCATATATTGTAGAGTGGTTCGGAGGCGCGGAGCAACAGAGAGACTGTTGAGAGTGGCTTGAAGCGGAGGGTGGTGACCCTGTTGTACAGAGCGACCATGGAGAGCTTGAAGGACTTGGAGGGTGCAAATGAACCAGAGGAGTAGAACAACGGGATAAAGCAGGAGGGCCATCGTCCCAATTGAATGGCGTTTGTGTGGGGCACGACAGCCAGGAGGAGAAGTAATGGCGCCCAAGCTGCAATGAGACAGTTTTGTCCTGTTGTAGAACTGTGGGATGGCCACGTCCGTCTGAATCTTAAAGGCCATTAATGGTTGTTGGTTGAGCGTGGGCTGGAGGAGCCATGTTAGCCTGCATGTTATTCCGACTCACACTCGCATCTCGGGAGGCATAATCAAATATTAAATGTCATTCCATTAAAATAATAATTTAAAAGAATAAAGTAATACTGGAGGGATAAAAACTGAAAACAAGCAAAGACTAATAATAAACTAATTCATTTTGTGTTGCTTACAAATTTGATTGAATAAAAAAACTATGATAAATTTTAATTTAATTAATAAACAAGATCAATGACATGCAACTTTATTTTATTTTATGAAAACTTTATTCAAAATTTCCATATGAATGAAAATTACTTATAATTGTTTTAGAAAAACTAAAGATCATAGAAAATGTTATATAAATTAAGAAAC
Organism: Pseudotsuga menziesii; assembly: GCA_001517045.1. Taxonomy (NCBI): domain Eukaryota; kingdom Viridiplantae; phylum Streptophyta; class Pinopsida; order Pinales; family Pinaceae; genus Pseudotsuga; species Pseudotsuga menziesii. Next base: position 19,304 of record LPNX010041945.1, read on the forward strand.
ATTGTTGTTGTAAGCCTTCATGCATATATGGTTTCACAACATATTCCTATATTTGAATGTGCTCCACTATGTATTCTTGATTTTGAGAGTTTCTTGTAACAATGTATTTAACACATTTCCAGAATATAATAAGTTTCATTTATTAAATTTGGAGTTATTATTATAATTTTATGAGAAAGGGTGGAAGGTCACCAAACATTCATGGTTCAAGTTCCACCACACCTCTCTCAACTTTTTAATTGCACACTGTATATGATGTATAGGAGAACAATATATCAAACAAGTGCTAACATTTACATGCCTATTAACCATTACCATTGTTGCATCAAAATCTAGAAAAACTAATAAGAAAAAAATCCTACAAAGCGTGCACGTGACCTGCAAAAACTATATCCACATTTGCATTCACAAGGGTGCACATGGCCTGCAAAAAAGATATCCACATTGTCACTGTAAAGCAAAGGCTCCATCCATGGCTATTCTCATCTCCTATCATTGGCCTTCATAAGGAGTATTTGTATTATACCAAGGTGTGCAAAGATTTAAAATCTCTATTACTAAAAAATAAACAATTAAGCAAAAATGAAAATAGTTGTCAATTTTTACTTAAGGTGTAGTAATTCCATCCTCAAAATTGGAAACTACTATTGGTAAATAAAAAAGTAAGAAAGCTTTTGGAAATTTTTTATTTTGCAATTTTTAATCATATTTTTTCATGTCATTCCATAAAAATAATAGAAACATAAAAACGATAGTCTCTCTTAGAAACTATTATTAGTAAATTAGAAAAAAAATTAGAAAGTTTTACACTCAGAAGTTTCTATGGTTGAAATTTTTTTATTTTGCAATTTTGGAAACATAATTGTTATGGTATAGCACCAATCAGAGTTAAAAAAAAGTCATATAAAAATTAAATTAAATTAAATTAAATTATATGTCATTTCACTTTAGGCATGTTCAAAAATTAAATTAAATTTTATGAAAATAATAGAAAAAAACTAAAGTTTTACATTTAGTAAATCCATCCTCATAATTGAAAACTACTATTGGTGAATCAAAAAGTAAGAAAGCTTTTGGAAATTTTTTATTTTTTATTTTTAATCATAATTTTTCATGTCATTCCATTAAAATAATATTAACATCTAAAAACAATAGTCTTCTTTGCTACAAAATTAGAAACTATTATTGCTAAATTAGAAAAACAAATAATAAAGTTTTACATTCACAAAAATTTGTATGGTTGAAATTTTTTTATTTTGCAATTTTTTTAAACATTATTTTTATGGTAGAACACCAATAAGATTTCAAAAAAAGTCATATAAAAACTAAAATAAATAGAAAAATAAAGAAAATAAATCAAAACTATAGTTACACTTTAAGCATGCTAAAAAAATAAATGTTATTTTATGAAAATAAAAATAAAAATAAAAAAACTACATTTACTAATGTTTTTATGGTTGGAAATTTTATATTTTACAATTTTTAATCATAATTTTTTATGTCATTCCATGAAAATAACATAAACATCTCAAAACAATAGTATCTTTGTAAAATAAAAAACTATTATTGGTAAACTAGAAAAAAAAATGTTATACATTCACAAAAGTTTTTATGGTTGAATTTTTTTTGTTTTTTTGCATTTTTTGAATCATAGTTTTTATAATGTAACACCAATAAAAATTTTAAAAAATCATATAAAAATTAAAATAAATTAAAAAATTAAAAAAAAATCATCAAGTATTCAAAAATTAAATTTCATGATATGAAAATGATAGAAAAAAACAAAAACAATAGCCTCTACCCACCACTAGGAGTAACATTAATAATTAACATGTAAGAAACAATTTTTTCAAACTAACTGACCAAATCCGAGTTAATCAATTTTCCACGTTAAGACACCTTAACACTTTAATGAATACTTTAATGAATAATTAACTTTATTTTAGTAAGGCAGATGTTGAATTTCCATAAAAGGGCTTGCAAATGGAAATGCATTTACTATTTGTTTGTTTAAACGGTAGCGAAGCATAAACAATTTTTTATTCAATTTTTTTTTATCATGGGAACAACAACCTCTCAAGCTTATATTCAACAGTTTGTAAGCTAGATATACTAGACATCTCGATGAAGTTGTGATCATATTTTCTTTGTTTATTGTTTTCCTCTATAATCATATAAAAATCATATAAATGAAAATCAGATTTATCTAAATAAATTTTTATAAAGGATTTACGAGAATCAAATCCATCGAAATAAGTTTTTATAAAGGATTTATGAAGATATTAAAAAGTATCATTGGAGTGAAATTTTGAAAGGAGATAAATTTACAAGATTTGGTTTCATTTGAAGATTTGCTTTCTAATCCGTAACTTTTTTAAGGGTTTTTTTAAATTTTTTTAAATAACTTAAATATTTAATTATTTGAAAATATAACTAATTAGTTATCTTTATGAGTAGTTGTAATCTCTAGTATTATTTTGCTAAAATAATGCTATTATTGAGTTATCTATGCATAACTATATGATCATTCATCTCTTTTTTAGCTATTTCTACCTATCTCTACCTAACTACAATGAACAACAAATTATCCATTCACGAGTTCATGCATAAGCTATGAGTTATCCATTTATTAACTGTCAGTTAGTGTTTGTATGCTTTTTTAATGTCAAATTATTATAATTATATGTTATGAACTGTTGGTTATCCATTCATCAACTATGAACTATACATGATTTTCTACAATTTATCCACCCATCAACCATCGGTTTATATATATATATATATATATATATATATATATATATATAATTGTTTATTTGCCATAGAATCAATCTTGACAATACACTTGTCTTATCCTCTTTCCTAGATAAAAAAGCATAGACCCTAGTCCACCCCAAATCTCAAATAAAAACACCTATCAGCATAACAACATAACAACTGGGGATCACAATTTCACTTACAAGTAACAATAATTTATCTTTAGAACTTAACTTATGGTCTATTAATGTTCATCTACTACAAATTAAATAACTATACTAATTCTAACTTATTTGGTTTAACTTATTAACATCTCTCATTAACTTATGAGAGACAATACACAAAATGGAAAGTCAAAATAAAAAATAAAATAATAGAAAGAAAGGAACTATCTATAATTGGAAAGTCAAAATAAAAAATAAAAAAAATCTCATTATTTTTTAAGTTCAGAATCTATTTTATTGAAAGAAAATAGTGTTACATATAGGCAAAAATAGAGAAAAAAGACCAATCTACTTGCAAGGGAAAGGCAGACTGGGGTAGTCAAAGTGATCCGCCCTTTTAAAGGGAAAACAGATCCATACAGTAAGGACTTTAAGATTTTTTCAAAAAAACTTCACGCTGAGCTTGAGAAACCTAACCATGGGAGACCGATGTCCCATGAGAGTTGTCAAAAAGAAGAGAAGCTGAAACATAAAACTTGGTCTAGAATTTGGTGAAGGGTTCCTCGATTATGGGAGTACCAAAACCGAAACCCAACTACGCATCCTTGCTATTGGTGTCATCTGCATTGTCGTTGGAGTTGTCCTCATTGCTGGAGTTCGTGTTGCTGCTTGAGCCATCCTTGGTGCTGGAACTGGCACGCTTGACCGGCAGGGGCTCAGTCTTTCTGGGGATAGCGCCACTAGGGGGGGTTTTGCCTGCAAAAGTGGTGAAATGTCTCTGAGGTGGGGGAGGCAGGGGGGTAACGTCCATAGGAGTCGGTGCAGAAGAAGAGACAGGAATGGCAGGGTCAGAGGAGGGGGTGGGGACGAAAGGAGCAGGGGGAACAGAAAGACCAGGGACAACAGAGCTGGCAGGGTTAGCCTCTGAAGCAGGAGAAACAACATGGAGGTTGACAGAGCGAAGGATGAGGCGAGTTAGCAGGTTCTTGATCACCCAGTAATCCTTGCGTCGATCAGTGGTGCGATTAGCTGTTGAGCTCGTCTTCCCAATCATCAATCATGGTGCGCAGGGAAGCCGGAACTTTGATGTCGAAGCCATCAGAGCTGGCTTGGGCGTTGAAGGGTATGGCTCTTGGACTATTAGCGCCCCTGCGGGCATGTCCCCGCCTGGATGTACCTCGTTGCTGGGGCGGCATGATACAAACAGAGTGCCAGAAAGCTAGAGGTGGTGAAGTTGCAAAAGATGGCGTCGGGAGGTAGCTTGCAGGAGGTTGACGGAGAAGAGCAAAAGTGAACAGTGGAGGAGACGGTCGGCAGCTGGTGAACTTAACCCCCCAGCACGAAACCACATACCATTTATGGAAGACCATTATTGCATTGACCTCATCGTACCAGGCCTTGATTGCAGAGAGGACACGTCCGATGAGGGAATTTAGAAGCACCACCAGTTTAGAAGGAGGAGGAGGCATGTGCAAGTGTTGCATCAGCATGACGCTGGAGTAATGTCCCATCATGACGTTGGGGGGGTGTTTGATGCCTGTCGTGAAGAGCCCTATCAGCAATACCATCTGGGATACGTTTCCCCATGGTGTGTGGTGACCCATCATCCATGCCTTGTGTACCATGGTGCTCAGTGTCACTAACTTACCTTATGAAAGACAATACACAAAATGGAAAGTCAAAATAAAAAATAAAATAATAGAAAGAAAGCCGAATTATCTATAATTGGGAAGTTAAAATAAAAATTAAATTAATAGAAAGAAAGCGGAATTATCTATGCATGGTTGCACTAAACACGTTGAATGCAGCTAGGGTTCTATTTCAAGGTGTGTTAAAGGTGCCAAAGTGTAGCTGGGGTTCTATTTCGTCATTTGCCCACTGCATCAACGTATCGGTTCTCCAGATCTCCAAAGTGTGATCAGAACTAAAATGGAACATCCCTCAGCAGAATATGATGGAAAACAGGAGGAACAAGATAATGATGGAGAAGTTTCTCCCGCTCCAGTAAATAAGAAGGGCAATGAGCTCAAATCAGCGTCGAACCAACTGATAGGTAATTTGGTTGTCCGCTGGTCTTTATAAAAATCACTCGTTGCATGTTTTAATTCTAATATGTTCTCTCTTTTCTTTTATATATAGAATATGGCGATCTAATAGCCAGACTTGGAAATGACATTGTACTAGGAGAAGAGATAACCAGGCTGCCCTGGTATCAGCGTCCAATTTTAAAAACGTTAAGCTGATCATGGGCTCATGCCCTCACGCACAACCTTTCCTAGCTTATGTTCGTCGTCATCGCGAGGGTATTCTCTTCAAATCAATAGTTTTATTCCGAACACCTATTCGCATACCTCCCTCTAATTCTAACGAAGACCTTGCTCTCTGGGTTTACAGGTGCGATTGTTCTAAGCTGAGGCATCTTCTTGTTCCTGAAATCCCTGTCCATCTTCAAGAAAATGTAAAGTTTTTGTGCGATGATAATGATGAATGCATATACTCCTTCACTCTCGTTCTTGAAAACGGGTTTTACGATGTGTATGTTCTTGATCTCAGAGAATGAAACTGCAGTCGATGGAAGAGACTCGCATCCTTGCCTATCTATAAGAAGAATATAAGAAGAATCGTGAGTATTGCGTTTATAGGTGTTCTTCTACTTCTACTTCTACTCTGAATGGTAATTGGATTATTACTTATCTTGTTTACATGAGAAAGAAGAAGATTAAGAGCTCTGACCCGCCTTTTCTCAATGGGCATTCACTTTTGATGAAAACACAAATGAGAAATAATGAGAGAGAGTAAACTGAAACTTTTTTTTTTTCATTGTTAACAACACATATTCATACAATATTGAATTGATCTCAGCCATTGATCTAGATCAAGATCTAGAGCTCTAATTGTTTCTTCTAGACTCTTCTCTTCACTTAGTCAACATCTTATTTATTACAACTATATCTCTATCAGCAACTCAAGTATCTAGAAACTAACCTATTCTTCTAGGTCATCTTTTCATGTTACTTGCTCAATAGGTTATCAACTCAACAAGTATGAGTTACATATTCCAACACTCCCCCTTAATGAATACTTGTTGTTTATATCTTCACTTTTGCTTGTGCTTCTCACTCAGCTTGTTTTTGGTTGTTTTGGTCTTTATCTAGGTCATGTCCACATCTGGTTGTCTTCACTTGGTTTTAATGTGTTGTTGAACATTATATGGGCTTTCCCTCATAAAAAATCACCTTGGGATTTTGCGGCTTACCCCTAACCATTACAAGTCTCTAGTGGTTTTGGCTTACCATGAACCATGCATCACATCAATGGTTTCTAGCTAACCAGGAACTTTCATCTGTCACAACAAGTGGTTTTGGTTGATCATGAACCTCACATACAAGTGGTTTCAGATCACCACAAACCTTGTGATGGGGAAACAAATTTTCATTGCACACACTTGCTTGGGATTTCTTCACTATGGGCTCTATCCTCGAACTTTGTGCTTCTACTTCTTTTGTACCAGCATTAACTCGATCATTGATGTCCATATAAAAAACAATCCATCTAGCGAGATACATGGGTGCCATCCGCTGTACTCACTAGTTCTTTAGGAATTCTTTTCACCTACATGGTTCATCAACATGCTAAACATAGCTTGGTCCGAACATATGAACACTCTGAGACTAACTCGCACTTCCCCCTTTATTCAAAGATTCATCTTCTTCAATCTAGCATCAAGCTAGCATATGAGTACACATATCACTCTCGTACATCTGTGGTTAATTCCACAACTTGATGTCACATCCTCCATCTGCAGAAGAGGATAACTAAATGTGCATTCTGCACCACAACACATATGCCTGAACAACATGGACAGGTATTACAACAACTTGGGGAATTAAGCTTGCCTATGGCTAAGCTTTACAACTTGGACCAAAAACTCTGGGGTGTCGGGTACAACCAATCATGCACCCCTTACATCACATATACACCATTACAACACTTCATCTCAGGTACAATAAGCATGCTTTACAACAATATCAACTTTACCATCACTTCATGGTACAAAACATAAGCCCAAAATATTACAAGCCCATTACATATGCCCATTTCCATATCAGCACTATGCATACATTTTGCTTTGCAACTGGAATCTTCTTGTGTTTTCTTCTATCAACCTTTGTCTTCTGCAGAGACAATCTTTGACTTCTTCTTCTTTGATTTCTGTATCTTTCATGCAACTAACCAATTGTTGCATGGCATATGTTTTCTTGTTGGATTGATGCACCACTTGCCATAATTTTACGTACTATAAACTTGGCAAACTAGACTTTGACTCACATAACTTGTCTTGACTTCCCTTTGAACTTTAGCATCAATAATTTCACTCCAACTCTTTACAACAATAATCTCTCAACTTTTAACTTAACTTTGAGTGCCCAAAACTTGTGCCCATTAAATTAATAACCAAAACCTTCTATATTTATGGCACTCGCTAACTTTGTGGACTTCTATGCCAACTATCATGACCCTTACGTGACTATTGCAATCAATGTCTCTAAACAAAATCCATTTTGTTTTGAAAATATCATGTCTCACTTTTATGAGAGAGGCCACTCACTTTAAAGAACAAGACACAAAAGTCATACTTTTATGACAAGTTGTTGACACTATGGATATTTTTTACCATACCATTAGACTTTTATGAAAGTTATTCCAATGCCATGCCACACTAAAAAAACAAAACTATATCATTATTTCTGCGGGACGCCACTTTTAAGACAAATCATTATTATATGAAACACATATACCTTCATCTATAAGTTACCCAACGCAAAATTCCATAAATCTTGACTAGTCCCTTACAAGTTACAAGTTACAACCGCCGACGATTCTTTCCCTTTAGCCATGTTTGGATGGTGCCAATCGCCACCAGTCTACTTCAAACATTTTTCTATTTCCAAGACAACGGTCTCATAGATTAAGTGTCTTCAACAATAATGAAATCCTTCTCTTTCTCCTTTAGTGCTGGTCTTGGCAGCAACGTTACTTAAACATGGATGTGCAAAATTTTCTTCCAGGCAATCAATCAGAACACAAACATTTGCGATGGAATTTCTCACAACAACATTTCAATACCTTCTAGCAGCTCATGATGTAGAAAGATGGTGTCGGCGTCTCTTTCCTTGGCCTCATCAAATGGATGGCATCTCCTCTCTTTGACACATGGCCGGCTTCGGTAATGACAGCGGGATGCTCCGCTAAAGGGGGGGTGGCTCCTCCAATCAATAACTTCTTCAACGGATCTGTGGATCCTCCTCTAGCTTCACTTCACTTCTTCTAACAAAAGAAACACTCTTTCAGTTTTCTCGTTCAACAGCGGTGGGCAGTCTTTGACACAATGGCGATCTCAACAAATGGAAGCTTCGATTCTCCCAAATGGTGGTCTCCTCCTTCACAGAAACAATATTCTCTTTCTGGCTTCTTCACGTCCATAAACAATAGACAACTCCTTCAGTAGCTGCTGCAATCATAGAACTACAACAACAGGAGTGGTTGAGGGAGTATACGCCATATCAACAGGAACTGCTAGATATGCACCAATCTAGCTATTACAAAACAAGACTCTTACGCACAACATACTAACAGATTTAATCTTCCAGCTACAAACTCACACAATTATCAAAAACACACAAAACAATCACTCTGCAATTCGATCTCCTACTCTATCCTCTATTCCTACGAGGATACGATTTCTCTTCCTTCTCTATCATGATCCTGGGCACTCCCATGAGGGAGTCAAGCCCAGACACCAGGCTCTGATACCATGATGAAAACACAAATGAGAAATAATGAGATAGTAAAGTGAAACTTGCTTTTTTCTTCATTGCTAACAACACATATTTATACAATACTGAATTGATCTCAGACATTGATCTAGATCAAGATCTTGGGATCTAATTGTTTCTTCTAAACTCTTTTCTTCACTTAGTAAACATCTTATTTATTACAACCATATCTCTATCAACTACTCAAGTATCTAGAAACTAACCTATTCTTCTAGGTCATCTTCTCCAGAATCTCATGTCACTTGCTCAATAACTTGCTCAATAGGTCATCAACTCAACATGTATAAGTTACATATTCCAGCATCTCAATCATGGAGGCGAGTGTGGCTTTAGCATCTGCGAAGTGCTTTTTGGTCCTGGACATGTACGCGAAGGTAATCCTCTTTAAATTCCTGGCAAGTGCTTCAAAATCTCCATGGTAGGGGAGGAACTTCGCATCTTTAATATCCCACTTACCGATGGTCTGGCTTATGACCAGTGAATAATCTCCAAACACATCCAGCTCTTAAATACCCATGTAAATTGCCGCTTTAAGTCCGGTAACACATGGCTCGTATTCTGTAACGCTATTTGAACAGTCAAACTTCAGCTTCAGTGCAATGGGGATGTGAGCACCAGGGGTTGAGACCAGAACTGCCCCTACTCCGCAACCCTTCCTTCTGATTTGATGCAACGTTGAAAAAATGGTGTGGTTTTTTTTCATGTTAGAAAGAACAATGAAACTGGTTGCAAATGCAAGAGCAAGAGAAGCAAAGGTCCATTGATAAATATTCAAAGGCATAATAAGAGCTACTAAGGGATTTTGAAGAGGTACTTCCTCATCTTACTAAATATTTTTAGATACCCTTCTCAACTTTATATCATAATGTTGTGGTCATTTTGGTCGAACTATCTCAGTTTCTATGAGTGCAACACACTCTATGTGTTGCTCAGTAACTGTCTCTTCCTATGGGAGAATTGTAATAATTTCATATAAATCCCACTGTTTCACATATGCTATAACTAATATACGGGTCGAGTTGTTACTAGTATAAGCAAAAGGATAAAGTAACTATGTTTCCATAATTAACCTAAGTGTTATCAGGCAGAGTAATAGTATACGTGCCTAGATATGAAGATGCTTACTTTGTGTGATTGAGTGCTTTGATTAGTGGATACATAACCATAGTGTTTGTATCCATATGAATACATATGGTATGGGTATCCATTGTATTATGTATATGAATACATATAGTGTTAGTACCCCTGCCATATGTATCCATATACATAATACAATGGCCTTATAAAATGGATAATGAGGGGATTGGACAAAATAAACCTAGGTATAACTCCTTAGGGCATAAACATGATTAAGGGAGGAAACCTGAGACTTGAACCTTAGAGTAAACATCTAAGCATATAAGACTAACAAGCATACCTTGAACCACCACATAAGACCTCCTAAGGGTATCCTTAGCCTAATATCTGGGGTATTAATATAAGTACGATGTTTTAAGCACTATATATGGGCATTTATGCCCTTAACATGTTCAAGGGAGGAAACCTAAGCCTCAGTCCCTAATAAAAAAATTGTGCATCCAAGGCCAAATACAATAGCTAGAACCACTACAAATGACATATTGGGCATAGTATTTACCTATGAGTGAGGAAATAAATACCATTATGAGGTTTTTGTTAGCTTACACGTGTCTTAGTTTTTCATATAATATCATAGGAGGAAACTTGGGCCATAAACCCTAATTTAAGCTTTAAACCAAACCCGTGAACTTCCAATAGTATCCTTGGCATATGAGTGTTCATATAAGTGACACTATATATGGGAACATTTTACATAGTCGCAGGAGGAATCACCTGAATTACGCTCTAAAGGAAGGTTTTAAGCATATTTGGCTAAGAGCGATGACTCAAACTATCACATAGGAGATTATACTATGTATATGAGACATTTATTCTTAAAGTTGGATATGGTGGAAATATGTAGTTTTGTGCACTAGGGATGCATATGAGAAAATGGTTGGGGAAAAAATTGAAAGAACTAATAGAGTATTATTGATGTAATGGGAAATAATCAAGGCCATTAGCCATAACATACATCCATAGGAAGAAATCACAAGGGGCCCACCCGAAGGGGACTCACCCAGTTCGCTTTGATCATGGAGATAGATCGGTAGGGACATCAAGTGAGGCCCTTATATAGAAATGCATAACCACCTAGGGATTTGCCCACAAGACCTTCTTCTCGCAACTTACACCATTAGAATTCATAACATACACCCTGTAAAGTTGATATTTGCATAATAGTCAGATATGGGCACAAACAAGAGTTTTTGCATAGTGGGATGGATCTCAAGGCCTTGAATAGAGTTATAAGAGGAAAGAAAGAGTATTATGTACGTGTCGAAAGCCCTTGGTGGTGACATTACAAGGAATATGACCATGATTGTATCCCTATAGAAACCAATAAGGAATCCATATCCATCAAGGCACTATGTACATACGTATTATGTCCTTATAGACTTGGACATGAACAACGGAGGAGACCTAAATATCGACACCTAAAGGAATCTTCTAGTCATTCAATCTAAGAACGTTTTCTCCACCAACATCACATGGCCTCTTGAGGGTATCATTATCCTATGATTGAGAATGTTGGTTTCATTAGATGGTTTTGAGCAGTATGTACATGTCTCAGAGCCTTGGGAGTGATGTTCTAGGTAAGAATACCACGCCTTTATCCATAAAGAAATCGTTACGTAATCCAAATCCATGAATTAAAATGCCTAAAAGAACCATGCATGACTTTGCAAGGGTATCCATTGTATTATGTATATAATTCTTATGGCCTTGGGACCTTCAAAATGATTAATGGAGGATACTTGAACCTTCACCCCTAAAGGAATATTGTAGCCATATAGGGGTAAGAATTTTTCCTCCACCAACTACACACAACCTACTAATTGTATAATTGGCATATGATTGAAGATGTTGTTACCATTAGGTAGTTTTAAGTAGTATGCACATGTATCGAGGCCTTAGGAATGATGTTCCAAGGAAGAATACCATGCCTTTGTCCCCAAAGAAATCGTTGAGGCATATAGAGAAATGAACACTACATAAAAGTACCATTTATTACTTTAGAGGGGTATCTATGGCACTATGTATCTAGGTATTGTGGCCTTGGGGCCTTAGACATGGTCATCGAAAGAGACCTAAATATCGATATATAAAATATTATTCTATCCATATAGGGATAATAAGATTGCCTCCACTAACAACATGTGAATTATTGATGGCATCATTGTCGTATGATTGATTATGTCATTTCCAGTAGGTGTTTTTGAGTAATATTTGCATGTCGCACGTCCTTGGGAATGATGTTTCAGGGAAAATGACCATGCCTTTTTCCCTTAATAAATGGTCGATGCATATAGAGTGACAAACAATTCCTAAATCACCATGCATGGCCTTGGCATGGATATCCATGCCACTATGTATCCATGTCATGGGCCCTTGGACATGTTCAAGGGAGGATACTTGAATCTCTATCTCTAAAGGAATATTCTATCCATCCACTGATAAGAAGATTGCCTCAACCAACCACACATGGCCTCTTGAGGGTATCATTGGCCTATGATATCATTTATCTCAAAGAATGGTTCGGGATTAGAAACTATGAAATTGCATGGTATCCATTTCTTTTAGGGATAATGGATCATGAGCTATGCATGGGGCCAAAATAATGACTCATTTCTATAGAAGGAATTACGAGGTCCAAAGCAATGAATCATTATTATAGAAGGATTCCTTAGCCAATGAGCGGTATATGACTAATTTAAATATTTAGGCACAATACAAATAGTTTCATCTTAATATGAACCATACTTTAGAGTCAAAAACCAATAAATCACATGCTAGAGCCTTCATAATGGAATTCTAGGAAGGTTCTAGTCATCTACATCCAAGAACAATGACTTTAGATACCACTCATGACCTCTTGACCGATTCATTAGCATTTTATTGGTGATATGGATTCCATTAGCACTTTTTGAGCTCTAGGTATTGATCTCGAGTACCTTGACATGGTTGGGGAAGGAAACCTAGGCCTTAATCCCTAAATGAAGATCCTAGGCATCTAAACCAACGAATGACACCTCAAACTAGCACACATGACCTCTATGTGGGTATATCTATGGAAATAGGTGGTTTTTAATTGTAGGCATACTTATTGTGGCCCTAGAGATGATTAAGGGATGAAACCCATGGCTAAGATCACAAAGGAAGTTTTCAGGAATCGAGCATTTAAGATTTAAAGGAAGATTCCATTTCCAAACAGATTATGACCACAATTTATTAGAGATAGTGAATTTTGATTTCAAGATCGCATCACAGGATTATTAACTATGTAACTCATGAATGTATTGAAAAACAATGAATAGTTCTTTTTGGCTAGGGGAATCGACAACTCGAGAATTGACTGGTACTCACATGACATGGGGTTCAGGGATCCAATCCTGCTACCATTGGACCCCTAGGTTCCCCACACACCTTGCAAGCATGGAACACGGGTAAAGCTGGGTGTGATTTGAACTCGTGACCTCCAATTTACAACATGTGACTTCATAACTGAACCGCCAATGAGCCACACTCGTGTGGGCTGAAAAACAATGAATAGTTATGTGTTGTTTTAATCAATCAATTTTTTTTAACATAAACGGTTAGGGGATTATATTATAAAAATAATGACCGAGTCACTGGTACAGATACAAAAAATATGCCTTATATATATGCCAGACGATCCTTTGAGTTCATTGTTCAAAATCCCCAAATGCAAAAAACCAGTAACATAAGAATTCAAACTGGAGAATAAAGAAATATCCATAGATTAACTAACTAACTCCCAATCCTGGTAGTTTGAGATCTGGTTTGAGCACCAATGTGGTCACAATTATTGCATCTCACTTACTTCAGCTCCTTCTCCTAACGAATTTCCAATCCAACGTAAACCAACCAATGTGCATCTCAAGCTTCATAACCCTTTCTGCTAACTCCAAACCACCTCCAAACTAGATGCTACTTGAACTGAGAGATGACCTTATTCCTGTTGCAACACATCATTCAAATTTCCAATGTCCCTTCCTGAAATGTCACGTCCACCCTCAAACAAAATGGTTAAATTAAGCCACATATTTGGCTTCATATTACAGATCTTGAAGTGTGGGAGGTGACCTATGAGACAGGCCCTACTCAAGCAGTAGGGAGTAAGACCGTCAAATGATTGCTCCCATCAATCCCATATAAAACTCCAGAATTACCTGGTCCTATACTTCCAGCACATAAACTCCTTCCACCCATCGATTCATGCAGGTTGAGAATTGTAACTTTCACATTCATGCAATTCATCCATTGAACTACACACTTAAGGGAGACGGGCATCTTGGATAACATGATTAACATAAAGATCGTTTTTGTTGATTCAATGGGCACCTTTTGATTCAATGCTCGCAAGAAATGATAGAACTTGATTGTTCAAAAGGAGCAAGTAAGAGTCTTGATTCGCTCTATAAGTCTATCTAATTTCAAGTTTTTGATTTGGCTATGAACATTCATAGCTTGGATTATTATGCGAGAGCTCCTGAAAACCATGACTTTATCCACACCAAGGTTTTCCAATTGCTTCAGTCCTTGCCACAGGGAATAGGCCTCAACCATGTTGTTTGTATCAAACCCAATGCTCTAGGAATGATTGATATCCTTATATACACGGGCCATTCGTATACCAATTAGATCTTGGTATTTACTAGATCGTTCCAATTGAAATCTAAGCACCGTCATTTGAATCACGTAGAGCGGACATCCCTAGCGCAGTCCTCTGGAGGCTTTAAGAAAGGAATTCGCTCTACCATTGATCAGAGGGGAAATCCATAGTTCCCTAATGCAAGATTTAACCCATCGAATGAAAGCACGATCAAAGCCAAATCTCTTCATTACCTTAAACAAGAAAGCATGCCGGACTCTGTCAAAAGAACTAGCTAAATAAATTTTCACCACCATACCTTTTTCTTGATTTCTCGCGCTAGAATGGATTTCCTCCTGAACCAAAATGATGTTGTCCCAAATTTTCCTTCCTTTAATGAAGCCTCCTTGATTTTCTAGAATGAGAGTGGGGAGGATGTCTTTTAATATTTTGCCCATTATTTTGGTGATTATCTTATATCCTATGTTGCATAAAGAAATTGGTTAGAATCTATCAAAATAGGTAGCATGTTCTTATTCTTTTGGGACGAGGGCTAGAAAGGTTGAATTAGTGCTTCCTCCAATCTTGTCACAGTTTTATGATTTCATCACCATTTTGTGTAGATCTTTGTAGACAATATCCCAGCAGACTTTGAGAAACCTTGTTGTGAATCCATCAGGTCTAGGTAATTTATCCTCTTCCATATCCTCCACCGTAGTCTTTACTTATTCTAGAGATATTGGCTTGGTGAGATTCAAATTATTCTTTCTCTGCAACAAGTTTGGGACTAAGTCCATACTTCTTTAAATCTCTGGGGCCTGATCTGTATAGTCCTTAGAGTAAATTAGGATGAAATGCCTTACTGCATTAGAGGAAATTTCAACTCAAAATGGGCCTTTTAACTTTTATTCAAATTCCATGTCATCATGTGTTAGCCAATGAAATTGCTTTAAATTTGAAAT
>LPNX010041945.1:36314-85577 GCA_001517045.1 Pseudotsuga menziesii
TATTAACTTCTCTCATTAACTTATGAGAGACAATACACAAAATGGAAAGTCAAAATAAAAAATAAAATAATAGAAAGAAAGGAATTATCTATAATTGGAAAGTCAAAATAAAAAAATTCTCTCATTTTTTTAAAGTTCAGAATCTATTCTATTGAAAGAAAATAGTGTTACATATAGGCAAAAACAGAGAAAAAAGACTAATCTGTCCCCGTAAGGGAAAGGCAGACTGGGGTAGTCAAAGTGATCCTCCCTTTTAAAGGGAAAACAGATCCATACAGTAAGGACTTTAAGATTTTTACAAAAAAACTTCAAGCTGAGCTTGATAAACCTAACCATGGGAGACTGATGTCCCATGAGAGTTGTCAAAAGGAAGAGAAGCTGAAACATAAAACCTGGTCTAGAATTTGGTGAAGGGTTCCTCGATTATGGGAGTGCCAAAACCGAAACCCAACTGCACATCCTTGCCATTGGTGTCATCTGCATTGTCGTTGGAGTTGTCCTCATTACTGGAGTTCGTGCTGCTGCTCGAGCCATCCTTGGTGCTGGAACTAGAGCGCTTGACCAGCAGGGGCTCAGTATTTCTAGGGATAGCGCCACTAGGGGGGGGGGTTCCTGCAAAAGTGGTGAAACGTCTCTGAGGTGGGGGAGGCAGGGGGGTAACGTCCATAAGAGCCGGTGTAGAAGAAGAGACAGGAATGGCAGGGTCAGAGGAGGGGGTGGGGACGGAAGGAGCGGGGGGAACAGAAAGACCAAGGACAACAGAGCCGGCAGGGTTAGGCTCTGAAGTGGGAGAAACAACATGGAGGTCGACAAAGCGGAGGATGAGGCGAGTTAGAAGGTTCTTGATCACCCAGTAATCCTTGCGTCGATCAGTGGTGCGATTAGTTGCTGAGAGAGAGCTATTGAGCTCGTCTTCCCAATCATCAATCATGGTGCGTAGGGAAGCCGAAACTTCGATGTCGAAGCCATCAGAGCTGGCCTGGGCGTTGAAGGGTGTGGCTCTTGGATTGTTAGTGCCCCTCTGGGCATGTCCCCTCCTGGATGTACCTCGTTGCTGGGGCGGCATGATACAAACAGAGTGCCAGAAAGCTAGAGGTGGTGAAGTTGCAGAAGATGGCGTCGAGAGGTAGCTTGTAGGAGGTTGACGGAGAAGAGCAAAAGTGAACAGTGGAGGAGACGGTCGACAGATGGTGAACTTAACCCCTCGGTGCGAAACCACATACAATTTATGGATGACCATTATTGCGTTGACATCATTGTACCAGGCCTTGATTGTAGAGAGGACACGTCCGATGAGGGAATTTAGAAGCACCACCAGTTTATAAGGAGGAGGAGGCATGTGCAGGTGTTGCATCAGCATGACGCTGGAGTAGTGTCCCATCATGACGTTGCGGGGGTGTCTGATGCCTGTCGTGAAAAGCCCTATCAGCAATACCATGTGGGATAGGCTTCCCCATGGCGTGTGGTGACCTATCATCCATGCCTTGTGTACCATGGTGCTCTGTGTCACTAACTTAACTTATGAAAGACAATACACAAAATGGAAAGTCAAAATAAAAAATAAAATAATAGAAAGAAAGCGGAATTATCTATAATTGGGAAGTTAAAATAAAAATTAAATTAATAGAAAGAAAGCGGAATTATCTATGCATGGTTGCACTAAACACGTCGAATGCAGCTAGGGTTCTATTTCAAGGTGTGTTAAAGGTGCCAGAGTGCAGCTGGGGTTCTATTTCGTCATTTGCTCACTGCATCAGCGTATCGGTTCTCCAGATCTCCAAAGTGCGATCAGAACTAAAATGGAACATCCCTTAGCAGAATATGATGGAAAATGGGAGGAACAAGATAATGACGGAGAATTTTCTCCCACTCCACTAAATAAGAAGGGCAATGAGCTCAAATCAGCGCTGAACCAACTGATAGGTAATTTGGTTGTCCGCTGGTCTTTATAAAAATCATTCGTTGCATGTTTTAATTCTAATATGTTCTCTCTTTTCTTTTATATATAGAATATGGCGATCTAATAGCTAGACTTAGAAATGACATTGTACTGGGAGAAGAGATAACCAGGCCGCCCTGGTATCAGCGTCCAATTTTAAAAACGTTAAGCCGATCATGGGCTCATGCCCTCATGCACACACTTTCCTAGCTTATGTCTGTCGTCATTGCGAGGGTATTCTCTCCAAATCAATAGTTTTATTCCAAACACCTATTCGCATACCTCCCTCTAATTCTAACGAAGACCTTGCTCTCTGGGTTTACAGCTGTGATTGTTCTAAGCTGAGGCATCTTCTTGTTCCTGAAATCCCTGTCCATCTTCAAAAACATGTAAAGTTTTTTTGCGATGATAATGATGAGTGCATATACTCCTTCACTCTCGTTCTTGAAAACGGGTTTTACGATGTGTATGTTCTTGATCTCAGAGAAGGAAACTGCAGTCGATGGAAGAGACTCCCGTCCTTGCCTATCTATAAGAAGAATAGTGAGTATTGCATTTATAGGTGTTCTTCTACTTCTACTTCTACTCTGAATGGTAATTGGACATGATTACTTTTGTTTACATGAGAAAGAAGAAGATTAAGAGCTCTGACCCGCCTTTTCTCAATGGGCATTCACTTTTGATGAAAACACAAATGAAAAATAATGAGAGAGTAAACTGAAACTTGCGTATTTTTTCATTACTAACAATACATATTTATACAATATTGAATTGATCTCAACCATTGATCTAGATCAAGATCTAGAGCTATAATTGTTTATTCTAGACTCTTCTCTTCACTTAGTCAACCTCTTATTTATTACAACTATATCTCTATCAACAACTCAAGTATCTAGAAACAAACATATTCTTCTAGGTCATCTTCTCATGTCACTTGCTCAATAGGTTATCAACTCAACAAGTATGAGTTACATATTCCAACACTCCCCCTTAATGAATACTTGTTGTTTATATCTTCACTTTTGCTTATGCTTTTCACTCTGCTTGTTTTTTGTTTTTTTGGTTTTTATCTGGGTCATGTCCACATCTGGTTGTATTCACTTGGCTTTAATGTGTTGCTGAGCATTATATGGGCTTTCCCTCATCAAAAATCACCTTGGGATTTTGCGGCTTACCCCTAACCATTACAAGCCTCTAGTGGTTTTGGCTTACCATGAACCATGCATCACATCAATGATTTTTCGCTGACTAAGAACTTTCATCTGTCACAACAAGTGGTTTTGGTTGACCATGAACCTCATATACAAGTGGTTTCAGATCACCACAAACCTTGTGATGGGGAAACAAATTTTCATTGCACACACTTGCTTGGGCTTTCTTCACTATGGGCTCTATCCTCGAACTTTGTGCTTCTACTTCTTTTGTACCAGCATAAACTCGGTCATTGATGTCCATATAAAAAACAATCCATCTACCGAGATACATGGGTGCCATCCGATGTACTCGCTAGTTCTTTAGGAATTCTTTTCACCTACATGGTTCATCAACATGCTAAACATAGCTTGGTCTGAACATATGAACACTCTGAGACTAACTCGCACTTCCCCCTTTATTCAAAGATTCATCTTCTTCAATCTAGCATCAAGCGAGCATACGAGTACACATATCATTCTCGTACATCTGTGGTTAATTCCACAACTTGATGTCACATCCTCCATCTGCAGAAGAGGATAACTTTGTGCATTCTACACCACAACACATATGCCTGAACAACATGGACAAGTATTACAACAACCTGGGGAATTCAGCTTGCCTATAGCTAAGCTTTACAACTTGGACCAAAAACTCCAGGGTGTTAGGTACAACCAATCATGCAGTCCTTACATCACATATACACCATTACAACACTTCATCTAAGGTACAATAAGCATGCTTTACAACAATATCAACTTTACCATCACTTTATGGTACAAAACATAAGCCCAAAATATTACAAGTCCATTACATATGCCCATTTCCATATCAACACTATGCAAACATTTTGCTTTGCAACTGGAGTCTTCTTGTCTTTTCTTCTATCAGCCTTTGTCTTCTGCAGAGACAATCTTTGACTGCTTCTTCTTTGATTTATGTATCTTTCATGCAACTAACCAATTGTTGCATGGCATATGTTTTCTTGTTGGATTGATGCACCACTTGCCATAATTTTACATACTATAAACTTGGCAAACTAGACTTTGACTCACATAACTTGTCTTGACTTCCCTTTGAACTTTAACATCAATATAACTTGACTCCAACTCTTTACAACAATAATCTCTCAACTTTTAACTTAACTTTGAGTGCCCAAAACTTGTTCTCATTAAATTAATAACCAAAACTTCTATATTTATGGCACTCACTAACTTTGTGGACTTCTATGCCAACTATCATGACCCTTACCTTTCGTGACTATTGCAATCAATGTCTCTAAACAAAATCCATTTTGTTTTGAAAATATCATGTCTCACTTTTATGAGAGAGGCCACTCACTTTAAAGCATAAGACACAAAAGTCATACTTTTATGACAAGTTGTTGACACTATGGATATTTTTTACCATACCATTAGACTTTTATGAAAGGTATTACAATGCCATGCCACACTAAAAACAAAACTATATCATTTTTTCTGCTGGGACGCCACTTTTAAGACAAATAATTATTATATGAAACACATATACCTTCATAAGTTACCCAATGCGAAATTCCATAAATCTTGACTAGTCCCTTACAGGTTACAACCACCGACGATAAATTTTCCTTTAGCCATGTTTGGATGGTGCCAATTGCCACCACTCTACTTCAAACATTTTTCTACTTCCAAGACAACGATCTCATAGATTATGTGTGTTCAACAATAATGAAATCCTTTTCTTTCTCCTTTAGTGTTGGTCTTGGTAGCAACGTTACTTAAACATGGATGTGCAAACTTTTCTTCCAGGCAATCGATCAGAACACAGACATTTGCTATGGAATTTCTCACAACAACATTTCAATACCTTCTGGCAGCTCATGATGTAGAAAGATGGGGTCGAAGTCTCTTTCCTTGGCCTCATCAAATGGATGGCATCTCCTCTCTTTGACACATGGCCAGCTTCGGTAATGACAGCGGGATGCTCCGCTAAGGGGAGGGTGGCTCCTCCAGTCAACAACTTCTTCAGCAGATCTGCGGATCCTCCTCTAGCTTCACTTCACTTCTTCTAACAAAAGCAACACTCTTTCAGTTTTCTCGTTCAACAGTGGTGGGCAGTCTTTGACACAATGACGATCTCAACAAATGGAAGCTTCGATTCTCCCAAATGGTGGTCTCCTCCTTCTAGGAAACAATATTCTCTTTATGGCTTCTTCACGTCCATAAACAATAGACAACTCCTTCACTAGCTGCTGCAATCATAGAACTGCAACAATAGGAGTGATTGAGGGAGTATACGCCATATCAACTGGCACTGCTAGATATGCACCAATCTAGCTATTACAAAACAAGACTCCTACGCACAACATACTAACAGACTTAATCTTCCAGCTACAAACTCACACAATTATCAAAAACACACAAAACAATCTCTCTGCAATTCGATCTCCTACTCTATCCTCTATTCCTACGAGGATACGATTTCTCTTACTTCTCTATCATGATCCTGGGCAGTCCCATGAGGGAGTCAAGCGCAAACACCAGGCTCTGATACCATGATGAAAACACAAATGAGAAATAATGAGAGAGTAAAGTGAAACTTGCTTTTTTTTCATTGCTAACAACACATATTTATACAATACTGAATTGATCTCAGACATTGATCTAGATCAAGATCTAGGGCTCTAATTGTTTCTTCTAAACTCTTTTCTTCACTTAGTAAACATCTTATTTATTACAACCATATCTCTATCAACTACTCAAGTATCTAGAAACTAACCTATTCTTCTAGGTCATCTTCTCCAGAATCTCATGTCACTTGCTCAATAACTTGCTCAATAGGTCATCAACTCAACATGTATGAGTTACATATTCCAACATCTCAATCATGGAGGCGAGTGTGGCTTTAGCATCCGCGAAGTGCTTTTTGGTCCTAGACATGTACACGAAGGTAATCCTCTTTAAGTTCCTGGCGAGTGCTTCAAAATCTCCATGGTAGGGGAGGAAATTCGTATCTTTAATATCCCACTTACCAATGGTTTGGCTTATGACCAATGAATAATCTCCAAACACATCCAGCTATTAAATACCCATGTAAACTGCCACTTTAAGTCTGGTAACACATGGCTCGTATTCTGCAAAGCTATTTTAACAGTCAAACGTCAGCTTCAGTGCAATGGGGATGTGAGCACCAGGGGTTGAGACCAGAACTGCCCCTACTCCGCAACCCTTCCTTCTGATTTGATGCAACGTTGAAAAAATGGTGTGGTTTTTTTTCATGTTAGAAAGAACAATGAAACTGGTTGTAGATGCAAGAGCAAGAGAAGCAAAGGTCCATTGATAAATATGCAAAGGAATAATAAGAGCTACTAAGGGATTTTGAAGAGGTACTTCCTCATCTTACTAAATATTTTTAGATACCCTTCTCAACTTTATATCATAATGTTGTGGTCATTTTGGTCGAACTATCTCAGTTTCTATGAGTGCAACACACTCTATGTGTTGCTCAGTAACTGTCTCTTCCTATGGGAGAATTGTAATAATTTCATATAAATCCCACTGTTTCACATATGCTATAACTAATATACGGGTCGAGTTGTTACTAGTATAAGCAAAAGGATAAAGTAACTATGTTTCCATAATTAACCTAAGTGTTATCAGGCAGAGTAATAGTATACGTGCCTAGATATGAGGATGCTTACTTCGTGTGATTGAGTGCTTTGATTAGTGGATACATAACCATAGTGTTTGTATCCATATGAATACATATGGCAGGGGTATCCATTGTATTATGTATATGAATACATATAGTGTTAGTACCCTGCCATATGTATCCATATACATAATACAATGGCCTTATAATATGGATAATGGGGGAATTGGACGAAATAAACCTAGCTATAACTCCTTAGGGCATAAACATGATTAAGGGAGGAAGCTTGAGACTTGAACCTTAGAGTAAAAATCCAAGCATATAAGACTAACAAGTATACCTTGAACCACCACATAAGACCTCCTAAGGGTATCCTTAGCCTAATATCTAGGGTATTAATATAAGTACGATGTTTTAAGCACTATATATGGGAATTTATGCCCTTAACATGTTCAAGGGAGGAAATCTAAGCCTCAATCCCTATTAAAAAAATTGTGCATCCAAGGCCAAATACAATAGCTAGAACCACTACAAATGACATATTGGGCATAGTATTTACCTACGAGTGAGGAAATAAATACCATTATGAGGTTTTTGTTAGGTTACACGTGTCTTAGTTTTTTATATAATATCATAGGAGGAAACTTCGGCCATAAACCCTAATTTAAGCTTTAAACCAAACCCGTGAACTTCCAATAGTATCCTTGGCATATGAGTGTTCATATAAGTGACACTATATATGGGAACATTTAACATAGTCGCAGGAGGAATCACCTGAATTACGCTCTAAAGGAAGGTTTTAGGCATATTTGGCTAAGAGCGATGACTCAAACTATCACATAGGAGATTATACTATGTATATGAGACATTTATTCTTAAAGTTGGATATGGTGGAAATATGTAGTTTTGTGCACTAGGGATGCATATGAGAAAATGGTTGGGGAAAAATTGAAAGAACTAATAGAGTATTATTGATGTAATGGGAAATAATCAAGGCCATTAGCCATAACATACATCCATGGGAAGAAATCACAAGGGGCCCACCCGAAGGGGACTCACCCAGTTCGCTTTGATTATGGAGATAGATCGGTAGGGACATCAAGTGAGGCCCTTATATAGAAATGCATAACCACCTGGGGATTTGACCACAAGACCTTCTTCTCGCAACTTACACCATTAGAATTCATAACATACACCCTGTAAAGTTGATATTTGCATAATAGTCAGATATGGGCACAAACAAGAGTTTTTGCATAGTGGGATGGATCTCAAGGCCTTGAATAGAGTTGTAAGAGGAAAGAAAGAGTATTATGTACGTGTCGAAAGCCCTTGGTGGTGACATTACAAGCAATATGACCATGATTGTATCCCTATAGAAACCAATAAGGAATCCATATCCATCAAGGCACTATGTACATAGGTATTATGTCCTTATAGACTTGGACATGAACAACGGAGGAGACCTAAATATCAACACCTAAAGTAATCTTCTAGTCATTCAATCTAAGAACGTTTTCTCCGCCAACAACACATGGCCTCTTGAGGGTATCATTATCCTATGATTGAGAATGTTGGTTTCATTAGATGGTTTTGAGCAGTATGTACATGTCTCAGAGCCTTGGGAGTGATGTTCTAGGTAAGAATACCATTTATCCATAAAGAAATCGTTAAGTAATCCAAATCCATGAATTAAAATGCCTAAAAGCACCATGCATGACTTTGCAGGGGTATCCATTGTATTATGTATATAATTCTTATGGCCTTGGGACCTTCAAAATGATTAATGGAGGATACTTGAACCTTCACCCCTAAAGGAATATTGTAGCCATATAGGGGTAAGAATTTTTCCTCCACCAACTACACACAACCTACTAATTGTATAATTGGCCTATGATTGAGGATGTTGTTACCATTAGGTAGTTTTAAGTAGTATGCACATGTATCGAGGCCTTAGGAATGATGTTCCAAGGAAGAATACCATGCCTTTGGCCCTAAAGAAATCATTGAGGCATATAGAGAAATGAACACTACATAAAAGTACCATTTATTACTTTAGAAAGGTATCTATGGCACTATGTATCTAGGTATTGTGGCCTTGGGGCCTTAGACATGGTCAGCGAAAGAGACCTAAATATCGATCTATAAAATATTATTCTATCCATATAGGGATAATAAGATTGCATCCACTAACAACATGTGAATTATTGATGGCATCATTGTCCTATGATTGATTATGTCATTTCCAGTAGGTGATTTTGAGTAATATTTGCATGTCGCACATCCTTGGGAATGATGTTTTGGGGAAATGACCATGCCTTTTTCCCTTAATAAATGGTTGATGCATGTATAGTGACAAACAATTCCTAAATCACCATACATGGCCTTGGCATGGATATCCATGCTACTGTGTATCCATGTCATGGGCCCTTGGACATGCTCAAGGGAGGAGACTTGAATCTCTATCTCTAAAGGAATATTCTATCAATCCACTGATAAGAAGATTGCCTCAACCAACCACACATGGCCTCTTGAGGGTATCATTGGCCTATGCTATCATTTAGCTCAAAGAATGGTTCGGGATTAGAAACTATGAAATTGCATGGTATCCATTTCTTTTAGGGATAATGGATCATGAGCTATGCATGGGGCCAAACTAATGACCCATTTCTATAGAAGGAATTACGAGGTCCAAAGCAATGAATCATTGTTATAGAAGGATTCCTTAGTCAATGAGCAGTATATGACTAATTTAAATATTTAGGCACAATATAGATAGTTTCATCTTAATATGAACCATACTTTAGAGTCAAAAACCAATGAATCACATGCTAGAGCCTTCATAATGGAATTCTAGGAAGGTTCTAGTCATCTACATCCAAGAACAATGACTTTAGATACCACTCATGACCTCTTGATCGATTCATTAGCATTTTATTGGTGATATGGATTCCATTAGCACTTTTTGAGCTCTAGGTATTGAACCCGAGTACCTTGACATGGTTGGGGTAGGAAACCTAGGCCTTAATCCCTAAATGAAGATCCTAGGCATCTAAACCAACGAATGACACCTCAAACTAGCACACATGACCTCTATGTGGGTATATCTACGGAAATAGGTGGTTTTTAATTGTAGGCATACTTCTTGTGGCCCTAGAGATGATTAAGGGATGAAACCCATGGCTAAGATCACAAAGGAAGTTTTCAGGAATCAAGCATTTAAGATTTAAAGGAAGATTCCATTTCCAAATAGATTATGACCACAATTTATTAGAGATAGTGAATTTTGATTTCAAGATCGCATCATAGGAATATTAACTATGTAACTCATGAATGTATTGAAAAACAATGAATAGTTCTTTTTGGCTAGGGGAATCGACAACTCGAGAATTGACTGGTACTCGCATGACACAAGGTTCAGGGATCCAATCGCGCTACCATTGGACCCCTAGGTTCCCCACACACCCCACAAGCATGGAACACGGGTAAAGCTAGGTGTGATTTGAACTCGTGACCTCCAATTTACAACATGTGACTTCATAACTGAACCGCCAATGAGCCATACTTGTGCGGGCTGAAAAACAATGAATAGTTATGTGTTGTTTTAATCAATCATTTTTTTTTAACATAAACAGTTAGGGGATTATATTATAAAAACAATGACCGATTCACTGGTACAGATACAAAAAATATGCCTTAGATATATGCCAGACGATCCTTTGAGTTCATTGTTCTAAATCCCCAAATGCAAAAAACTAGTAACATAAGACCTTAAACTAGAGAATAAAGAAATATCCATAGATTAACTAACTAACTCCCAATCCTAGTAGTTTTAGATCTGGTTTGAGCACCAATGTGGTCACAGTTATTGCATCTCACTTACTTTAGCTCCTTCTCCTAACAAATTTCCAATCCAACGTAAACCAACCAATGTGCATCTCAAGCTTCATAACCCTTTTTGCTAACTCCAAACCACCTCCAAACTAGATGCTACTTGAATTGAGAGATGACCTTATTCCTGTTGCAACACATCATTCAAATTTCCAATGTCCCTTCCTGAAATGTCACATCCACCCTCAAACAAAATGGTTAAATTAAGCTACATATTTGACTTCATATTATAGATCTTCAAGTGTGGGAGGTGACCTATGAGACAGGCCCTACTCAAGCAGTAGGGAGCGAGACCATCAAATGATTGCTCCCGTTGATCCCATATAAAACTCCATAATTACCTGGTCCTATACTTCCAGCACATAAACTCCTTCCACCCATCGATTCATGCAGGTTCAGTATTGTAACTTTAACATTCATGCAATTCATCCCTTGAACTACACACTTAAGGGAGATGGGAATCTTGGATAACATGATTAACATAAAGATCGTTTTTGTTGATTCAATGGGCACCTTTTGATTCAATGCTCGCAAGACATGATAGAACTTGATTGTTCAAAAGGAGCAAGTAAGAGTCTTGATTCTCTCTATAAGTCTATCTAATTTCAAGTTTTTGATTTGGCTATGAACATTCATAGCTTGGATTATTATGCGAGAGCCCCCGAAAACCATGACTTTATCCACACCAAGGTTTTCCAATTGCTTCAGTCCTTGCCACAAGGAATAGGCCTCAACCATGGTGTTTGTATCAAACCCAATGCTCTAGGAATGATTGACATCCTTATATACATGGGCCATTTGTATACCAATTAGATCTTGGTATTTCCTAGATCGTTCCAATTGAAATCTAAGCACCATCATTTGAATCACGTAGAGCGGACATCCCTAGTGCAGTCCTCTGGAGGATTTAAGAAAGGAATTCACTCTACCATTGATCAGAGGGGAAATCCATAGTTTCCTAATGCAAGCTTTAACCCATCGAATGAAAGCATGATCAAAGCCAAATCTCCTCATTACCTTAAACAAGAAAGCATGCCAGACTCTATCAAAAGAACTAGCTAAATAAATTTTTACCACCATACCTTTTTCTTGATTTCTTGCGCTAGAATGGATTTCCTCTTGAACCAAAATGATGTTGTCCCAAATTTTCCTTCCTTTAATGAAGCCTCCTTGATTTTCTAGAATGAGAGTGGGGAGGATGTCTTTTAATATTTTGGACATTATTTTGGTGATTATCTTATATCCTATGTTGCATAAAGAAATTGGTTAGAATCTATCAAAATAGGTAGCATCTTCTTATTAAGTTTGGGATGAGGGCTAGAAAGGTTGAATTAGTGCTTCCTCCAATCTTGTCACAATTTTGTGATTTCATCACCATTTTGTGTAGATCTTTGTAGACAATATCCCAACAGACTTTGAGAAACCTTGTTGTGAATCCATCGGGTTTAGGTGATTTATCCTCTTCCATATCCTCCACCGTAGTATTTACTTATTCTAGAGATATTGGCTTGGTGAGATTCAGATTATTCTTTCTCTACAACAAGTTTGGGACTAAGTCCATACTACTTTAAATCTCTGGGGCCTGATCTATATAGTCCTTAGAGTGAATTAGGATGAAATGCCTTACTGCTTCTTTAATTTTATCAAACTCAGTAATCAACTGACCTTGGACCTGTATCTCTTGAACTTCTTTAAATTGCTTACGGGATTCAGCTTGCTCATGAAAGTAAGTTGTGTTACAATCTCTTTCTTGAAGCCAAAGGCTTCTTGACTTTTCTCTCTACTATTCTTCTTCTTGTTGACATATCGTATGCAAGGATTGATGCAAGGCTACTTCTTTGTCAAGAAGAGCTTTGGTAACAGGAGCTAATTCTAGATTATGTTGGTGATCTTCCAACAATTGTTGGGCTTTTGATCTGTCTTGAGAGGGAGAGATAATGAGTTTTGACCAACCCTTGAGAGCATTTTTAGTTCTACAAAGATTCTCTTCTCATACAAAGAAAGAAAAACGTGAGACTAGGACTGACCAAGCTTGTTTGACAACCTCCAAGAAGTCAGTTTGGGATGTCCAAAGAGGATTGAAGGGAAGTGCGATAGGTCCCAAATTATAATCTTTTTTTAGTTCAAGAAGAATTGGTTTGTGGTCTGACCCTCCAAAAGGAAAAATATTAGAGGAGGGGTTCAAACCTAATAAAAGGAAGGTATCATGGACAATAAACTTGTCTAATCTTGCATTGATGTGACTAGGACCAAGGCGCTTCTTAGTCTAGGTGAATTTATCTTTGGATGGAACAATATCAGTTGTATCCCAGTCTAAGATGATCTCATCAACCTGTTCTCAGATGGAATCCCGAACCACCGAGCCTCCTCTTTTTTCAAATTGGTACAAGGTTACATTAATATCTCCTGCTAAGATAATATTGTTTAGACGAGTACCAATGGAAACTTCTCGGACGAGATCCCAACAAGCCTCTTTTTCAGACAGAAAAACAGGAACATAAATATTAAAGAGACAAACTTGGACACACGAGTTTTTATGTAGTAACCGAGTGAAAATCCAGTGAGAGTGTGATTTATTGTCTACTAAATCAAATTTTGTACTGTGCCAAAGGATGCCAATTTCTCTTGAGGCTCCTCTAGAGTTGACTGCTAAGCCTCCTCCTTTTTTCTAAAATTTCAAACATGTATGAAGGAATGTTCTTTCCTCCATTTTGGATGAAGGAATGTTCTGGTATTTATAGATTCCTAATGAACCTTTCTAGCGTTTGTTGGGATCCTTGGAGATTGTACTTATAAGTGGCTTGCTCCCTCTGTTCTTTTGTTGACTTCCTTCCTCTTGTTGATTTTTTCTTTGTAGATGCATTCTTTCATATTCCCCCTCCTCCTCCTCCATAAGATGATTATCAATTAAATAAGTGAATGTATAAAACTATGATGAAAAATATAAATCATATTTATTTTAAATATTTTTTTGATAATTTCTTATTTTATGGTGTTTTGCACCATTTGTTGTTTTTGTGGTGATTTGTACCATATATATGTTTGTGTATATTAAAAAAATATATATTGTTTTGGTGTTTTGTACTAGAAAGTCTCAATCTATGTTGGATTGGTTTTGGTGTTTTGCATCACAAAATTGCAATCCACTTAGGATTGTATTTGATGGTTTGCACCATACACCATGGAATGCCACATATCAATTTAACACTAAAAGCAACTTTTTTACAAACACTACTTTTGCACCATAAATCTTAGCACCACTTGCTTATCCCCACATTATCACCACTTTTACACCACTATTTGACAATTGAGGATTTTCCAAATCCTTTACAAATAGTGGTGCTAATGTGAGGCTAAAATGCCATTTTTTAAAAATTCTGGTACGGCTTCTTCTTCACCTATCATATTTAAAAATTCTGTGTGTTGAAGATTTTTAACGATTAGTTGAGAGTACACAGTTTTTATTTGCAAACCTCTAGAGAAATTTGTGTTCTGGGATTGAATTCAATATCGCATTCAGAAAGTCTGTCTAATGGTTTCTAAAGAGAAGAGAAACCTAATTTCTCTGATAATGGCCATATGATATACTCATTGTTTCACTCTCTAATTTTGTCGCATAAACACCTCTCATGAAATAAATATTATGTTTTACAATTTTCATTCAGTAATCCTATGAGTTTAAATTCATTTCCCTTTATTTTATTTCTTTAATATAATATTATATTAGGTTTCATAACGGAATTTCAGTTTCAATATGAATTTTTCTTCTACCATTTTTGTTATTAAATTTCTTTTAAGTGAATTTTTGCTTTGTGAAGTTCTGTTCCAGATTTGGGCATTACATTGAATCTAATGATACTTTTAAGATTGAGCTAGTTTTTTATCTGTGTTTTAAGCATTGTATTTTTGCATTTTATTTTTGTATTTCTACAGGGAATATGTATCTTTGCTGCTTTGCTTAGCCTTATTATGATTTATAACCAATCTAATAATAACAATTACAACACCATAGTAAGTAAAATTATCAAAACTTATATAAAAAAATCCTATTAAAACAGTGTTATAATAACAACACTATAATAAGGAATATGCACCTTTGCTGCTTAGCCTGGTTATGATTTATAACCAATCTAATAATAACAACACCATCGTAATTAAAATTATCAAAACTTATATAAAAAGAATCCTATTAAAACAACATAACAACACCATAGTAAGTAAGATTATCAAAACTTATATAAAAAGAATCCGATTAAAACAACATAGTTATAATAACAACACCATAGTAAGTAAAATTGTCAAAAGTAAGTAAAATTGTCAAAACTTGATATAAACAAAACGGATGAAAACAACATGGTAAGTAGAGTTGTAAAAAGTAAGCAAAACTATAACAAATAAAATTTTAATTATTCTCAACTTAGTTTATATTATTTTTCCTATAATATCTATTTAATGCAATATTATTTTAATTATTCTCAACTTAGTTTATATCATTTTTCCTATAATATCTAGCTAATAACTTGCATTTTTAATGTCATTTTTTGAAATATAATTCAAATTATAACCAAATGTCATTTTTTGAAATATAATTCAAATAATAACCACACAAGACGTCATTATTTCAATAACATATAATGCTTCTCGTTGATTTATAAGCAGTCTATCAATTATTTTCGGGTTAACAAAGTAGAGCATGAATGGCCTGAAATTGTTTTAAATTGATAATGTAGATTTTGGAAGTATTTAATTCAAGTTCTAAATTGATTATTTAAATCCCATAAATATTGATGATGATGATGATGGTTAACCTCCCGTGAGACCAAACTTTGGTCTATCGGACCTAAAGAAGAGAATTAATTAGTTTGCTTTATTTATCATCGTATTTATGTTTTATTTTGAATATTATTAATGTAATAATTTCAATTACCATCACATTTATGTTTTATTTTAAGGATTAGGTAAAAGTATTAGTTAATTATTTATATTATCTATTAACTCAAGATTTGCCATAAATTTGTCAGATTTACCATAAATTTGTCATAGCTTTCAATTAAGATTTAGTGAATACAATATCATAAAAGTGTCATTAAAACCCATTATAAACAAAATTGTAAAAATTAAGCAAAACTAAACCAACAAAAAAATAAAATAAAAATTCAGTTATTTACCATCCACATTACATCAAACATTATTATATCATCTTAAAAATCTTAAAAAATAGAAATTCAATTTTTTGGAACCCACTTTATATAAACTTTGTTATGTCATTTTAGTAGTCTTTCAAATCCTAGGATCGCTATTGATTCTTTTCAGTCCGAACAATATATTGTGACATTGTTTTTGCATTAAGAGATGAAGGAGATGTTGTAAAGTTTGTATTTAACAAAATACAAAATGTATAAATTTTAATTATCCACTAAAAAATACAAAATGTATAAATTTTAATTATCCACTAAAAAATAGAAGAGTTCATGAGATCCGAGAGTTGACAGAAATAGAAGAGTCCGCGATTACTAGAAAATGGAAAACAGAAGTGTGTGGATGAAACTGAAAATGGAAAAGGCGCAAATGCTATCATGGACAAAGAAGAACACACCACCAAAGGCCGCTGATGAAAGTAAAACACAGGCAGTGTAGGTAAGTGAAAAATGAACATTGAAGCAAGTGATGAGGCAAACAATTTGAAACCAGGTGGTTGGGATTATAATTTAGATTGTTGATTTCCTTTCTTTGACTCTACTCCTTGTCCGTTGGATGAAGGGAACCAACAAACGTTAGCTGTATTTGAATGATTAAGACAACCACATGACTAATACCTGAACGTTGCAATCATAAAAATGCAATGCAGACTCACCACAACCATGGTATTTTCCGCCCATCATTTGGCGATGGCTTCCCAGCCACCTGGTTTCGAATTGTTAGCCTCACCACTTGCTTCGATGTTCGTTTTTCACTCATCCACACAGCCTGTGTTTTACTTTCATCAGCTGCCTTTGGTGGTGTGTTCTTCTTGTCAATCGTACCATTTGCGCCTTTTGCATTTTCATTTTTCATCCACACACTTATGTTTTCCATTTTCTAGTAATCTCTTCATTTTCTGCCGGCTCTCGGATCTCGTGAACAAGATCCTCGGGAACCCAAGGAGGCGACCACCAGGATGATACTCACAATTCTTCTCTTCCACCGGCTGCACTTTCCTACTCTGAGATCAAGAACGTCCACATTGTAAGCTCCGTTTTCAAGAACGCCAGTAAAAGAGTATACGCACTCATCATTATTACCATACACAAACTCTACTTGCTTTTGGCGATGGACATCCCTGTAAATTGTCAATCTTCAACAGCATGTAAAGTTTGCGTGTGATGCTAATGATGAGTCCATATACTCCTTCATTTGCGTTCATCAAAAACAGAATTCTTGATCTTAGAACAAAAGGCTGCAGTCTGTGCAAGAGACTCCCATCCTTCCTATCATTAGACTATAATGATTATTCTGAATATTAAGTTTATAGACGTTCTTCCAGTCCGAGTGTGAGAATGACCTCCTCTCCTCTTGATAAGTCGATCTCTTCTCGAAGACGATAAGTGGATGTCTTTTCCAATTCTTTTGGTTGAGTGAGGAATGAAGTGTCTTTTTAATATTTTTTTGTGTCTTCTCTGTGGTAGTTGAAGAGTCGATAGATCAATTTCATTTAATCTTCTCTGGTAGTTGAAGAGTCAATAGATCTGGTAGTTGAAGAGTCAATAGATTAAGAGCTTACTTTTAATTCAATGATTTCTATTAATGGATGACGAAAATCATTTTTTTTCCATTTTTCAATAAATATTTGTTCTGTGAACTCTCCCATAAATTTAATTGAAAAGTTGTTATATATATATATATATATATATATTCATCTGCATTAATAGAAGCGTTAAGAGATTAAGAAGTCACTTTTAATTCAATGATTTTTATTGATGGATTAGGAAAATGGTTTTTTTCTTCATTAAATATTTGTTCTCTCAACTCCCACCTAAATTTAACTGAAAAGTTACTTTATTACTTTAAAGTGCTATTAATTACTTTTCTTATTTTAGTAACTTAGACAAAAATCACTACAATAACACTTCTTTGATAAGATATTCAACAAAAATTAAACTATTAAAATATTGTTTAATATTTTTATTTTAATTAAACTTGTATAAGTAAAACATTTGAGATTCAACCTTCTTACCAACCACTATATCATAACATACATTTAGACATCAAATTTATAATCTTAACATAAAAAGCTATCACCTTCAATATGACTATTGATGAAAATATGTTTAAAAACAAATTGGAAAAACAACATCTAACGCATCTAGTAGAAATATAAACATATACATTGAATAGAGAGACCCCATATTGAATGGTGACAATAGAAAGAACATATTTGACCTCAACTTTAATTGTGATTAATAGTAAATAGTGATTTGTTTAGATAGCTAGGTTTTTTTTGTTGTTCACTATAAAGTATGAGAGTTTGTGATATCTTTCTACTCTTTTTTAATTGGTTTTTTTTCTGCATAAACTTTAGTAATATATTTTTCATATTGTGTTTGTTTTTTTTCCATTTCTTATTTATCATTTTTAGTAACATAATTTGTATGTAGCTTTATATATATATAGTTGTAATTAGAATTATAATAAATCTCTTTAAAGAAGGAATGGGTGTGGCTTATTCTCACATGTTCAAATCATACCTGGGTTTACCAGTGTCCAATGCTTGTGGGTTGTTGTGGGGCACCTGAGGGTTTAGTGGTAGCGGGAATGGATCCCTTGTGCATCAGCCTCATAACGTGCATTACCTTATCAATCAACAATATAATACTACTCCTACTATCTACATGCCAACAACACTATTAAAGTATCTAATAAGATTATAGAAAGAAGACTTCGTAATCCATCAATTTTATTGAGACAAAAGGATTCCCATAATAATATGGTCTTAACACACTACGTAAATTAATTTGATGAAGTATACACCTTTTAAATTGGTTTAAGGGAAGGAGGTCATCATGCCACTATAATAAGTTATTGCTAGTATGTGGACTATTATGTCTATGTTGAAAGACTATCTAAACAATTTGATGTAGATGGAGGAATATTTATTTCTTATATGATATCATTAGCTAGTCTTAAAGAGTTATGCATCAAATTCTCAAAATAACATAAAAGTAGAAAGAAACAATATTCTCAATTCCTTGAGAACAAAATAAATAGATGAATAAAAATCCCCTTCAATAGGGAAAGAAACAATATTCTCAATGAACCTTGAGAACAAAATAAATAGACATGAATAAAAATCCCTTTCAAGAGGGAAATGCAAAGAGAGGATGTGATGATTCTAAAACTAGGTCTCCTTTGTATATATAGGAGATCTATTAAAGGGTACAATTATGATTTTAATTGACCATACAATTACAATTAAGGTCATATCTTACTAATAATATTAATATAATAATAGAAATGTAATGTCAAAATATAGAGGGCTTAACATGACCATCCCCTTCAAAAATGTGATTTCCTCAATAGTTGATCAACTCTGAATGTTTATGCATCAAGAACTTATATTCCGTTGTCACCCCTTATATTGGATCACCTCTTATATTGGGAAGTTCTTCCACTTGACGAAGTACTCATTAATTGCTCAATTTCATAATTTTGTGATCCTATGTCAAGGATAGTTTTAGGTTCTAGTATCAATTTCCCCATCAATCTATTGTAAATAGTCTTGACCAAGGTCTTGTCACCAATTTTTTTTTAGGAAACAAGCATGGAAAACTAGATGTACATGTAAAGATATAGGTAACTTTAATGTGACCAAGACAATGAAAATTATGATGGATCACATGATCTGTCCAACACAGCATTGGAAAACAAAGTGGTTGATCATCCCATAATCGAATTGAAGATTAATTATTTTCCTAAAGAATTGGTGCCTTTGGGAAGGCTCTTTGATAACAATGATGTTTAAATTAAGCCTTCCATTCAAACCAATGAATCTGGTTCAGTCAACCTTGGGATTTATGTTGATCCAAAGTCTGTCAAACTATCTAATTCTTTACCTGATTTGCAGAAGTAGAGATATATCAGTCTTATGAAGGAATATCAAGTTATTTTTACTTGGAGTTATCAATATTTGAAGAACTATGATACATATATTATTCAGCACAAAATTCCTCTAAAAAGGAATACTCAAAACAATTTAGACATATCAATCCTTTGTTGTTTCCTACAATTGAGAAAGAATTGAAAAAGCTCATAGATGCCAAAACACCGGTCCTCTCATGTATTTTGATTGGATTGATAATTTGGTTCATGTCAGGAAAAAGAGCGGTAAAATAAGTCTCTGCGTGGATTTTAGGAATTTGAACCGATGTTCCTTAAAGGATAGTTAGCCACTACCAAAGATGGATCATATCTTACAAAGGGTAGTAGGTGCACAAAGAATTTCAATGATTGATGGATTTTATGGTTATAATCAAATTCGTGTTGTTGAAGAGGATAGAGAAAAGACTTCTTTCACTACGCCATGGGGTACCTTCATGTATGACAAAATGCCTTTTGTCTTGATGAATGTAGGTGCTACATTTTAGAGAGCCATGGATATAACAACCATTGGAGAAAAAGATAAATTCACAGTAGTTTATCTTAATGATATCATGGTCTACTCATAGACTGATGACCAGCATCTACACCACCTCACACAAACTTTCCAGAAAGTTAGAAGGTATGGAATATCCTTTAACCCTAAAAAATATGTTTTTGTTATGCAAGAAGGTAAATTTAGGGCATATTGTCTATGGTTAAGGAGTTATGATTGGCCCAAAAAGTGTAGATGCAATTCAAAATATTGAGGTTCATAGAAAGAAGAAAGATATCCAATCTTTTATGGGGAAGATAAACTTCTTAAGGAGATTTATAGCTAATTTTGTTGAAATTGTGAAGTACATTACTTGCATGTTAAGGAAGGATGCTCAAATCAAGTGGGAAAATGAGGAAAAACAATATTTTCATAAGATTAAACAAGAATTAGTAGAAGCACATGTCCTTTCCAGTTCTAATTAGTCAAAGGAGTTTTCAATCTTTTCATTTGCTTCAGAGGAGACTCTTGCTACTATTTTTCTACAAAATAGATCTAAGGGGCATGAGCAGCCTATTTCATTCTTCAACAGAGTTCTTTAGGGATGCGAAAATGAAATACAATATAATGGAGAAATAGGCCCACGCCTTATTTAAAGCTCTCAAATCCTTTAGAGCATAGGTTTTATAGTAAAAAATCATTGCATATGTTCCTAACATTACATTGAAGGATATTTTGGTACAACCTGACAACAAGGAAAAAAAGAGGTAAGTGGATAAAAAATATTCTTGAGTATGATGTTGATATTAAGCCCACAAAATCGAAAAAAAAAGGTCAAGGTTTGGCCAAACTGTTAGTTGATTTGAAACCATAAAAGCCCTTGAAATAGATCTTGTTTGTAATGAACCATCATAAATTAAAACAGAACAACAAAATATCAATTTACAGGTATTGGATAAGTTTCTTCACTATGGTATAAAGACATAGTATATTTTCTGTAGAACTTAAAATGTCCACCATATTTTGACAAATAAAAATCTAGATATTTAAATCTAAAAGCTCTGAAATTTTGCATCATATTTTCTGTAGAACTTAAAATGTCCACCATATTTTGACAAATAAAAATCTAGATATTTAAATCTAAAAGCTCTGAAATTTTGCATCATAGATCGAAATTTATTTTGGAAATATCCAAGTGGAGTTTTGCTAAAGTGTGTAGATGAGGACAAGTCAAACCTTATGATGGCAGACATGCATAAAGGGTCTTATGGAGGTCACTAGTTTTGGAAAGCAATAACATATAAATCATGAGAGATGGCTATTATTGGCTTCCTCTCTTTTCCGATGTCTTTGAAAAAATTAGAGCTTGTGAGCAATGCTAGAAATTTCCTGGAAAGTAGAAGCTACAATCTTTACCTTTAAAACCAATTGTGGTGAATGGGCTTCCAGCAATGGGACCTAGATTTCATTTTGGAGATGCATGCTCCCTCAAGTGGAAAACACAAATGGATTCTTATAGCCACGAATTACTTTACCAAATGGATTGAGTCCATCCTAACAAGGAATTCTAGAGAGAAGGTAATCATGGATTTCTTAGAACATAATATTTTTTCTAGATTCAGGTGAGCTAGGAAACTAATCACTGATAATTCACCCATTTTTAAATATCAACAAATGGTTGAATTATGTAGCAGACATAATATTATTTTGGAACATTCTACTTCATATTACCCACAAGTTGATGGGTTGGCTGAGTCTTCCAATAAAATTCTAGTCATGATCATCAAGAAAATGTTGGCATCAAATAAAAGAAGTTGGGATTCAAGGTTGAAATATGCTCTGTGGAGTGACAGAATTAGCACTTAGAAATCTATTGAAACTTCCCCTTTCTATTTGGTGTATGGAATCGATGCCATATTCCCTACCCATCTTGGCCTACCTATCTTGAATTTTCTACAAGAAGAAATAGAGGAACCTAATGATAAGCAACGCGATATTTATCAGTTAATCGAGGTTAAACAAACCAGAGATATGTTGATGGAGAAAACTAAAATCTACCAAAGTAAGATTAAAGATTTATTTGATGGTAAGGACAAGGAAGATAACTTTCTTTCAGGAAACCTATTGTTAAAATGAGATTCTATGAGGGATGAAAAACAGAAGCATGGTAAGTTTGACCACCTTTGGATAGGCCATTTCTGAGTAGCGGAAGTTTTAAACAATAACACTTTTATAATGCAGAACTTGGATAATGAAAATATTTTTGAAGGCCC
Source organism: Pseudotsuga menziesii (assembly GCA_001517045.1). NCBI lineage: Eukaryota > Viridiplantae > Streptophyta > Pinopsida > Pinales > Pinaceae > Pseudotsuga > Pseudotsuga menziesii. Next base: position 58,846 of record LPNX010041945.1, read on the forward strand.
ATTGAATGAGTGGTTTCTTAAACTTTCTTTCTCTATTAATTCTAATTAGACTGTTCCTGTAAATATTTAGTTTTAATTTTATCATAAATAAAGACTCCACATCCTAATGGAGTGAGTGCACTGGTTTGGTTTTCAAGTTATAGTTAGATTTGTACAGTTCAGTTCTTTCATATTGTATAGTTTTGATATTTTTCAGTAAAAATCAAGAGTTATTTCAAAATAGAGTCGTGAATCAGGATAAAGAATAAAGGCACAGGTCTACTTGTTCTTAGCACTTCACAGGGATGTACTACCCCTAGATGGAGCCAATGTTGGTACTCATATTTATTTCCTAGAATTTCCAGACCTAACTAATTCCTCCTCTCAAAACTTCATCCCTATTAAGCCTCTTTCTAAACCAATTCTTTATAACCTCTCATTATTTGATTTGTTTTTATTCAGTAATGCTTGCTTGAGTTTGATTGTTTTTACAAGTTGATTAATAGCATGATTTATGGAAACTTCACAGTCTGTATCTAGATGTTTTGCTATGAATTTATTATGTGCAGTAGTTATTTTCATCGTTATGCTACAGCTTTCAAGACTTTTACCATACGATAGAAAAATCCTGAAGTTCTATGTATATCAGTGCTACAAAATGAATTTTCTTTCTTCAACTAAAATCCAATTTGGCTTAAATATAGGTGCTACAAAATGAGTCCTCAATCTTCAGTATGTTATAGAATGAGATGCAATTCTGCAGCAAAAGGTCATCCCACTAATAATTCAACGTTGAATAAATACAGTTAATTCTGCAACAAAAGCATCATCCCGTCAGTATTAGGTTTCTGCAGAATTGTGTTAATGAGCAAAACACGTGTTAAATTGAAATTGGTCACCCCATCACATTTCAAGTTGGTTATCCTTATTTTCCAAATCACCCATATTAATTATTTATCATCATAAAGCAGGATTATGCAGAATCAGAATTGGTATAGATATGATCATTCGGTTATACAAGTCCGTCGTCGAAGAGATCCATGCATAGTTTTCAGTTTCACTGCTGGTGCCACTTATCCCTGAAAAAATATCATAACCTGGGTGATTCAAGGCATGTGATAATGATATTGCAATCCATGAAAATATCATCTCTGTCTTTTCTTAAAAATGGGAAACTGCTTATTTTTAAAGTTCAATTTGTTTTTATAATTTTTTTGTGTTTTGTAGCTCTTTATTAAACCTGCATTATTTAGCTACTAAACTGTATATTTAGTTATGGCACCTCACAAGGGATGGCACTTAGTTCACCATGAGCCTGATGGGGTATTGATATATTGGTATCCCGGCTCCAAAGAAGGTTTCAAGAGGTCAGTTGTTATGAATTATGTCAATGTCTTCAAGGGCATAACCAACAAGTAGATCAGGCTTTGCTAGAGTTTTTATGGTCACCAAGAAGTTATGGGCGGTTTGGCTTTTAGAGTGTCTAAAAAATACATTGCATGTATTTTTATTCTACCTCTAGAAGGATAAAGGTGGTTTAAACATCAACAAGTGAAAGTGGCAGACTACAACTAGTTTCTGACATAGCAACATCTAAATCCTGAGTGGAAAAGAGACATCCCTATAAATTTCTCGTTGAAAAAGGAGTTGGCAGAGATCTTGGTCTTACTTCAGAAGTTCATAACCAATGAAGGAAGGTACAACGTCATATTTCTTTATCACATGTGTTTCCTTTGTATTTCATTGGAGAATAAAAGCTTGATTTACCCTACTTCTTCCTGAAAAGCCTAGCTAAACTGTCCAAGAACATATACAAGAACCCTAAAATAAAACAAAGTGTTATCCAACATGCATTAATCAATTTTATAATTTAGAATGAATTGAATAAGGTTGAAAGGACATGGGACCACTTCCCTTTCTTCTCTCATTTAAATACTAGAATCATCCCTTCACAGAAAAAAGAACCTGTACATTCAAATAATGAACATGAATCAGATACTTATAAAAATACAAGTGGAAATAGTTCAGAACCCCAGCAATCGATACTACTAGTACTACTACCTTCTTCTATGGAATATCAAACAAAATTAAAGAACCCAATGCAGTAAGAATAATTTCAAAAATAAATCTACCCTTTGCAATGGTGGAAGGTGAAGGGAGTTCAGAATCTAATAGATATTATAATAGGAAAAGGAGAAAGAACCAGTGAATTTAGAGGATAAAGTTCAAAAGGAACCGTCTGAGTTAGTAACTCCATCTACTGATACAGTTAAAAATGCACTTCCAGTTGAAATAACTGATGATCAAAAGTTGAGGAAAAAGAAGAAAAACTCAGATAAGTCATCTCCACCCCAATCAAGAATTGAATCTTCAGGAGATAAAAAAAAGTGAAGTTGTCTGTTATTTTGGCCAAATATAAACAATAAAAAATGTCCCAGAAAGGTAAACAGAAAGTTCCATGTCCTTTCATAAGAATAAGACCTCACAACAAGACGACTAATAAATTAAGGATGAATTCCAAGGCTATGTATGACGCATCCCTTAAAAGTAAGGAAACTATCTATTTGGATCACTTCCCTTTATCCGAAAAAAAGAAACAATCTAGGCTAAGTCATCCAAGAAAACTCAGAAGGCCAAAGGAAAACAAATTGTATCAGGGAACAAGAAAATTAAAAAATCAAAGGTGGAAGAGCCTGTGTTTGAGGTAGAGTCGGGACCAGAACTGGAACTAATGGAATTAGAAAGACCAATTTCACCTTTACAAATAGAGCTGGAAAATCCAAAAATGATTGTTTCCAGTACTAAACCAAAGGTTACAAATGTTCAGAATCTTCCTTACTCTGATAGTGATGAAGAGACATTAGGACAAGAAAATACATAGCCAATGGAGTAGCAACCTTCAGAAGTAGTAGAAACAACAACATGAATCAAAATCTTTGAAGTTGGATTTTGGCAGAAATTGTGTTGAAAGACTGATGTTGAAGAATGAATATTTTGCAGTGCCGACAGTTATAATGAATCAAATTGGCGTTGAAGAATGGTTCCTAAAATATTGTTTTCCTTTTTGCCTCATGTATTTGGATCTTTGGAAACACTTATACATGTAAAATATCCCCATGTAATTTTGATAAATATGTGGACTTTTATGATGTGTTCATCATTTAGAATTCAAATCATAGGTCAAAGTTTGATTAGTGATAATATCCCTATTAAATTGGATCTTATCCGTATGTAATTAATGTAAATATCTTGATAGTTTGGGTTAGATTTTGATCCCAGATTCTAGGATTTGGAATCCTATTTTGTTGTAATTGAATGTCTATAAAAAAAGAGGAGAATATGAAAAGAGGGGTTTGAGAGGAGAGAATACAAGGAGACTTGATTCATGTATATTTGTTGTACATCTAATAAAAATGGTGAAGTTTCAAGATCTATGATCATTTAGTTATTTTACAGACTATGGTTTTTCACTTTCATTGTTGTAATCTCTTGTTTTAATACATAAAATATTTTGCAACACAATTAGTAGCTTTCAGGTTCATATCAAAGCACAATTAGAGCTTTCTGGTTGATTTCTTGAATTTGAATATTGTATTGGAACATGTATTTTCACATTTATCAATGATACCTTGCACTTGATCCTAATTTCTAAATACATTGCCTCCTTCCTATGTGTTTATGCAATTGGATTTTACTATATTTTTTAGTTTTTTCCTTGAGTGAGATGCCTATGAGTTGTGAAATTTCATTTCAAGTGTTATACACTTGTAAGCCCTTAGATCTAAAACTTATATCCTTGTAACATTTCCTACTAAACCTGCATTTACATCTAAACAACATAACTTCAACTATCCCAAATATTTAAGATGTGTTAAAATTTCCCTTCAAGGAGTCAAAGGGCAACTTTTAGAGCTAACAGTATTCCTTTTGATACTTGTCAAACTATATCTGACTTTGATCTTTGTTGGTTTTGATCATTATCTTCCTGATTTAGAGATGTTATTATCTAGTCATGTTTGTACCCCATTTTTATTGTGCACTCATCCCACAGGGGTCCATGGGGGACAGTCCCCCTGACTAGGGGGTTCGGGGGATAGTGGGGGTTTGCGGGAAGTGCCCCCAAGAAAGGGGGTTCAGGGGAGAAGCCTCCAAAAGAATTTTTTTGGGATTTTTGTTCGCCAACAGTTTACGGGCCCATGGTATTGGGTAACCTGAGGTATTTTCCTAGTGCAATTCCACTATAAAAGGAAAGCATTATAATACGACTCTATATTGTATTGTAGCATTGTAAAAATGATATATGTGATTATGTGAGAGAGACTGTGAGAGAGTGAAGAGGAAGTGTAGCGGGTGTGCTGCAGGTTGTATCCCTTCATTTTTTTGGATGATATAATAATAAAAGACTGGCAATTTCTGTGTGGATGCATCCCATCTTGGGAGAACCAAGTTATATTGTTGCCTCTCTTGTAATGTGTTTATGTGTTTAATATTTGCATCTTGTTTATTTTTATTGCTCTGCAATCTTGTTTTTCTAACAATTGGTATCATAGCAAAAAGTTATATTTGGATGGTAAACTCGTAAGGGAAGAAGAAGGCAATTTTAGCGTCAAGAAATTTAACAACCAAAACTACCAGTTATGGAAGATGCAAAAGGAGGACTATCTATACCAAAAGGATATGTTTCTACCATTGGGAGGAAAATCAAAATAGCATGTGATTATGAAGGAAAAAGAACGTGAGGCTCTTGATAGAAAGGCACTGGGAACAATACGAATGTGCCTGTATTTGTTGGTGTATTTCAATATTTCAAAAGAAAAGACAACGGAGGATGTGAAGAGTGCATTGTCTAAGTTGTATGAACAAACCTCAGCTTCCAACAAGGTATTTTTAATTAAGTGTTTATTTAATATGAAGATGTCAAAAGGTGGATCTATTGTGGACCATTTAAATGAATTTAATACGGTTTAATCAGCTAAGTTATGTAGGAGTGAAATTTGATGATGAGGTTATGGCTCTTCTAATCTTGTGCTCATTGCCATAAAGCTGGAATGGCATGGTCATGGTTGTAAGTAAACATGTCTCTAGTTCAAAAACTCTTAAATTTGATGATGGTGTTGGTGTTATTATTAGCAAGATGAAAAGAAAAAGTATAGGTGAGACATTAGGTAATGCATTGACCATGGAGAGCAGAGGAAGACAAAGAGAGATAGGAAAGAACCCAGGTAAGCGCAAAAAGTCTAGAAAGGGAAGATACAATTCTAGACGAGGAAATATAGAGTACTGGAACTGTGTTAAGAGAGAAACATCTTAAGAAAGACTACAGAGCTCCAAAGAAGAAAGGATATGGGAAATAGGAGACTACTCAGGAAACTAATGTAGAAGGTGATGTGTTGCAAGATGCTTTGATTCTTGAAATAGATATACTAGTGATTACTAGGTAGTAGATTCAGGGGATTCATGTCATGCTACATGTAAATTTTCCTTCAAATCACAACTAGGGCTAAAACAGTATATTTAAATTTAACTGAAATAACAACACATGAACTTCTTTACAGTATGCAGTGGAATATACAATTGAGAACCATTTACAACATCAATCACATCAATAGAAATGACACAATAGTTTTGGGTAGAAACTCCCAGACAAAACCCAAGATAGGAAAACCGATGTATCTGTATGAGAGGATATTTTTATTAAGAAAATACAGAGCTTTTACAATATCAGAAATTCAATTTATGGCCTAGATGGAAAAATTGAAACACCCAAAAATCACTGAGAAAAACATGTGAGATGGAATGGTTCCCAAGCATCTTGCTTTTGTATGGCCCTGTTGTTCTACGGTGTTTTTGTTGCTGCACAGTGCACCTCCACAAAAGTATCATGTCTCTCTCCTATGCATTTAGGGTTGTCTTCCTAAGTTAGTTCTCCTCTGTCTTCTTCACCAAAATTCCCTCTCTCACACTTCTTCCTCCATCTCTACCGAAATGCAATTGTGTCCTCTCCACCAATTGACCTTTCTTTTATAACTTTAGGTATAGCGAAAACCCTAATTTCACTTTCACTTTAATAAGTGTTTCACTAAAGTTAATTTAGATCACTTTAATTTATTTTCCAAAGTAAACTTAGGAAAAGTAAATTAAATACAACTGGTTTTCTAATTTAAGTCTTCTGCGTGCAAGGATACATGCATGGAAGGATATATTCATGCAAAAAGACCTTCCTTGTTTTCTCTATTTTAACACTCCCTCTCAACGAGGAAGGGATTCATTAGCAACCCCGACTTAACCCTGAACTTCAAAAAAATGTGTCTACAAAGTGCCTTGGTGAAAATGTTCACCACTTACTTATCTGTCTATATGTACTCTAACCGAATGGTTTACCTTTGAACACAATTTCTCAATAAGTGGTACCTAATTTGTATGTGTTTGCTCTGGTCATGGAACACTGGATTTTTGGATAGCTTGATGCCACTCTAATTGTCACAGTGAACTATTGTAGCCTCTAGCTCACACTCAAACAACCCTAAAAGTAACTTCCTCAGCCACATACCCTCACAATAAGCCATGTTGGATGCCATGTACTCATCCTCTGTCGAGCTCAATGCAACTGACTTCTTCTTCCTGCTGAACCAAGACAACCTCTGCTCCAATGCTGAAACAGAAACCTAAAGTACTCTTACGGTCCTCTACACATATTTCCCAGTCAGCATCTGTGAAGCTTGCTAACTATACACTCCCCATGCGCTCATAACCCAATCCATACTCCATTGTACCTCTGATGTAACGAAGTATGTGCTTCGCAGCTGTCCAATGCACTCTTAGAGGGTCCACCATGAACTAGCTCAAAGAGTTGACTGCAAAGATGATGTCTAGTCGTGTGTTGACCAGATACATAAGTGATCCGATAAGCTGGTGATACAAGGTAGGATCAAATCCATCTGGCCCTGATGCATCAATATTCCTCTATTTGGAAACTATAGGTACGGCCATAGTCTTGCAATCCTCCATCCTGAATCTCTTCAGGATATCAACTACATACTTCCCTTGTCCAATGAAGAAGCATCCATCTCTCTGCCAAACCTACAAGCATAGAAAGTAGTGCATCAACCCAAGGTCTTTCATCTCAAAATCTACCGCAAGGTTGGACTTGCAGTCTCCAATCATCCTCTCATCTCTTGTAAGAAAGAGATCATCCACATATAATACAAGTTTGAGAGGAACCTCACCTGTCAAGAAGTACAGGTTGTGGTCATCCTCACTCGACTGAAATACCATTTCTCATAGATAGTTGTCTATCCTCGAGTACCATGCTCGAGATGCCTGCTTGATCCCATACAGATCTCGATGCAGTCTGCATACATGTGTCTCCCTATTATCGACATCAAAACCCTATGGCTGCTCAATATATACTTCCTCCTCTATCACTCCGTTGAGGGAGGCAGTGTTGACGTCCATCTGATGGACTCGCAAACCCATCTCTGCTGCTAAAGAGATAATGGTCTGAATGGAAGAATACATGGAAACAAGGGCAAAGGTATCCTCATAGTAAATACCTTACTTATATGAAAACCCATTTTCCATGAAGCACGCCTTATATTTCTCCACGCTTTCGTCTGCTGCATGCTTCACCTTGTAGATCCATCTAGATCCCACCACATTATTACCTCTGGGCCTTAGCACAACCTCCCATACCTGGTTTTTCATAATGGAGTCATACTCCTCAACCATATCCTCCTTCCACACATCATGTTGTGCATCCTCCTCAAATATAGAAGGTTCAGATTTAATAAACTCTATCATCAATTCCATATATCTGAGTCTCACTGGTGTTTTTCTCTGCCTCATGGAGCTATGTGGATGATAGACCTACCTAGAATCTTGAACTGTGGACCTAACCACTCAGACATTTTCCTAGTGTCAACCTAATGTGGCTGCTGGATATCCATCTCATGCTGCGTCTCATCCTCCAATTCAATGAATGAAGGATCCTGTCCACTTGACTCCCTCTGACTACCAGAACCTCTGCCCTGTGTCTGTACATGTACCTATACATCTAGCTCCTCCAACTTGACCCCTGAATCCTATGTTGGTTGTTGCTCTGCTAGTAAGTCCATGGATCTCTGCAAGGCCCTGTCCTCATTGAACTGGACGTCCCTACTCACAATGATCCTCTTGCGAGCAGGAATGTAAACTTGATATTCCTTCAAAGTCTCGTTGTATCCAATGAGTAACCCCTTCTTTCCAGAAGGTTCCAGCTTCTACCTAATGTCAGCATGAACATGACCATAACAGACACTACCAAATATGCATTAGAGGAAATTTCAACTCAAAATGGGCCTTTTAACTCTAATTCAAATTCCATGTCATCATGTGTTAGCTAATGAAATTACTTTAAATTTGAAATACCATATAGGTCTTAAACAAATTTTTAATATAAATTTGGGGATAGGTATCATAAGAAAAACTATTTTTTGTTCCGTATCTTTGACATATCTCCCTGTGTTTTTACTCAAATTTCGATCGGTAGAGCTCATTGGATGTGGAATTTAATTCCGCATCCAACGAGTACCCACTCGACATACTTTTGACGGACTCGCTACCCCAAAAACGAGAAATACATGAAAAAATGTGATGATGACAGTACCCACTCGGCATACTTTTGACGGACCCCGCTACCCCAAAAACAAGAAATACCTGAAAAAATGTGATGATGACATCGCTATCCCAAAAACAAGAAATATCTAAAAAAACGTGATGATGATGTCATCATCACGTTTTTTCAGGTATTTCTTGTTTTTGGGGTAGCGGGGTCCGTCAAAAGTATGTCGAGTGGGTACTCATTGGATGCGGAATTAAATTATGCATCCAACGAGCTCTCACGATCCAACTTTGAGTAAAAACATAGGGAGATATGTCAAAAATACAAACAAAAAATAGTTTTTCTCTATTCTTCCTCCAAAATTAATAAATATAATTTTATTATTTTATTAATTTTCCTTAGGAGGCCCATTTTGAGTTGAAATTTCCTCTAATGCGAATGTGACTCACATCTGTCCTAGTTCTTGTGAAGATTTCCTCGGGTGTCTTCCTCGCGAAAGCTATGTGGGGACACCTGTTCTGAATGTATACTGCAGTCGTATATGCCTCGGCCCAAAGGAATAGTGCTAATCCATTATCAAATAGCATGGCATTGGCTACTCCTACCATAGTCATGTTCTTCTGCTCTACAACTCCATTCTGTTGTGGGGTATCAGGCACAGTGTGATCCTTCTTGATCCCCTCTACTGAACAATACTCCATGAAATCATTGGAGGTGTACTCACTGTAACATACCCAGAACTGAAAATTAAATATTTATTTTTTATTCTAGTAAAAACATTATGTTAAATTTTATTGTAAATTTTATGACCAAGTGGGTCAAGGATGACTGTAATTGAAGAATTATTTATTTTAATAATTAATAAAAGGAGACACCTATCCAAGGGATACTGTTAAATGAGTGCTCACTGACCCACTAGGAGAAATGAGCAATTGTAGAAGGCTGGTTGACAAGTGGCAGCACTAGCATATCACTTTCTAGCTGTTGTAGGAGCATAATCCCTAAAAAACTGGTCATGTTCCCCGAGAGGGGGAACTGAGGTGGTGGCTCATTTAATTCCAAAACTGACCCAAAGACCTAGGAAATATTATGTAAACCATCAAATTGAGAAGGAGGCTCACTACTCATTCTGATTTCTGAGAGAATGAACCTTGTTACTGTTGCAAACTGAAAAGTCAGGCACACAAGGAATTTGATGAGGGGATAGCTAAAGTGATTTACTGAGTTAAGTCTGCTACTGAGTGCTAAGTTGCAGAAGTCTGTTGTGTGGCAGATATCTTCATCCTAGTGGTTCAGTGAATGGGCTCGGGGGTCCTAAGCAAGTAACTTTAGCTTCTTCAAGAGAAGGTTGGGTGGAACAGTCTTCCATGGGTGTTTGTCCCCTTTCTGCATTCTATCCAGGTTCAATTGTTATTTAATTTCTGAATTTGTACTTTCATATTGGAATATGCTTAGGAACTGTAAATAGGATGATTGAATATATTATAACCTCTTTATCTGAATGTTGTTAGGAACACTACATTGATTAGTTTTAAATTTAATGAATAGATCTATTGGTTTAGTATTCTCTGCAAAAGTATTTCTTAATCTAAATAGTGTTATGTTTGTATCAGTTGTTAGAATGTTTCAACAAGTATTGCAAGCTATTAAAATGTTAGTAATAGGGTTATAATTCTATAGACTAAGCTTAAATCAAATAAATTTTGTAACACGGTAAGGACTTGTAAAGGTCCCACAGTAAACTATTTAGGGTTAAAACCTAAAATAAGATTATGCAGATTTAAAAACTTCACTTGGAACTTATCTAATGTTTAGGTCCAAGTTTCCCCCCCTTAATACTTTTGTTTATACATAAATATTTCCAGGATAAGTGTCCTGTCTCCTTAAATCAAACTCTAGAAATAATCTAGATTAACCATGGTTTAAAATGAACAATACTCACTAAGCTAGTTTCACATAAGGGAATCATAAGCCCAGTTTACTAACAATTAAATTGTTTAGTAACACCAAGTTGAGATTATCAACAGACCGTAGCACTGGTTACAGGCTTCAGGTCAGGCTGGTGTTGTTTCTGCAGTATTTCTCTTACAGAAGCAAGTTACAGGGAGCCTTAGGGATTATTTCATTTCGAAACTATATGGTTAACTAAACAGAGTGCAATTCTTTTTAACAGTAATGTAAGTCTACCTACAGTCTCATGGCCTATTAAACTTACAATAACAAAGTTAAATAATTAAAGTAAATGCTCTCACAAGATCTCATTAAAACATTTTTTATTTATAAAGGAAATAGATAGAGCAGAGAATTTCTACTTCAGCATAGATTTTAGTATAAGCGCGGTTTTCTTAGCATCATAACCATGACCTCATCTTAAGAACAAAACAAAAAATGATATAATTGATAATGCAGTAGAATAACGGTACAATCTATAAACTGTAACCAAGTAAAGTCAAGTAAGAAATTGACACAACAAGTATTGTTATAACCAAGCTCTATATACGTAGAGAATTATTTAAGCCCTCATAGAAACCCCTTCAAGAAGTAAGTCTAAAAACAGTATAGCTAGCAGAGGCCTTACGACCCTTGTTTCCAAGCCTACATGGAAAGGCAAAGACTCCACAACCGAATCTCTTCGTTTGATAGGTTAACTATAAAAAAACTATGAACGATAGAATAACCTAATATGTTGTTAATATCATCAAACTCTTTATTTTACATTGCGGCTTCATCGTAAGTTTAACATTCCATTTTGTAAAAAAAATGGAGGACTTGTTAAATGATATCAAAACGCAGAAAACAAATCTTTGGGTTTACACCAAACCCTCATGGGTATTGCTCCACAATATACCCATTATAATATCAAACCAATAATGAATTTACGACAGTGGTTTCTTAGCCCAAAAACAAGAATCAACAGTAAGGCTATACGACCTTTTTGTGTTACAAAAAACAAAAAACATTGCAAGAAACGACGAAACAAACAATTGTATAAACAATCGCTACATGAAAACCATAATACAACTTTGGAATTTTAAAAGCATTGTTTACAGAAAGCCCCGACGGGTTTCATATATAAATGCATTATTTGCTTTATCAAAATAACAAAACTGTGTTTAGAGTGGATTTCTAAGCCCCAAAAAAATAAATAGAGTAAAGGCTCATGGCCACGATATCAAGCATTGTAAATAAACTAACCCATGAAGTTCTTATAGGTTCAGACAAGCTGAAAGCTTGTACATTATAAATACCATTGACAAAATAGAAATAAAAGTATTTTTTAAACCCTATAGCTCTCAAAGGAAAGTGGCATAGTCTCAATACTCCACATGTAATGATCTATTTACGCTTTGAAATTACACAGTCTCTTAGTTGGGGAAACAAACCAAGTTGCGGTATCAAAACCCTTACGGGTACTTACAGTATCAACAAGTTTTAGAACAAACAAAAATATACAAAGTGGCATAGTCATTTAAAATACTGCACGATTAATGAAAAATACCATTACAGTGAATATACATATTATACCAAAGTGATATATCACTTCCACATCGCCAACCCAGCACCGAGTGGAAAACCCCAACGCTATGAAAACACACCACAAGGCCTAGATTGGTTCCACAGAGCCACGCCAGGAAAGACGTGGGTCTTACTAGATAAAGAGAGGTCTTCTTGGCATGAGTCCAAACCACACCATCGTCGTAGAGAATCACCTTGCACATGCATTACACACGCTGGAAGTTAAACCATAGTTTGTATCGTTGTACAAAGAAAGAAATCAAAGAAGGTGATTGCATTTAACGGTTTACCTTCTCGGTGTTCAGAAATATCCAGTCACCACAAAATTTGCAAACTCCATTGACGAATGATTCAAGCATAGACTATCGTAGAAGGTGGCGAGGGCCGATTTTGGTGGCTCTTCCATCTCTATTAGCATAAAGTGGAGTAGCAAGGTCAACCAGCCGAAGGACCTTAGAGAAAATGAGGAAACATTAAACTCATACAGAACCCTATCGAAAATATCGATGCAATGTTCAAGATACATTAAAAACTCTAGGGTTTTAGACCACTTATGTTGTTGACAACTAGAGATTAGATCGAATTCACATGGTCTGAGAGAGAGCAAGTTTATGACTCGTACCCTACCTTTCGCCATTACACTTAGGTCAACCAATGTGTCAGTACAAAGGACACGAGCCTTGTTTAATTCTCCATGAATGGTTGTGCCTAGAATATTAACACCCATTGTATATAGTTTCAATCTGCAAACAAAACTTTATCATTGTTAAATGTTATAACCTTTGCTACATCAAACCTTATTCTATATATACATTTTAACCTGCACAAAATATTGAGTGGTTAGAAGGTTCCTTTTCTTAGGACTTTTGTTATATTAAAAGGATAAATATGGTTTATGCATATCATCAGAACTAGGTAAGAATAAATCCTTGTCCAAAACCTTAGGATTACCTTTCCCTGTCCCTTGTGGCGTTATAACATAGAGTTGGCTCTTTAGCTGTAGTGTTGAGGTAACCTCACCCGCTTGCACATTGGTAAAATAGAGGTTCATGCATTAGTCATAACAAATAAGTAAGATCATGATCTATCCCTTGTGTATCTCATGAGTAGAAATCAAGCAGAAGGGAACGACAAACTGTTTGACAAACATCAAGTTTAAATCGAATCCTTGTAGGCAGATTTTTATGTCACAAGTAATGTCATGACGACACTTCACAAATAAAGAAAGATAAAAATAATATATATACAAATGACTGTAGTAGTTAGTTAACAATGCCAGTATTGCATGAAAAACGAATTATGAATTATAACTTCTAAGTTACTTGTATTAATTTTTTTTTATGAATTCTAGGGACATTACACTCACCCGCGTTGTTTATCCTCAACACCTGAATCTTCTTTCTTATTTGGTTCTCCATGAGAGTTTTGAATTCTCGAAACCTCTCAAAGACCTTTGACTTGGCCTTTAGAAAATAGATCTGGGTCTTCCTATAATAGTCATCAATGAAGGTTACACAGTAAATGTAACTACTGAAAGAATGGACACTCATAGGTTCGCATACATCTTAATGCACCAAGTCAAATGGCTCCTTATAATTCTTCTCACTCTATGGGAAAGGCTTCCTGATATTCTTCCCCAAAGAAACATTAGAGGAAATTTCAACTCAAAATGGGCCTTTTAAATTTTATTCAAATTCCATGTCATCATGTGTTAGCCAATGAAATTGCTTTAAATTTGAAATACCGTATAGGTCTTACTTTTTTAATATAAATTTGGGGATAGGTATCATAAACAAAACTACTTTTTTTGTTTGTATTTTTGACATATCTCCCTGTGTTTTTACTCAAATTTTGATCGGGAGAGCTCGTTGGATGCAGAATTAAATTCTGCCAATGAGTACCCACTTAGCATACTTTTAATGGACCCCGCTACCCCAAAAACAAGAAATACCTGAAAAAATGAAATGATGACATCATCATTCCTTTTTTTCAGGTATTTCTTGTTTTTGGGGTAGAGAGGTCCACCAAAAGTATGCCGAGTGGGTACTCGTTGGATGTGGAATTTAATTCCGCATCCAATAAGCTCTCCCGATCGAAATTTGAGTTAAAACACAGGGAGATATGTCAAAAATACAAACAAAAAAGTAGTTTTTTTCTTTTCTTCCTCCAAAATTAGTAAATATTATTTTATTATTTTAACTATTATTTTACTAGTTCATTTTAGGAGGCCCATTTTGAGTTGAAATTTCCTCTAATGAACCCTTGCAGTGGTTATGATTCTCCTCATGTACCTGAGGAAATCCAATGACAGCCTGTCTCAAGTGCCTCAGTGCTCCATGGTGTAAGTGTGCCATCCTCCTATGCCACAAATCACCCTGATTGTAGTCGTTGCTGATTAGAGCGTTTACAGGCTCAAAGTGTAGTCTGTACACTTTCCCACTCTTGATCCCAATTACCCAATCCAAGATATGATTTGACCCCTTGGGCCTGATATATACTCTATGGTCTCGGAATTTAAACTGAAATCCCTTGTCTTCTAGAGTGGATACTGGTATGAGGTTCTTGGTCAACCCTGGAACATATAACACATCAACAAAAATGAGGGGTTTTCCAGACTTTCTCTGAAATGAAATAGTGCCAATTCCCTGATCCTGATACTGTGCATCATCACCCAACTCAACGTGGATATCTTGTCCACCCTCCTGCAAGTCCTTGAAGAATATATTCTATCCATTCATATGACTAGATGCTCCACTGTCTATGTACTATATATTGCTCCCTGTGGTGCTTGCCATGCAAGCTATCAAGAAAAACTCATCATCGAAGTTCCTGCTGAACTCCTCCACCTCTGCAGGTCCAACCATCTGAGTGTTACTCTTCTTCTCCATGTCTGGGAACTGGGAGGCAAAGTGTCCCTACTTGTGGTATATAAAACACTTGATCTTTGATACATCAAGGTTCTTCTTACCATCCTTCTTCCTCTTTACCTTACCCTTGCTCTTCCATGTAAGGGTTATAGCCTCCTCATCCACAATCTGTGGGGAATTACTGGATGATCCTGATCCTTGACCCATTTGTGTCTCCTCTTGCACAAATTCATCCCACAATCTTTGCCAAGCAGGGATATTCTCCCTAGACACCACACCCTTGAAAAAGGTGTCCCTGATCTATCACTGTTGTTGTAAATCTATCAGCTTTAGCTCACCAGAGCTCTGATACGATGTAAATTTTCCTTCAACGCACAACTAGAGCTAAAACAATATATTTGAAATTAATTGAAATAACGAAACATGAACTTCTTTACAGTATGCGGTGGAATATGAAATTGAGAACCATTTACAACATCAATCACATCAATAGAAATGACACAATATTTTTGGGTAGAAACCCCGAGACAAAACTCAAGATGGGAAAACCAGTGCAGTAGTATGAGAGGATATTTTTATTAAGAAAATACAGAGATTTTACAATATCAGAAAATTGATTTATGCCCTGGATGGAAAAATCAAAACACCCAAAAATCACTAAGAAAAACCTGTGAGATGGCACGGTTCCCAAGTAAGCTTGCTACTGTACGGCCATTATTTTGTATGATGTTGCTACTACTGTATGGTGCACCTCCACCAAATTCTCATGTCTCTCTCCTCTACAATTTAGGATTGTCTTCCTGAGTTAGTGCTCCTCCGTCTTCTTCGCCAAAATTCTCTCTCTCACACTTCTTCCTCTGTCTCTATTGGAATGAAATTGTGTCCTCTCCACCAATTGGCCTTTCTTTTATAACTTTAGGTAAAGAAAAAACCCTAATTTCACTTTCACTTTAACAAGTGTTTCACTAAAGTTAATTTAGATCACTTTAATTTATTTTCCAAAGTAAACTTAGGAAAAGTAAATTAAATACAACTGGTTTTCTAATTTAAGTCTTTTGCATGCAAGGACACATGCATGCAGGAAGACCTTCCTTGTTGCTGCTATTTTAACACTACACCCCGTAGGAAATTCTTTCATGATTATGTTTCAGGTGATTTTCGAGATGTTTTATTGGGTGATGATGAACCATGTAAAATTGTTGGAATGGGTAAGGTATGGATTAAGTTAAATTATTGAAACGAATGGTTGTTAAAGGATGTAAGGAATATTCATATTAAGAAAAGAAATATGATCTCAATAAGGTAGTTGGGAGATATCGGTTATTTGTCTACGTTTGGAAACACGTGGTGGAAGATCACTAAAGGAGCATTGGTAATAGAAAAAAGAGATAGGATAGGTACATTGTATTTATGTTTGAATATATTGATTATTTTATCTTTGTAGCTTCCACTGAAATAGGTGCGGCACTTTGGCATCATAAGCTTGTCCACATGAGTGAGAAGGGGATGTAGATTCTTCACTCAAGGAAATTGATTCCATATCTGAAGTAGGTAAGTTTGGAATTCTATGAGAACTGTGTTTATGGAGAATAGAAGAGAGTTATATTTCCCAGGGTTAGGAAACAAAATAAGACTGAAAATATAGATCTTTTGCATACAAATGTATGGGGACTGGATCAAGTACAATCTCTTGGTGGCTCTCATTATTATGTTACTTTTATTGATGATGCAACTAAAAAAACTCAAGTTTATTGCATTAGAAATAAAGTTGATGTGTTTGCTTCTTTTAAGAAGTGGAAAGATTTGGTTGAGAATGAGAAGGGAAAAAGTTTCAAATGTCTTAGATCTGATAATGGAGGTGAATACCACAACAAGAAGTTCGATCTAGTTATTGTTCATACCATGGGATTCGTAGAGAGAAGACCGTCCTAGGAACACCACAAGAAAATGATGTGTCGGAAAGGATGAATAGGACGATTATGGAGCGTGCAAGGCGTATGAGATTGCATGTAGGTTTTCCCTTACAGTTTTGGGATGATGTTATAGGTACTATTGTACACTTAATAAATGGAGGGCCTTCAAGTGATTTATATGGTCAAATTCCAAAGGAGGCATGGACAGGTAAAAAGGTAATCTACTCATTTCTGAGAAATTTTGGTTGTTAAGCATTTGTCCATATTGATAAAGAAAATAGAACTAAGCTTGAGGATAAATCCAAGAAATGCACCTTTATTGGATACAAGGTTAATCATTTTGGTTATCTCTTATGGGATTATGAAAATAACAAAATCATTAGAAGTGCAGATGTAGTATTCAATGAAAATGTTATGTACAAGATCAATTGCAAGGAAAAAATAGGAAAAGGAAAACACGGAGTACACTGTGCTTGATAAAATAAAAGAAAATGAAGTTTCAAAGGTACTAGAAAATCAAGAACAACAGCAGGTACCTCAAACTCTTGCAAGTGTAAGAATATCTCCCAGGTTAGTATACCCATTGAACGATTTTCTCCTTCACTTTGTTATTTATTGATGATTGATTTTGGTAAAGCATAATGTTATGAAGAAGCAATGCATGTGGAAACTGGAAAGAAGTGGGAACAAGGCATAAATGAGGAGATGGATGCATTTGTTAGAAACTAGACTTGGGATTTGGTTGAGTTTCCTGAAGGTAAAAGAGTGTTGCAGAATAAATGGGTTTACAGGTTGAAGGAAGAAGAAGGAGGCAAGAAGTGGTACAAGGCTAAACTTGTGGTAAAGGGATTTGCAAAAAAGAAAGGTATAGACTTTGATGAAATGTTTTCACTTGTTGTTAAAATGACTTCAATTAAGACTATTTTAATTCTAGTGGCAGTAGAAGATTTTCATATTGAACAGTTAGATGTAAAAATGGGCTTTCTCCATGGGGATTTGGAGGAAGAAAGTTTATATGTAGCAGCCATAGGGGTATGAGGTCAAAGGGAAGGAGAATTTGGTTCATGGGTTGAAGAAGAGCTTGTATGGCCTGAAACAAGCTCTAAGACAATGGTATTTGAAATTTAATAATTTCATGATGCAACAGGGTTATAGTAGATGCCATTTTGACCACTTTGTTTATTTAAAGAGGCTAGATAATGGAAGATATATTATATTGTTATTGTATGTGGATGACATGCTTGTTGCAGGGTCTAGCATGCAATATATAAATGTGTTCAAAAGGAAACTAGCTAAATCATTTGCGATGAAGGATTTGGGTGTTGCAAAGAAAATTCAAATCCTTGGTATGATAATAACAAGAGATAGGAAAAATCACAATTTGACATTGTCTTAGGGTGAGTACATAGAAAAGGTGTTGGAGAGGTTTAGAATGCAGAATGAAAAAACACTTAGTACATGTTGTAGCCCAAAATGACACATATTTTCATGTGACCACTTTCCCATGATGTCATCGCATGTCAACACTTCCATGACAACACTTCATGAAAGTCACTGAAAAAATGCCTAGCTTGGAGGACCCATGTCCGGAGTCCTGTAACTCTTTTTGAACTCTTATTTGCACCATTGGAAAGGTATTTAAGTAAGACAAAACTTTTCATAAGACACTAAATTCTGAAAATTCATAGAAGTACCCTAAAAGTAATATTGTGTTATGTATATGTGAGTTTCCTTAAGGAAATCCGCATATTCCACTTTGTATACGTGACTTGTTCTACATGATACTCACGTATTTCCCTGTATAAATGACTATTTCCATTGCAACCTGCATATCATACATGAGTGTTGTTACTGCAAACCATGTATATCCCTTGAATACATGACTATTGTCTCTGAAACCCACGTATTTTTCCTGTAGATGTCAAAAAAATAAGTTTCTCGAAGTTTGGGTAGTTTGGGTGGTTATGCAACTGACTCCTTCAGTTGTAACTAATTTTTCTTCGACCCTATCTCTTCAGAAACATATAAATAGAGGTAGAAAGTTCCATGAGAGGAGACTTGAACTTTTGCATTGTCATGCTGGAGAAATTGGGACTCTCATTCCCCCAACCTTTTCCCTAGAATCTTTCTCCTTATGTTGCAGATCTTGGAGGTTGAGTTCATTGGAGAAGAGAAGTAGCAGAACCAGATCAAGATTTCGTGAGGTGCCCAACTTGAAGAGAAGGTATAATTATGCTTCTTTTCATGATTAATAAAGATGCGATGTCCTTCTTCTTCCCAAATCATTGTTCAATGTGTAATTGAATCTTTGTTTATGATCATATGTTTATGTTAATCAGAATGGTTTCTCATATTGTTTTGATTATCATTACTTTATATGTAGTCATATTGGTTTGAGGAAGGTATAATTCGTTTTGCAGGTCTCTTGGAGCAAGAGGAGAAAGAAGAGGATTGAAGGGCTTCTTGGATAAACCTTCGTTTGGCTAAGGTATGAACCATTCTAATCTCTGAACTTGCTTATATATACTTGCAGAACCATTTGCATCTCTCTTTCAACCCCAGTATGTTGATGGCCTCTTAAACCCTAGCCATAGGAAACTTTCCTCTACAACAGAATTGGCGACTCCACTGGGGAGAGCCTTGTATGTTTGGAGTTTCTTTGTATTTATTCCAGGATTTTGTAAGGTTTTAGTTCATTCTTTCCACTTATAAACACCTTCTCATTCTGATATTACACCTCCCCTGCCTTCCGAAGGAAGTTTTTGGCTTTTTTGGACTTACTTTAGTTTGTAAGTAGTTTTTGGCATTTTGGGGGGGCCTTTCCCACCCATACACGAGTTTCAGACTCCACAGTCGTTTGTTTGGTATGTACATGTGACCTGATATACTTTCAAACCACGTATGACACATGACCTGTCAGTAGGGAAACTCATGTATGCCCCTAAAACCGTGTTTTTTCCTCGTTTTTGTTGTTGTTTCTATTGTTTGAGGGTTGTTTCATAGGTTTTTTTGGGTCCTCTATAGGTGCATGAATCTAGGGAGTTGGTGTCATTCCTTTTGGGTGTTACTTATCTAGGTTTCAAGTCTTTGTGTAGCATTAGGTTTTTCTCTTTCCTCATACCCCCCACCCCCTTTGCTTGGTTTGACTTTTGGCTTATGTTTTTGGTCAGCCTCTGTTAGTTATCTTTGTCTAAGTTCAGAAGCTTGTTGGTGTTTGTCTCCTTATTATATTTTTGGTTAACTTCACCATGCCTAATTAGTTGACTTGTCTCTTATGCAAGCTTCCCTTCCAAGTAGGGTTTATACTGACTTTAGGGTAGTCTAGAGTATGTTTGGTGGTTGTATAGCAGAGTTCCTTTTGCTTTGTTCTTGTTATTTGCATACTTTACTTTGTAGGTAAGTTTTTCTTTTGTATTTATATAAGAAAGAAAAAAACACATGTTTTCTTTATATGCATGTAGATTAGGTTTTTAGTCTAGATTGCAAGGCGTATCATTGTTTTTGAAAAAAAAAATTGTTCTTTTGGGGCTTTCAAGTTTCTATTTGAAAAAGAAAGAGAATAGTTTTTGTTTTTTGCATTTCATTTCTCTTTGCTTAGTCATATTCTTTCAACATTAAGTCCAAACACCATTGGTTTCACCTTTGCTGCCCCCTTTAATTAATTAACAGCCCTTTAAAATAAACGCTTAATATTTAAAATTTATTAGTAATTGTTTATGTCTAGGGACGACACACACTAGTTTAGGCTAGTGTTTTGGGTTAGGAATATCTTAACTTCCCAAAAGTTCAAACTTAAACATAGTGTCCTATCTATTAGGAAATCCAACTTCATTGGGAAAGAAATCAGAAATCTCCTCTCACACAGGAATCAAGCACAAGGTCGTGCGATACTGAGCTACTGGAGATACCCCTCCACTTATCAGTAAAGCATAAACCAAAGCTGGTGCATGTTTGGGGACTCATACAGTACCTCCTTCCATCCTCGTGTGGTGCCTGGTAATTTTTGGGTTTCAGGATTTTCTACCTTGCCCATGTGCATTAGCTGGACTGATGATTGTTTTGTCAGACTTTCTCCGTGATTTTGGTAGCCTTAGTATCTTGTCTACTAGGATCTTACACGAGTGGCATTGGAAGGCTATTTCCAGTACACCTAGGGTATACTTGGAAGGTAACCTCAGTAAACAATATGGGATATTGGTTGGGTGATTCTAGTGCTTGCACCCAAAGGTCTCTTCATGAGATGCCAAGTGACTACTCTCCTTCCTTCACTGGTTATTTCTAGGCCCTCATCATCCCAATCTTTCCTTTGGAAGGAATCTTTGTTTTCCTGGATTGATACTTAGGTATTTTTCTAATGGTTTGTTCTTTGATCGATTGGTTTCATGTCAAGCTCAGACTTGGTATTCGTGTTTGAAACTATGGCTAACACACCTTTGAACACCAACCAAGAGATCCCCATGCTGGGAACTTCTTGTACTATTTCTCTCAAAGGGAATGATGGTGTTCCTTTGATGGACACCTTAAATCTACCTGGATTCACCCTAGGGCTACCGGTGTGGTTGTTTTCCACTCCAACTGTCTTGAATTCTCTTGATTATTCTCAAGTAAGCTACTTATATCAATGGCATCGAAACACTGCTTCCCTTCACCTGTAGCTGCTTCTCCTCCTCCTTCTACCTCATGTAGTGAAAGTACTAATACTAGTAACTAGCAGTCTAAAAGGAGTAAAAGAAGGAAGAATAGGAAGAAGACACATAAGCAAGGGGGAACCTATTCAACCTCTACAGGTCAAGTTGAACCGCACCACCCAGCCTCTATAGTTCATGCTAAGGGCACCTATCCAACCTCTGCAGGTCATGTTGGATCTAAGCACTCAACCTCTGCAAGTCAAGTTGATCTTCATCATCCAGCCTTTGTTTCTCATGCTGGTGGGATCCTTCCAACCTCTCCAGGTCATGTTGGATCTAGTCACTCATCATCTACAATTCATGCTGAGGGCACCTGTTCAACTTCTATTGGTATAGTTGAACCTCCCTGTCCAACCTCTGCAGACCATGTTGGACCCAACCACCCAGCCTCTACAATTCATGCTGGGATCACACACTCAACTAATGCAACGCATGTTGATCCTATTCTTCCAACCTCTGCAGGTCATGTTGGACCCAGTCTCTCAGCCTCTGTAGGTCAAGCTGGGGGCAGTCTCTCAGCCTCTAGAGTTCATGTTGAGGGAAAATAGTCATCCACTATGAGTCATGTTGACACTATTGAAAAGAGTAACCATTCAAAACACAAGCCCAAGTTTCCTTGCAAGCTTTGTGAGGGAGACCACCTTACTTATCTATGCCCTACCATCGTCGAGGTACGAAGAGTTTGGTTTCATGGTCATCCCTTTTTTTAACATCCTGAAGTTTTTCAACAACCAGCCTCTCTTAGTGAGGTTGGACCCAGTCACCCAGCCTCTGGTGGTCATGTTGGGGACAAACTCTCAGACTCTGTAGGTCATGCTAAGAAAAAACAGTCAGCCATAGTTATTCATGTTGACACCATTGAGAAAACTAGTCGTTTTAAAGGAAAACTTAAGTTCCCTTGCTCATCTTAAGCTTTGAGGGAGATCATCTTACTCACCAGTGCCCTGCTATTGCATAGGTGTGAAGAGTGTGGTTCGAGACTCAAGATTATCTTGATCTTGAACAACCTATAGTTTCTCAACAACCTACTCAAAATTTGGTTGATCTAGTGGTCGAACCTTCCAAGTATTTGGTTCACCCCACTCTTCTTTCGAAGAATGATCCTTATGTGATTGAACCAATGTCACCTTTGGTCAATCCCACTTTCCCTTCAGAGAGTGAATTTCATGAAGTGGTTGAATCGATTCCATTGTTGATCAATCCAACTCTTCCTTTGGAGAGTGAAGTGTCTGCTAGTCACATTTTCTTCACTTCCATCTCAGAACTTACTGAACAAGGGGGGATTGAAATTGCTTCGGATGAACCCCCACTAAGCTCTTGTATTGCTTCCTTTGATTGGGATAACCTAGTTCAGCGGCACCTTTTCAGATAAAGTTCAAAGTTGGATAGTACATGATTTCTCATTGTATTGTTGATGAAGGAGCCTCAGTTAGTATCTTGTCTGCTCGTGCTTGGTGAGGCATGGGATCTCCCATCCTTCTATCGACTGCTAGTCAGTTACTGGTGTTTGATAGAAGAAATAGTATATCCTTGGGAATTCTTTCTAAAAAACCTGTTACTTTGGGTGGGAAGACTATCTTAGTTGACTTCATGGTTATAAGACCCCTTGGACTTTAATATGCTCCTCGGGAGTGATTATGTCTATTCCATGCAAGTTGTGGTGTCAACATTCTTTCATGTGATGTACTTTAATCACTGTGAAGAAATTGTCACCATCGATCAGTTGGATTTTCTTGATCTCTCTCCTAGCCCAACTAGAGACCAGGTATTTCCTTTATTTATTCCAAGTGTTTCTATAGACACTACCCTGCCACAGGTGAGCTATGTGGCTCCATGTCCTTTGCGTTCAATTTCTACTGAGAAGCAGCCTCTATTTTCATGCTTACCTTCTTGGGACTTGGTCCCAACAGTTGACCAGGTGAGTCATCCTATACAAACTGTGGAACCTTCTCTCCACTTTGTCGATCCATTTGAAAGTTTAGACATGTGTTCTATCTTGAATGATCTCATTCCTCTGGATGAAGTCTTCCTAGAGTCTTTGATACAGTCTGACCTTATTTTGGATGTTGGTTCGGTTGTGACTAAGTCTAACCCTGATTTACTTAGTAAGCCTGATCTTCCCATGGATTAGTCTTCTTATGTTGGTATTTTTGAGTCTTTGGACTCTCCCTTCAAACATCAAGTCAATGATCTTGATGAGTTTGACTATTCTTCTAGATTTTTCAACTCCTGTGATACTGAGTTTGTTCCTGCAAACTCTATCTCCCTTGTTGTTTTTTTATTTTCTTCTGATGTTAATATTTTGGATCATAAACTCTCAGATATTGGCACTATAGAGTCCTCTTTCATTGATTCTTCCTTGACTACACATTTTGTAGAAAATAGCAAAGTCATGTGTTTCTGCCAAAGTGACCTACACCAGATCTTTTCTTTTGAATGTGATTTTGATGTTTTTTTTTCTTGGATATAGGATTTGTAGTTGGATTCACAATTGTTTACTCAACTCGCCTTGTTTTTTAAGATGTAACTACATTTTCATGTACCCTGCTCGCGCTTATGATCCCGATGTCGGATTCCACACTTTTATCTCATTATATAATCCCTTATCTTCACTCTCATCATCGCTCAGCCTTGTACCATTTTTCCATTTCAACTTGACACCTTTTTCCTTGAGGAGACATTCCCCGAGTATATTTATCTTGCTCATGTTAGTTGCATTATGCATAGGTTTGTTCCTTGCACTTGGAACTATTTTCACCTGCCTATGACACTTGTCTCCTCGCATTTAGAGCATTATTTCTACTCTCCTTCGAGCTCGTTAAAAACAGTAAGGAGGCCACGAGCTGACTTTTTTGGACTCGTTAAAACTTCACGAGAAAGATATGGATTTATCTTTAAGCCCTGGTTTGACTCCTTAAATTTGACTAGATTTTCAAGTTAACTTGTTTTTTCAGACTCGTTAAGGTAAATTGAACAATCATCCACATAGATATAAGTTTACCCCTTTTCCGGCCTCATGGATTACTTAGGAAAAAGGAATACTCTATCTTCTTCGGAGGTTAGAAGAGTATCTTCAGGCATAGGTTTATCTCTTTTCCGGACCTAAAGGACTAAACTTATAGAAAATGAACCTTTTCAAGCTTAGTTTTCTCTTTTTCGTGCTCTGGACCTAAACATGAAAAAGATTCCGAGCATACTTTATGTCTTTGTCATGCTTGCGAACACCTAAAGAACAAAGCATCAATTTTACTGTTGTAAGCCCCATTTCTCATAATCAAATGAATCTTTTCAAGTGATCTTTCCTTCCTTCACACTCATTAAACTCAGGATACATGCTGCTTCTGAAGGTGCGTCGGTTTGGTGATAGTTTACCCCTTTCCTGAACCTTGCTGGCTAACTACGAAAAAGGCATACCTTAGTTCACCTGGGCTAAGAGAGTTCTCATCTGTATTGTTTTACACTTTTTCGGACTTAGGAGACTAAATTTATGAAAAAACACCCCCTAGAGTCTTCTTTGGAGTTTTCATACTCTCAAAACTATGAAAACATCATCGAGCATTCACTAATTCGTGCTCATAAAATCCATGAATCAGTGCTTTATCAAACATTAATTTGTCTCTTCTTCAAGCTTGCCAAAAATGAAGAAGGTCACGAGTTGGCTTTCTTGGACTCGTTAAACCTTTACAAGAAAGAGGGAAGGGAAGTTCATTCACATGTATTTTACATCATGGCAGAAAGTCTTGTCTCCTTGAACAAAAAACCAATTTTGAGTCTATCAATAGTTGGGTCTCGTTTATTTACCTTATCTCGATTCAAAGTTTTTACTCCTCCAATTGGTCTCTTTCCCAATTATATGGGGAATATGTCAATGTCTCCTACATTCCATATTTGTTTCATTGGTCCTTTCATGTCAAAATCTGCCTAAGTCACTTTTGTGTTGTGCTCACTGTTCAAGGATTAAACCTTTGTCACCCATTCTACAGTTTCCTTGACCTTTTGTGTCAGCCATTCCCTGGTATTCGTTCATTACATCATGCCTTCAGTGGTTCTTGCTATGAAATTCAGTACCAATTCCATATCAAATTAATCTTTGATTTACCTTGTGTTGGATGATGAAGGATTCCTTAAAGCCTTCCTTCCAACGGATCTCTTCCTATCGACTGCAACACATATTGCTCTGGAAATGAGATTTAGAGTTTACAACTGTACCTTGGGGATTGCTTTCATCAATAGAAATTTCCCTCGCTAATGGGTAGTGGGAATCCCTCAATGTATCCTACTCGATGGATTCTTCAAGTATTCGGCTTCAAGTCCTTGTATTCACACTTGTTAGAATGTACTAGGTACCTTGGGGACCATTTTAATTAATGGTGGTTTCCCTTGCATTTGTTAACATTCCTCATCATTGATTGATAATCAAACGGTTTCCTCCATGTTCGACTTCAACTCCTTTATTCACATGGTTAGGATTCGTACCTTTTGGGCGGTTCATACATGGTTAGCATCATTATGTTTTTGCTATTTCCTGAGTTTCGCAAGACCTTGTTACACTTCATATGACATTTTGCCGAGACATAGATCCACCTTATTCTTTTGTGGCTATGATCGATTGTTGAGCATGGATCCACCTTATTCATTTATGGCCATGACTCCTTTAGATTTGATATGGCGCCTTTTTGCATATTGAGCGACCTTGATAGTTACATCAATTACACATGTTGGATCCACCTGTATCCTTATGGAAATCATTTGTATATGGACTTGAATTTCCCATAGATCAATTTTTATCTGACATTTATCTCTCTTTTAGGTACCTTTGTTCGAGCCTTTCAATCTTGGATTCTTTGCTCTCTCCATACTCAATTGTTTCCTTTATAATGTATTTCGGCTATCATCTTCCCCTCTTACCTCATACATTGGGGGCACCTATTATATCCCAAAATTACACATCTCTTCCTGTGAACACTTTCCCATGATTCCAGAAGACACCAAAGTCTGAAAATGGCCAAAAGTACCCTAAAGATAATATTTTTTGATGTATACGCGAGTTGCCTTAAGGAAACCCGTGTATTCTGTTAGGATTATTAATCCTCCCTTGTCCAAATTTGGTCATATGTCTAAATCGGGAGTCATGTCTAAATCGGGAGTCCATCCAGTCTATTTATAGTCA
>LPNX010041945.1:88143-169805 GCA_001517045.1 Pseudotsuga menziesii
TATTCCACTTTGTATACGCGACTTGTTCTACATGATACCTGCGTATTTCCCTGTATGCGTGACTATTTCCATTGCAAACCATGTATCATACGTGAGTGTTTTTACTGCAACCCATGTATATCCCTTGAATATGCGACTGTTGTCTCTAAACCCCACGTATTTTTCCTGTAGATGTCAAAAAAAGAATTTTCTCAAAGTTTGGGTAGTTTGTGTGGTTATGCAATTGACTCCTTCGGTTGTAACTAATTTGTCTTCGACCCTGTCTCTTCAGAAACATATAAATAGAGGTAGGGAGGTCCATGAGAGGAGACTTGAACTTTTGCATTATCATGCTGGAGGAATTGGGACTCTCATTCCCCCCACCTTTTCCCTAGAAGCTTTCTCCTTGTGTTGCAGAGCTTGGAGGCTGAGTTCCTTGGACAATAGAAGCAGCAGAACCAGATCAAGGTTTTGTGAGGTGCCCAAATTGAAGAGAAGATATAATTGTACTTCTTTTCATGATTAATAAAAATTTGATGTCCTTCTTCTTCCCAAATCATTGTTCAATATGTGATTGAATCTCTGTTTATGATCAGATGTTTATGTTAATCACAATAGTTTCTCATATTGTTTTGATTATTTACTTTATATGTGGTCATGTTGGTTTGAGTAAGGTATAATTCATTTTCCAGGTGTCTTGGAGCAAGAGGAGCAAGAAGAGGATTGAAGGGTTGCTTCGATCAACCTTCGTTTGGATAAGGTATGAACCATTCTAATATATGAACTTGCTTATATATACTTACAGAACCATTTTCGTCTCTCTTTCAACCCCGATACATTGATGGCCTCTTAAACCCTATCCATAGCAAACTTTCCTATACAACAGTACATCTTTGGAAATCCATTTCAAGCTAAGTAAGGAGATGTGTCCTAAGACACAGGATGAGATAGAATACATGTCCAAGGTTCCATATTCATCAGCAGTTGGAAACTTCATGTATGCCATGGTGTTTACAAGACCATATATTGCACATGTAGTGGGAGTTGTGAGCAGGTATATGAACAATCCAGGTAAAGAGAATTGGAGGGAAGTATAGTGGATACTGAGGAGATTGACAGGAAACACTTATCATGCATTATGTTTTGGAGGTTCAAACACAGTCTACAATGATATATTGGCGTATATATGGAAGGTGATAAAGACAACAGGAGGAGAACCACAGGGTATGTTTTTACTATAGGTGGAACAACAATAAGTTGGATTTCAAAACTACAAAAGGTTGTTGCACTTTTAACAAGGGAACCAGAGTATGTTGCTACTACAGATGCTAGTAAATAGATGATTTAGTTGTAGAGGTTCATGGAGGAATAAGGTAATAAGTAGGAGAATAGCAGGTTGTACAGTGATATCCAGAGTGCCATTCATCTTACAAAGAACTCAAGCTTCCATTCGAAGACTAAACATATACATATTAAGTACCATTTCATACGATTTGTTTTTGAATATGAACTATTGAAGTTGGGAAAGATATACACTAGACAAAATCCTGCATACATGTTTACAAAGGTAGTAACCAGAGAGAAAATGAGCTCCTTCTTGGTTTCAGTTGGACTTAACGAATGAAGGTGAATATGTGAAAATTTACAGGTCCAATCCTTTCAAACCATAGTACAACAAGTGTAGCAACAATGGATTTGTTATGATTAGTATCCAAGTGGGAGATTGTTGGTTGTGGAGCCTTCATGATTTAGAGATGTTATTGTTCAAGTGTTTTTATACCCCAGTTTTATTGTACACTCGTCCCGTAGGGGTTCGAGGGAGAAGTCCCTGAAATAAAAAAAAATTGGGATGTTTGTTGGCCAATGGTTTATGGGCCCATGGTATTTTCCCATGATAATTCCCCTATAAAAGGAAAGCATTGTAATACGATTGTGTACTATATTGTAGCATTGTAAAAACAATCTCTGTGATTGTGTGAGAGAGACTATGAGAGAGTGAAGAGGAAGTGTAGCAGGTGTGTTTTAGGTTGTATCCTTCCTTTTGTTGGATGGTATACTAATAAAGGACTGGAAATTTCTGTGTGGACATATCCCATCTTGGGTGAACAACGTTATATTGGTGCCTCTCTTGCAATGTGTTTATGTGTTTAATATTTGCATCTTGTTTATTGTTATTGCTCTGCGATCCTGTTTTTCTAACACTCTTATGACTAAAGTATTGGACATAGATGATCCATCTACCTATGCTCAAGCTAAATATAAACCTAAGTGGGAGAAAGCAATGATAGGTGAATATGACTCTTTAAAGAAAAATAAGGCATGGACTCTTGTGCCCCTTCCTCCTAGAAATAATTTAGTTGGATGTAAGTGGATATATAAAACAAGTTTACTATAGACAGATAGATTGAAAAACATAAATCCAAGTTAGTAGAAAAAGGAATCCGTCAACAAAAAGGTATTGACTATACTGAAACCTTTGCTCCAATTGCCAAAATAAACACAATAAGGACTAGTATTTCTCTTACTGCATCTTATCAATGGCAAATACACCAAATGGATGTCAAGAGTACATTTTTGAATGGTAATCTTCACGAATGCATTTATATGCAACAACAACCTAGTTTTATTATTTTTGAAACTTCAAGTTTGGTAAGCAAATTTAACAAGTTTTTATATGGTCTTAAACATGAACCTAGAGCTTGGTATGAGAAAATTGATGCGTGTTCATTAAACAATGGTTTTAAGGGTGTATATCTAATCCAAATCTATATGTGAATAACTTTGATGATGGTGTTCTCATAATTGTAATTTATGTGGATGATCTTCTTATTATTGGAAGTCGTCTTCATTTATATAGAAAATGAAGAATAATATAAATAATGAATTTGAAATAATTGACTTAGGCCTACTGCATTATTTTTGGGTTTACAAATTTGGCATATGGTTGGTGGTATATTGTTGTATCAGATTAAGTATGTGACAGATTTACTAACTCGGTTTCATATGAGTGTTTTAAGCCTTCACCTATGCCATTCTGGTCCAATGTAAAGTTAATTATTGATTGTGACAAACCTCTTGTTGATGCCACTTTATATTGTCAACTTGTGGGGGGTTTGATATATTTAACACACAGGAGCCCATGTCTCTCTTTTTGTAGTTAGCATGGTTTTTAGGTTTATGCAAAATCCTTATAAAATTCATTGGAAAGAAACAAAGAGGGTTCTCAGATATTTACAGGGGACGGTGCATTATGGTGTTTTATATTCTAATAGGGCTACAGTTTCACTTTTGGGTTATACAGATTTTGATTGGGATGGGGATACTTTAGATAGAAGGTATATTGTAGGATATATATTTGAGCTTTATTTAGGTCTGATTTCATGGTCTAGTAAGAAGTTAAGAACTCTTTCTCTTTCTTCTTGTGAAGCAGAGTACAAGGAAGTTAAATACGTAGTGTTTATTCGGCATGTTCTGACAGAGATTTGACTAGTACAGAAGTATTCTACTAAATTAAGTTGTGACAATCAGAGTGTAATTAAACTTGCATACATTGACTTGGATACTCATTGTATTCGAGATCTTGTTGCGGATGGTGTTATTTGTTTGGAGTATTTTCCCATAGAAAAACAAGCAGTTGATATCTTCACCAAATCCATGATAAAAGAAAAGTACATATCTCTTTGTTTTCGGTTGAGAATGAGGGAAGTCATTATAAAGGGGGAATGCTAGTGTAATTCCATCTTCATCCATTTGGGCGTTGTTCTCTCAATCATCATTAAGGGGAAGTGTTGAAATGTGAAATTTAATATTCCATGTGTAATGATTTCTAGTATGATGTTGTAATATGTATTATAGAGAATTGAAAGGCATAAATAACTCTAATTATATGTAAAAGGACTTATTCCAAATGCATCACAGAGATATATTCTCCTATTACCATTCATTATATAAAGAGTTGGAAAATCATTTATCCCAAATGTATTTTGGGATCTTATTATTCCATATCTCTTGGTATATAATAGAGGTGAAGGAGAGCCTTCGGGAACATATTGTGATAGTATATATCTTTTTGTTTTAAAGCTGTCAATCATAAGTAGAGAGGAGCTCACTTGTAAGATTGGATATTTCTGAAGAATAAAGATACCTTCCCATGGATGTTTTCCCATTTGGGGTCTTACCATGTATATTTGGTGTATTATTTCCGTGTTCTCTTGTCTCTTATTTATTAGATGATTATTTTTTCCTTGTAAGGATAGAAGGATAGACTAGTAGATCTTTGATATTGATTTACATGTTAGTGTAAATTTATTGTTGTTTGTTCTTCATATTCTCAATACTCTAACAAACTACTTGTGGTCCCATAATTAATGACTTCCAACTAATTAGTGCAATTTAATCAATAAATAGACTCTTTTTACATTAGTTATTAATTATCCACTACTATTTAATGGACCTTATTCAAAATACATGGACACATGCAGTAATTAATTAACTCCCATGTAGCTTAAAGTAGGGATCCTATGGGAGGTCTCTAACATGCCACCCCTTGAAGAGAAGTATTTTCCTCAAGGATGAGGGTGAGGAAAGTGCTGCAAAATCCCTATTGGTTCTTGTGTGTATTTTTCTATTGCATATTTCCACTCGATCGAGACATCTATGACCATGTGCTTGTGCAATTTTTACTCTCAGGTATCCAACATTGCTTCTTGCTATAGCCAAAGGGATCCTTCTTCAACAAGTTTTTGCAACTTGATCCACACTTTAGAATTTAATCCCATGACCTTGTTGAGGAAATACATGTGAAAGTTCAAATGAATCCTAGAGTCATTTAGAAAATATAGCTTGTAGTATTTTTGCTTAATGTGTTGTATGAGCTTGTAGGGTCCATAGAACTTCGGTGCTATTTTATAGTAGAGTTTTTTTCCAGTGTTGTTTGTTTATAAGGTTGAAGGTGATAAAAAAACAATCCCTTTCTACAAATGAACACTCCCAGTGATGTTTATCATCCTATTGTTTCATTCTATTTTGAGCCATAGTCAAATTATCGCATTCTATGTTTATCGCATTCTAAGAAAAAAGTATTAGTAAAATATGGCATTGATAATACCGGAGTAGTGTTGGCATTCTTTAAAGCTAAGATGTCCTCCTCGGCTTCTTTTCTCCATATAAATGCATTATTTTTTATCAATGAAGTTGAGAGAATTGCAATTTTGTCATATTTTTTCACAAACTTTCTATAGTAGCTTGTAAATTCTAGGAAACCACGCAAACTCTTTATGGTTTTTGTGCATGCCCAGTCTTGCATACCACCACTTTGTTTGTGTCCACTCGTACTCCTTCCTGACTCATAATGTGATCCAAGTATTCAACCTCAAAAATGCCAAAATAAAATTTGTAATGCTTCACAAATAACTGGTGGTCCTTCAACAATTGCAAGGCATGATCCACATTCTCTAGTTGTTATTTACATGTTTTGTTGTGGATCAAGATGCCATCAAAGAATACCCGCTCAAAATTTCATAGGAAATGTCAAAATATCTTGTTCATGGAGCTCTCAAAGGTGGATGCAGTACAAAGACCAAAGAGCATCACTAGAAACTCACAATAACCCTCGTGAATGTGGAAAGTTTTCTTAGGGTGTTTATCTATTTCATCATTATTTTGTGGTATCATGAATGAAGGTCTATTTTAGTGAAAAAATTGGCTCTTTGAATCTCATCCAAGGGATCATCAATGTTTGGGATGAGAAAAATATCCTTGTTAGTAAACTTATTGAAATCCCTAAAATCAAGACACATGTGCCAGGCAGCTTCCTTTTTCAATAACATGACAACAAACAAGGAATAAGGGTTTGTACTAGGATGAATTATGCCAGCATCCAACAACTCTTGAATGATATTTTCTATTTCATTCTTTGTGAAAAAGGATTCTTGTAAGGACATAAATTAGGGCCTTGAATCCTTGGAATTGGTGGAATACCATGGTCATGCTCCCAATAGGAGAGTGGTAAACACTTGGGTGTTTCAAAAACCTATTAGTTTTTAGAGAGAACCAATTGAAATTCATGATGAATGTATTTTGGTGGTGTTTCCTCTACTTGTATGGCATTGAATTGTTAAATAATTCCCAAGTGGCCTTTCTTCAATAAATTCTTCATATGGTGGGAAGTAAAAATTTTAGTAGAACCTAAGGTGATCCACTTGAGATTACGTTTGTTCCCATATTTAGAAAAAATTTATGTATAGATCCTTGAAATCCATGGTGATAGGACCCAAATTCTGTAGCAATTATTCCCCCAGAACTAGCTCACAACCACCTATTTCAATATAAGAACATTTGTGTTTTGAGATGGTAGCCACCCTTTTGGAGTTTCACATTTTCACTTCAGCACCCACATTTCATTATACCACCATTTTCTATCATAATAGAGAAATTTGGTATAGGACGTGCATAGCAAAGGGTTTCTTCTAACACTCTTTAATGAATAAAATTGTGGGTACTTCCACTATCAATTAGTACAATCACTTTGTTGTGCTTGATGTAACCTATTAGATACAATTTTTGGGGTGTCAAGAACTTGATAAGGCATGGGGAGATATTTGGGGTTCCTCACTAGGATCTTGCAAGGTGGTGCCATCTTCCATAAGAAAATACCCTCTTCTTTTGGTTCCTAAGTGCTTGCAATTGTTATATGTTCTAGGTGATCTTGTGGGGATACCTATATTTGGAATAAACTTGTTCTTTACATTTATGCCCTTTGTAATACCTTTCATCATAGTTATAGTAAAGTATGAGGAATTAATGTTTTTACATCTTTTATGGAGGCGACTTTTTTATTCTTACTAGTAGATGGTTGGAGGTGTTGAGAGTAAATGCCATGGGGAGCATAGTGAGAGTAGGGAACAAAGGTGTTTTTGTTTGTATTTTTCTCACCATCTCAACTTCTGTAGATCAATTACAATATTACAACCATGTTTTGGGGCATTTCATTATGACATGTACTCTAATTGCCTCTTGAAGGACACCAGTGAAAAAATATTTAAAAAAAGAATCAAGGAAGCCCTATGTGCGGATTTTTTATTTCTCAAAATTTGTAATATAGTCCATAACAGTGCCACTCTAACATGATTTTTTCAATCCTCCTAGGTAGTGAGTTTCATGTTCAAAACAATCATGAAGGATCTTCACAAATTGGGTCCAAGGAGCATAGTTACAATAATGTTTTTTATACAATTTCCACTATTGGCAATGTTTTGAGTCTAAATATAATTCCCCCACTTTAATTTATATCAATCATTAGCAATGTCATGGAGAGAAAAATAGTGTTCCATTTCGGTAACCCAAACCTAGGGATTTGATATATTTATAGGGAATGTTAGGTGCTATAGCTCTATGATATATTTATAGGGTCCAAAGTTTACTTGTACCAATCTCATAAGGAACTAACTAAGGAGTCTCAACCATGCCCATATTTGTTATACACGACTACCCATGTAGTAGAGAGTAATCTTGTTGAGTGTTGTGCTTGGTTCCACTATAGTAGAAAGGAAGCCAATCGAATTATCTAAATTTAGTTTTCAATTTTCCCAAGGGACTTTTGATATACCCAAGGGTACATAGAAGTGAAATTCCATATGCAGATGATGTTTGATGTAGTGCTACATGAATGGGTACCGGGAAGGGCTACAAGGGTGTCAAACCAAGTGAAATCACTTGTATTTACCACATGTAGTTTTCCTTGACCATGGTTTTACCCATCGAATGATAGATCTTGTATTATTTAAATATGTTTGAACACATATCTATCTAAAAAGAAATATACAAAAATTATGAAGGCATGAAGGCTCATTAAAGTGCTCTAATACCACTTGTATTGTTCTTTAAGCCTTAAACTTAGAACACAACCAAGTATATAGAGATTTCTAATGCATAAAACCATAAATTGTAGTGCATTATACAAAACACAAAAACAATTAAAATGAAGGGATATAGAATAAACCCTTGTATTGTGATGATCCAATATAAAGCAATGTTTACTTGCCTCTTAAGGTGGGGTAACATTTCACTTGATCCAAGCTCCAAAAACAAAAATACTTGAAAGAACAATGCATACCCTCCTATTTCTGTAAATAGGATTTCAATAGCCACGTCTCTGACTACTTATAGTCCCATAGTCAATGAGTACCAACTACCTAGTAGGACTTAATCAACAAAGAGGCCATTTTTAATTTAATTAATTACCCACTACTATCTAATGGACCTTATTCAAAGGAAATGATTGCATACATCAATTGACTTACTCCTATGTAGCCTAAAGTAGGGAGGTTAGCATAGGACCCTAATAATGATAAAAAAAAGGACACATTTCTCATGCCTATCATTTTCCTATAGATATTATTAAGTATTTTCCTATTATCAAGTCAACTCACATAGTAATAAGGACTTCCCAAATCTAATTGCAAAATGGGAAGACCAGACTAGGCAAAATCGATCCAATCTAATCAATTATAAATCTAGGGCAAAGGGTGAATATGTTGATTCATCCATTAATGTTATATGAGAGGAGGAACTCAAATTGTTGCTAATTTGGATAACCTATAACTTCCTAAAATTTAGAAGGTGGGACCAAGAGCACTTAAGTTTGATCTAGTTCAACAAAATAAAAATAAAAATTTAAGATGATTAAGATATTCCAAAATATACCAACATCATCTACACGTAGACTCATGGAAATATGGAGGGAAAAGAGTATTATACTAGCACATATGCTCCAACACTATGGAAAGAAATCATAATAAAACTTCTCTATGATTTTTACATCCATCATTACAACCATTGGATGGGAAGTAACGACTTATATCTTACAAAAATTCTTCCCATGGATGCCATTATTCAATTTGTGAACTAATTTAAGCCTTCATGGGTAACAAAATTTTAAGAAATGAATCTACATGCGCATAAATATAAAACACAACAAAATTAAAAACTATGTTCATGCACACAACATGAATAAACAATCACATTTATAACAGGAAACTTAAGACAAATTGCATATAAATATCATAGTAAGCACTTATCTTTTAACCAAAGAATATCCAAGCAACTGATTGTGTAAGTGAAATTTTCCACCCAACCATATCTATTAGTTTAAAATACCACCCCTAAGCTAGTCTATGAGGCCGCCAAAAAGAAGGAAACGCCTACAAGTTTCACTCTTTCCCATCCCCACCCTTTTTCTCTCATGCTTATCCATCCTTCTCACCAAAAAGATATATAGGAATCTCATTCAACAAACTCAATGATGGAAATATACTCCACTTCCCCACACAACATAAGGAAGGCCTACTCTTTCTCTATGCATCATTCCCTCAAATTACCCAACCCTTACAGTGCTCTTGAGTGTGTGTATAAAGATTCCAACATGTTGTATGCTTTCATAGAACCTATTGTAAAATGAATTTATGGCTTTGCAAGCATCCACAGAGCACCAAATATAAAATGAATAAATATTTCTTATCTTCAATGGCCTGTATTATCACCACGGGGGCTTCACTTGTTGACCAATATCCTATCACGTCAGTTCATATTGTGGGTTTTAAAATTATAAAAAATCGAACCAATATATTGCAGGTATTGGGGGGTTGAGGGGTTTAAGGTGGGGGTGGGTAGGGTGGTTTATAAGGATTGAGGTATAAAAAGGGGTGGGGAGGAGGTTTTAAGTATTGGGAGGGGGTTTCAAAAAAACGTGTTTGGGTCAATATCTCTCGAAATTAAGGGTATTCCTTAATATCCCATGATCGCACGTGTTATGTGAGATGTTCACTAAGTGAAGTCCCCGTGATTATCACCTACATCCATCAAATTCACTAAAATTTATGCAATTTCATCTTCACAATTCTAATTTTGGGTTAATTTTCTAGTCTAGTAATTGACAATGTGGAGAGAACAACATGGGAAAAATTGTGTATTTTCTCAGTTCTGCATAAATAAATGAGTGATAAAATCTAATGTATTTGAGAGGATTGGTGAAAATAAAATTGACATTAATTTGGGACATAAAATGAAGGACTCTTACAATTGTCATAAAAAGTTTACTCGACCCATGCATCCATAACTTCAAGAGAAGACTTTCCCACCAACCTCACACATGCATTCAATGAATGGATTTGATAATTCAGAGGAATTAAATGGCTCATTTAAGGAACATGGAAGAAAATGAATGAGTCTTAAGGATGAGACTTGGTAGAAGAGGATTTACTCTCCCAT
Source organism: Pseudotsuga menziesii (assembly GCA_001517045.1). Classification (NCBI taxonomy): domain Eukaryota; kingdom Viridiplantae; phylum Streptophyta; class Pinopsida; order Pinales; family Pinaceae; genus Pseudotsuga; species Pseudotsuga menziesii. Next base: position 98,389 of record LPNX010041945.1, read on the forward strand.
ATGCCTCCCTTTCCTCTTCCTCTGTAGTGGAATCATATCCCCTCCAGTACTCTTTACACAGCCATATTGGACCATTTTATTATTTTCCAAAGTAATATTTACATAGATTCACATAATTGTTATAATCCAATCCCGTGGCCCATATAGAAATATTCACTTCATACATGCCTAGTCATTCACTAGTCAATCCTTGACCTTGAGCTCTACACTAGGAATATTTACTAGCATATTTATATCATCTAATTTAATACATTCCAAGGGTCAAAATTGGGGTATTACACTCTAAGGTAATTCTAGGAAGACTTTATTTTCTAACATTTTATATGATGAACATATAACCAAAAATTTGCGCAACACACTTCAAATTTTCTCGAAAGTTGAATAAAAATATGATTTGATCCATGTTAATCTTCCTAAAAGGAAAAATCATCAAGTGAGAAGAAGGAAGGTGTTAGAAAAATGGGATCGCAAATCAATAACAATAAACAAGATGCAAATATTAGAACACATTACAAGAGAGACACAGATATAACATGGTTCACCCAAGATGGGATAAGTCCACACAGGAATTTCCAGCCCTTTATTATTATTCCATCCAACAACATAAAGGGATACAACCTGCAGCAACCCCACTGCACTTCCTCTTCACTCTCTCACAGTCTCTCTCACACAATCACAAATATCGATTTTACAATGCTACAATACAATGCACAGTCATATTACATTGCTTTCCTTTTATAGGGGAATTACCATGGGAAAATAACATAGGTCACCCAATGCCATGGGATCATAAACAATTGGCCAACAAACATCCCAAAAAAATTCTTTCGACAGCTTTGCCCTCGAACCCCCCAGCCGGGGGGGATGGACCCCCCTGCCCTCTGCACACCCCTACTGGGATGAGTGTACATTAAAACTATGGTACAAACACAGCTGAATAATAACATATCTAAATCTGGAATATCAATCTCCACAACCAACAATATCCCACTTGGACAGTGATCACAACAACTCCTCCGCTGCTGCACTTGCTGGAATATGCTCTGAACCTTGGACCTGAAAAATTTCTTATCTTCACCTTCACGCTTGAAGGTCAACAAAAACCGAGTAGGAACTTAGTTTCTCTTTAGTTACTACATTTTTCAACATATCTACAGGATTCTGGCTAGTATTATCTCTTCTAACTTTGACAGTTCATCTTCCAGAACAAATCTTACGAAATGGTACTTGAGTTGTATATGTTTATTCTTCGAATGAAAGGCTAAGTTCTTTGCAAAATGAATGGCACTATGGTTTTCACTATACAACCTGTTATTCTCCTTCTTTTTACCCAATTCCTCCATGAACCTCTGCAACCAAATCATCCCTTTACTAGCCTCTAAAGAAACAACATACTCTGCTTTCGTTGTTGAAAGTGCAACAACCATTTGCAATTTCAAAATCCAACTCATTGTTATTCCAGCTACAGTAAAAACATACCATGTGGTGCTCTTCTTGTTGTCTTTATCACCTACCATATCTTCGTCAACATATCCTTGTAGAACAATGTCTCAACCTCCAAAACATAATGCATGAGAAATGGTACCTCTCAAATACCTAAGAATCCACTGTACTTCCTTCCAATGCTCTTTACTTGGATTGTTCATATACCTACTCACAACTCCCACTACATGTTCAATATCTGGTCTTCTACACACCATGGAAAATATCAAGATGCCAATTGTTGATGAATAGGGAACCTTGGATATGTATTCTATGTCTTCATGTGTCTTGGGACACATCTCCTTAGTTTGAAATGGTTGGCCAAAGGTGTACTAACTGGATTTGCATTCTGCATTCTAAACCTCTCCAACACCTTTCTATTTACTCACCTTGAGATAATGTCAATTTGTGATTTTTCTTGTCTCTTATTATTCTCATACCAAGGATTTTCTTTACAACACTCAAATCCTTCATCGCAAATGATTTAACTAGTTTCCTTTTGAGCACATTTATATCTTGCATGTTAGACCCTGCAAGAAGCATGTCATCCACACACAATAACAAGATAATATATCTTCCATTATCTAGCCTCTTGAAATAAACACAGTGATCATAATGGCATCTACTATAACCACGTTCTCTAATAAACTTATCAAATTTTAAATACCACTTCCTTGGAGCTTGCTTTACTCCATACACGCTCTTCTTCAACCTTCAAACCAAATTATCATTCCCTTTGACCTCATACCCATGTGGCTATTGCATATAAATCTCTTCCTTCAAATCCCCATGGATAAAGGTTGTTTTTAAATGTAACTGTTCAAGATGCAAATTTTCTATTGTCACTAGAATTAAAATCGTCCTAATTGAAGTCATTTTAACAATAAGAGAAAATATTTCATCAAATTCTATACATTTCTTTTGTGCAAACCCCTTTACAACAAGTATAGCCTTGTAATTCTTCTTGCCTCCATCTTCTTCCTTCAACCTATAAACCCGTTTATTCTGCAATGCTCTTTTTCCTGCAAGAAACTCAACCAAATCCCAAGTCTGGTTTCTTACTAATGATTCCATCTCCTCATTCATGCCTTGCTCCCACTTCTTTCTATTTTCTACCTGCATTGCCTCTTCATAACATTTTGGTTCTTCAGAATCAGTCATCAATAAATAATACAATGAAGGATAGAATCGTTCAGGGGGTCTACTTAACCTGGTAGATCTTCTTACATTTGCAGGAGTTTGAGGTACTTGTTGTTTCTCTTGATTAATCATGCCTTTGGAACTTTATTTTATTTTATTTCATCGAGGACTGTGTACTTTTTGTTTTCATTTTCCTCTATCTTTCCCTGCAATTGATATTTGTACATAACCTTTTCATTGAATACTACATCTCTAGTCCTAATGATTTTTTGATTTTCATAATCCCATAAGCGATAACCAAAATCATCAACCCCGTATCCAATAAAGGTACATTTCTTGGATTTAGCCTCAAGCTTTGTTCTATTTTCTTTATCAATATGGACAAATGCTTCACAACCAAAAGTTGTCATAAATGAGTAGTTTACATTTTTACCTGTCCATGCCTCCTCTAGAATTCCACCATCCAAAGTGCTTGAAGGCCCTCTATTTATTAAATAAACAACAATATCTGCAGCATCATCCCAAAACTGTAAGGGAAACCCTGCACGCAATATCATACACGTTGCACGCTCCATGATCGTCTTATTCATCCTTTCTAACACGCCATTTTCTTGTGGTGTTCATGGGACTGTCTTTTCTTTGTGAATCCCATTGTATGAACAGTAACTATCAAACTCCTTGATATAGTATTCACCTCCATTATTAAATATGAGACACTTTAATCTTTTACCTGTCTCATTCTCAACCAAAGCTTTCCACTTCTTAAAAGTAGCAAGCACATCAGATTTCTATCTAATGCAATAAACCCAAGTTTCTCTAGTTGCATCAACAATAAAAGTAACATAATAATGAGAGCCACCAAGATATTAGACATGAGATGGTCCTCATACATTTGTATGCATAATTTCTAACCTTTCGCTCTTCTTTTGTTTCCCAACCCTAAGAAATCTAACTCTACTTTGTTTTCCATAAACACGGTTCTCACAAAATTCCAAACTTACCTTGTTTAGATTTGGAAGCAATTTCCATGAGTGAAGAATCTACATCCCCTTCTTGCTCATGTGGCCAAGCCTATGATGCCACAACACTACACTTGTTTTTGTGGAAGCTACAGAGATGGAATAATCAATATTATGAGGACATAAATACAACATACCTATCATATTGTCTTTTTCTATTACCAGTGCTCCTTTAGTGATATTCCACCACATTTTGCCAAATGTAGACAAACAACCATTATCTCCCAACTGCCCTGTTGAGATCAAATTTCTTTTCATAGCAGGAATATGCCTTACATATTTTAGCAGCCATTCATTTCCATTATTTAACTTAATTTGTACCTTACCCATTCCAACAATTTTACATGCCTCATTATCCCCCAGTAAAACATGTCCAAAATCACCTAGAACATAATCATGAAATAATTTCCTATGGGGTGTAGCATGACATGAATCCCCTGAATCTACTACCCATTAATGACTAGTATTATCTAATGCAAGAATCAAATCATCTTGTAACACATCACCTACTACGTTTTCTTCCTGAGTAGTTTCATGTTCCTCGTCTCCTTTCTTCTTTGGAGCTCTGTGTCTTTCTTCAGATGTACTCTCTTACCATAGTTCCATCACTCTATCTTTCCAAATATAGACTTGGATCTTCCCTTTCTAGACTTGTTGCGATTACCTGGGCTCCTTGCTCTCTCCCTTTGTCTTCCCCTTCTCTACATGGTCAACGCATTACCTGATGTCTCGCATGTGCTTTTTCTTTGCATTTCCTCGCTAGGAATAACACCAACAACATCATCAAATTTAAGAGTGTTTGAAGCAGGGACATAGTTACTTACATCCATGACCAAGCCATTCCATCTTTCTCGCAATGAGCATAGGATTAGAAGAGCCCTAACCTCATCATCAAAGTTCACTTTTACATAACTTAGTTGACTAGTAATCGTATTGAATTCATTTAAATGGTCAACAATTGATCCACCTTCTGACATATTCATATTAAATAAATGCTTCATTAAAAATACCTTACTGGAAACCAAGGGTTTTTCATAGAGCTTAGTTAATTCTCTCATCACACCCTCCGTAGTCTTTTATTTTGAAATATTGAAAGCCACCGATGAATCCAGGTATAGTCGTATTGTTCCTAATTCCTTTCTGTCAAGAACCTCCCATTCTTTGTCCTTCATAGTTGTCTGCAATTTCATTTTTCCACCCAATGGTAGGTATAGATCCTTTTAGTATAGATAGTCCTCAATTTGCATCTTCCATAACCAGTAGTTTTGGTCATTAAATTTCTTGACCCTAAACTTTCCTTCTTCTGTCATTTCTCCCACTCGAACCAGGAACCCTTATTTCCTACGAGTTTACCATCCAAATAGAACTTTTGGCCCTGATACCAATTATTATAAAAAACAGGATTGCAGAACAATAAAAATAAGTGGCTTAAGGAGAAATATTTTTGTAAATTTGTTCATGGTACTTGAGAATATTTGACTGTGGAATTTGGGATGTCTCCTTTGTGTTGTCTGGTAAAGAAGTTAAATTGTTTAAAAATTGAGGTTCGTAAGTGCGAGAAAGAGAGGAAAGTTGAAAACGAGAAGGAACTGGAAATTATTGATGAAGAATTCCAACAACTCTCTAATGTAATGGATTATGCTCCTTTTTCTGTGGAAAGAAAATAAAGATTGTTGTGTTTAGATATTAAGAAGAGAAAGTTACTGAAGCTGAAAGAAGAAACATGGAGGCAGAAAAGAAGGGCGGTTTGGTTGGAAGCAGGGGATAGCAATACGAAATTTTCTCATTATTTTTCCAACCAAAGAAGACTAATTAATTTTGTTTGGGATTTAAAAGACTCATAGGGTGAGATTTGTTCTGATATAAAGGGTCTGAAGAGGGAAACTATCGATTACTTCCAAGGTATTTGCTCTAATCCTTTGTCTGCTAGCTTGGTTAATCAACTAAATATTACTAAGAATTTCCCTCGGTTTTTTTAGGAAGAGGATTGTTTGAGGATTGGGAGACAAATTCCTTCTAAGGAGGTTAAGAATTTCTTGACAAGAGTTCTGGGTCGAACAAGATGATAGTGGAGTTCTACTTGCATTTTTTTATCTTGTGGAAAAAGAGATTACAGAGTTTTTTTATGATTCCCAAAGAGTTGGGGGGTTCATGGATATTTGAATACTACTTTCATTACACTTATCTAGGTAAGAAAGACAAGACGGAGACTTTCAGCAATTATAGGACGATTTCTCTAGGTAATCTTGTGTATAAGATTATAATGAAAATCATTGTTGAAAGGCTTAAACCTTATCTGGGTAAGTTCATTTCTGACAATCAGTTTGGATTTCTACCAAATAGATAATTACTTGATGTCATTGGTATTTCTTGGGAATGTATCCATTCCTTAAAAAAGAACAAGAAGAAGGCTCTGATTCTCAAGATGGATCTTGTTAAGGCTTACGATCGACCTGATTGGTATCATCTTAGACTTATTCTCATTTAGTCTAGTTTGTCATATGAAGTCACTGATTGGATTATGGGATGTATTTTGTCTGCCAGGTTTTTGGTTCTTATCAATGGGTCGTCTACTCTCTTTTTCTCTGGTAATAGGGGAATCGGACAAGGTTTTCCTATGTCCCCTTACTTATTTATTCTTGGTATTCAAGATCTCAGTTTACTCATTCATGACGCAAAAGAGAGGAAGGTTATTGGTGGGATAAAACTTGCAGGGACTGTGAACATTACTCACCTTTTATTTGTTGATGGTGTGCTTCTATTTGGTCAAGGAATTGCAGTGGAATGGAGATCTTTTAAGGAAATAACTGCTATATTTTGTAATGCGTCGTGCCTTAAGGTTAGTTCTGATAAATTGTTTTTTATGTTTATTAGCGTCGATGAGGACCTAAGACTCCAAATATATGAGTTTTTTAACTTCAAAATGGTGGATTTTGAGGTGGGTTTCAATACCTTGGTTTTTACATAAAACCAAATGGGTATTGCAAAAAATATTGGGATTGGCTCATCACGAGGATTCATAAGAAAATATTTTTTTGGTCATTTAGATATCTATCTTTAGGAGGCAGGTTAACTTTAGTTACCTTGACTCTTCAGAGTGTCCCTATTTTTTGGTGCTCGTTATATTGTTTTCCAGTCTCTATGATATCGGCTATCAGAAGAAAAAAAGATAAGTTCCAGTTCTTGTGGTTCGAAAATTTAAATGCTAATAAGTTTCATTTATCCGCTTGGGAGACATTGTCTACGCCAATGTTCAAAGGGGGCTTGGGAATAAAAAATTTGTTATGGTTTAATCGAGCCCTCTGTGCTAAAATACTTTGGAGAAGTTTGTTTAATCTAGGTTTATGGGGGGGATTTATTAAGGCTAAATACTTTAACAGGATGAGTCCCAAGATTTGGTTTAGAAATTTCAGGGAGAAGCGACCAAATGGTTTGGAAATTTGGAACAGTTTTATTGAATTCTATCCTATTATAAACCAGACCATCTCTTGGTCCATTGAACATGCAATTTAAGATTATATTGGTATTGACCCTATTGTGGGATTCCATGAATATTATAAACTCTCTAGGAGTTTGGTTGATGAATTACATAGTAGAAATATTGTTGTATTGAAGCAGGCTTGGTGTGGAGGGGATCATGTAAACGACTACTGGTTGACCGCTCATGATTTAAACTTAAAAGGTCATTTAGCTAAAGAATGGAGATGGTATATCAACAACTTAGTTCAGGCGGGGATTTTCTTTTCTAATTTTTCTGACCAATTGGCATGGGTTCAAAATAAAAAGTTTGGCGATGTTTTAGCGAAGTTGGCTTACAATTTGATCATCGAGCAGGAAAATATTAACCAGTCCTATTGGTGGAACAAGTGGTTATGGAAAGAGTACTATCCTTTTAAAATCAAAATTTTCATGTGGTTGTGTCTTAAAGAGAATATTCTTACTTGGGATGCTTTGCAGTCAAAAGGATTTTATGGGCCTCGCAGATGTATATTTTGTAAATCGAGTGAAGATATTGTTCATCATATTTTTGTCACTTGTATGTGCATTAAGTATATTTGGATTGACTTGAAATTTGTCTTTTGTTTCTATGTATCTTGGGATGGCATGTCCTTGGATGACATTCTTTTCAGGTGGTATACAGCAAAGAAGCGCCTTAGAACTCTTCCTTTTTTTATTATATGGGAATGGTGGAAGGCCCGTAACATGGCTATATTTGATGATAGGGTGTGTGACAATGATTTTGGTATTTCTAGTATTGTGGGTTCTTATTCTGAGTGGATAAAAAGAAGGCACTCAAGGAACCCCAATTTCTTTTGTCTCCTTCTTTGAAAGTGGTTTTTTCTGTGGGTTTTTTTGATGGGGTGGAGCAGGTCGGAGTCTGTGGGGCTGGTATGTTATTGAAAATTTGTCCAAATTTAGAATTTATAGGATGGATGAGGGTAGGAAGAGGTTCAAATACCAAACAAGAGCTTGTCTTTGTGGGGTATTCTATTTTTGGCCTTGCATTACAAGATTAAGGATATTTTGATAGTCGGTGACTCTCAAGTTATGATAAGTTGAGCTCAGGGAGAGGAAATTCTACGATCTTTGTTTCTGGATCCTTGGCTGATGAAATTTCGAATATTGATCTCTAACTTCAGTGACATTTCGTTTCAGCATATTTATAGACACTCAATTGCATCGTAGATAGACTATCAAAAAAAGGGATTGGGGAAATGGATGGATACATCCACTCTAAGGTTTGGAGAAACAATTCTCTTTCTTGGTCAGGCAGGCTGAGAATTACTTGAGTTGATATTCTCCTTTTTTTGTTGCTCTTGTTTCTGTGTATATTTGAACAAAGTCCTTAGTCTTTGGACTTTCAGCAGTAGTGATCTGTGAAGCTCCTCTTTTCTCTGGCAATTTGATACCAAAAGATTTATGTATATGTGTTTGGCCCATTTTGATCAAGTCATCTTAGTGATATTGGATCCATTTTGAAATACTCTTTGTATATATAAAACACAATTTTTATTTAATAAAAAATTGTTCTCTCTTCCCCAAACATTTCCAAAAATAAACTAAAAATAAACAAAGACAATGAACTTAACATCAACCAATATATAATTAAATATATACAAGTTGATATGAAAAGATAAAAAATAACTAACTCGAAATTTATACACAGTTCTATAGTTATCCAAACCTTTCAAAAAAAATAAAGTAAGAATAAATAAAGACAATATAAACTTTATTATACAATTTTTTTTAATTATTATCATTTTCAAAAATAAACAAAGACCATGAACTTAACATCAACCAATAAAATAATTAAATATATACAAGTTGATATGAAAAGATAAAAAATAACTAACTCACGTATAATAAATTTATACAGTTATATAGTTACCCAAACCTTTCAAAGAAATAAAGTAAGAATAAGTAAAGACAGTATGAACTTTATTAAATATATATATATATATAATTATTTTACATTACTTATAATATTAACATGTTTTGTTTTTTAAATTATTATTATTATTATTATTGTTTTGTTTTGTTTTGTTAGGTAGATTGGAGAAAATCACACGGTTTATCATTTATTTCTTTTAAGTTTGATTGATGAATATGAAAAAAAAAATTATATGTTTTACTTTACATATGCAATCGACTATAAAGTTTAAAAGATCAAATCAACAAACCAATCAAACCACCAAATCATCGTACCTAAAAGAAGAAACACAAAAATCAAACATCTAATACGAGAAACCATCAAACCCAGCAATAAAATCAAACAATAACAAATCGAAAGCAATCCAAACAATGTATTTACAAAAATATGAATGGCCCCTAAAATATTGTAAGAATTTTTGGGGGTTGTAACAAGTTTATGATCTCACTTGGGGTAACTAAAAGAAGAAACACAAAAATCAAACATCTAATACGAGAAACCATCAAACCCAGCAATAAAATCAAACAATAACAAATCGAAAGCAATCCAAACAATGTATTTACAAAAATATGAATGGCCCCTAAAATATTGTAAGAATTTTTGGGGGTTGTAACAAGTTTATGATCTCACTTGGGGTAAATACATTGCTAAAATAAGATATCAGGCTTATAGTTCCTATTATATATTGGTGGTGGAAACTGCTATGGAAACTCTATTCTCCTCCCAAGTCTATTATATCCATGTGGTTGATTCTGTCCAGAAAAATATTAATATGGGACGTTTTGCAGAGGCACTTTTTGGAATGTTCTGGGCATTTTTTAATTATGTAAAGAAAACAGTGAAGACATTCCTCATTGGTTTATTCACTCTAAATTTTTCGTACTGGTGTGGAATGATGCATTTTAAAATTTTAATATTATAGCAACTTGATCTATGGATAGTGTTAATGCGTGCTTTCAGTGCTGGTGTTCTCAACAACAGTTGAAACAGTAGAAATCTCCCTCGATGGTAGTTCCATGGAGTTAATGGACAACACACAATTATATTGAGATGAAAAGGAATTATCTTGTGTGAAATTTTTGAAAGATCAACGTTTCAAAATTCTGAAGAGAAGTTCATCTTTAAGAGGATGTGGCAAAGTTGGGGAGTGCAATAGCGATTCAATCGATCCATAAATACTAATTAATTATTCTCTAGATTGCAGGGTCGGCTTGGGGAATGCATAGACCAATCTTATTTCCTGGCTTGGATGGTGGGTTTCCATGTGTCACTTATCTTTAATCCATATTCTTTGTTTAGTTTATTATCATGCTTCTCAATCTCAACCGCCTCCCTCATGTATCTCTCGTTGTAATGACACTCTGACGAAAGAACTCATGTTTTTTCAAAACAGATTTGATGTCTTATTAGGCTTGAGTGTAGCGAATTTGTTTACTTGGTTTAGAATAATGGCATTTTGATGTTCTTTTATTCTAATATTCATCGACTTACCTCTTTCTTCAACATAATCTTTTCCACAAGAACATGGTATTAAGTAGACTCCAATACCATTATTTCTATCGCATGCATCTTTTGTTGAGTCTAGCATCCTTCTTATTGTGTGCTAATATTTTTTTTTAAGATCTTAGCAATCTTATCAATAGTACGAGTTCTTTCTTGAGACATTTTGAAGGCTTTCCTAATTAAAGGATCCTTGCATCCATTCATTTTGAATAATTTCCTAAGATGGATAAGCTCATTTTAAAGGTGATCTGAGTCAAATATCTTGATTGCATGATTAGCCAGGGTCTGTAGTGAAGATTTCTACCCTACTACATGCAAAAGCACCTACTCTAGATCGTTTAGATTATAGGGTAGAGTTCAACAATGGAAATAGAAAACAAGAACAACGATAACAATATTTTTTTTAGATTTTTTCAAATATATTCCACTAACTAAAAAAAATAAAAGCATTCATACCTTTTTTTGCAATGTGGGCCACCGTAGTCATCTGAGGAAATGGTCACGCAACTCCACGGTTTGGGTCTCCAGTCTCTTCCATGAATGGTTGTCAAATGGAGAATGGATCCAAATAGGTATGGAGAAAGCTCAACATACACCGTGGGAAACGACATGGAAAACTTATGGGAATAATGGCAAAAAGTGTATGGTGTGACTGAGAGAAAATGGAAAAAAGTGTTTTGGGGGAGGCCTTCACAATGTATTTATAAGATGGTCCAAGGGTTTTTGACCCGTGGTATTTTATTGTCCATGATATTTATCGATAGTTTTTTACCCATTCTCATTTTTAGGGTTTTGTGGTCCTTTTTGGAGAGAGTGGGAATAAATCACAATAAATGCTCAGCTTCCTTCATTTATGGGGAATGAATAATAATGTTTTGGACCATATTTAGTGGAAATTTAGTTGTGAAGGTCAAATGGAGGAAATAATGGGTGGAAATAAGATGTATAATTATGGTTTGGACCATGGAGAGCTAGGTGAACATTTTTTGGTGTTAACAGGGTGTGTGGGACACCAAACTTTTGGGAGGGATGATGATGGGACTCATCATGTAGGTATTTATACATGTGAGTTTTTTTATGGTAAACATGGTGTGCAAGAGAACCATTTATTTTTTTGGTTACCATAACATCAAGGAAAGGTAGGCAGTCCTTATCTTCAACCTCCATAGTAATTCTTTCAATTTCTCCCTTCCATGTGGCCACACCACATTAGTATCATCCACAAATGGCTTCCACTATTTTGGTTGTAATGGGGATGAAAGTAAAGCCATCCCCTCAAAATTTTCCATAAAAATATTTGCCACAATAGGAGACAATGGATACCCCATTACAATGTCGTCAATCTGTTCAAATAAGGTCCCGCGAAAACTAAAATAGGTGGATCTAAGATAAATTCCAACAAATTATTTTGTTTCTTGATCAATAAGGCCTTCAATGATCTTCTTTACTTCATTCAAGGGAACCTTGGTGAAAAGGGAAACGACGTTGAAACTCACCAACAAATCACCCTCTTCCAATCTCGTATTTTGAAGGGAGGTGCTTGCCTCAAGAAGTTCTAGCCATCAAGGTTGTGAACATGTTTAAATTATATGTTGAGACTTCTTCTACTCCTTCCAACAGAAAATTTCCAGTTTTGGATATTGACCAAAGTATTATGTGGAAACTATTCGATGGGGAATGCAAAGGGTCCAATTCTACCCGTGGTTAGGAATTTGTGGATTATAATTCTCTAGAGCACTATTCACTTTCAAAGCTAATGTCATTTTTGGTTCAAATAATTAGGTCGGATTTTTAGCTCTCCTCTCACTTTTATAATTTACCCATATTCGTAATATTCACTTGTTTAATGTATTGGGTGATTCTCTCCTACTATAAATTGGATGAGTAAGGAATCCCAAGTTCATAATATTAATCTTCAGAGGTTATCTCAACAAACTATGGAAATATCCAATGCACTCTTTCAGGTTATATATCAGCATGTTTTTCGTGAACACAATTTGGTGGCAGATTGATTATCTAAAGAAGGCCACTAAGCTTAGTGTTGGACACTTCCATATGATCTTGTATTATGGATCAAAGGAACATATGCATGAAGGTAATCTTGAGGATTTGATTAGTTTCTAGTGCTTAAATTTTTAATCAAATACATATCATGATATGAGAATGTTTTTTTATGTAAAATTCAAAGAACTGCTAGTGGTAGCAGATATAGTCAGAGTGGTAGACTTTTGGTTTAAGATACGTACTAGACAAATATGTTAAATGTATTTTAGATGATTGTGCCTATGGCATCTTTGGATTGCATTTTGCATTCTTTTTTAATATAAAAGTACGTGTTTTTTTCTTTGAAAAAAAATAATTATATTAATGAAATGTAAGACACGCCACTTCACCTCATGACTAGTTAATGTATATTTATACACAATCAATCTATAAATACACAATCAATGTATATTTGTACGTACTACACCAAGCTCATTGTGAACTTCAATTCATATCAATCATTCCTTAATCATTTTTTATTTTTTATTTTCAAAAATACTTTATCAATCATGTAATGAACATGAACCATTTATCCGAGATTTTTTTATAGTTTTGGGATTGTTTGTTTTATGTAATGATTGATGAAGCATCTATAAAATATGCAAGTTAAACATCTTATAAGTATTTATGGCTTTATTATGAGGAAAATAAAATATTGCAATGTGTTTCTCAAGTTTCTCATATACAACATACTAGTAGAGAAGAATATCATGTTGAATTATATCAATACAGATATCCATTGTTAAATCTTGTGTACTTCTAGAGGGTTATTTCTAGCAGCTTCTTGATCTCATTGCTCACTATGGCCAAGTGGCATGTTTTTATCTAGATTTATCGTTATATGCTTTGAGCACGGTGACTCTTTAAGTTTTGATAATATATGTATTTTTCCCTTGCAACGATAGCTTGTGGTGGTTGTCTTCACGACAATTTTGTTTCTTTGTATAATTTGCATGTACTCTCATTTTGTATGTTTATATATATACACTTTTATGAGTTTATTAAAATTTAATGGTTTGACATATAATTGTTTTATGTTGAAGAATTGGCCAAATTGTTTGGAATACATCCTCAAATTGAGTTCACATGATAACATTATTGATTATTTATGCATTTGGAAATTTGTTAATGTTTTGTAATTTTGGAGTTGGGGATTTGTAGAATTTGTTATTGTCACTATATGCATCACATCTTGTCAATTTCACATAGCTTAAAACAAGAAGATATATGTTCACAAAACACAAACAATATCTTCAATTAATGTACAACTTTTAGTGCAAAAAATAAGTCTACATAACTTCGAATAGATTTCCTGAACACATAACCTAGACATAGGAATTATTATGTTGATTTACCTTTAATTACAATTTATATGCACTTCCAATTTTAGTTTTAGATTTATCAAAGAATTATGTCATTGTTAACAATGACGATATGAAAACACGAAAAAATTCCTTCTCATTTTCTGAGATTAAGATTTTATTTTTTTAAACACAAAGGAAGAGCAACATCCAACCCTAGAAATTCAAAAAAGTGAAATGTTTTTATTTATATTATCTAATTATATTATGTTGATCCTACCAACATAATGCAGTCACCAATGATCCCACATATTTATTAATCTTAAATGGGGACGTTAGGGAGACAATTAAGTCGATGGTGTAAGCAACACATAACATGATAGGATGGGGAACATTATTTTACTAGGTTAAGACAACTTTTACTAATTTAGTGATTGTTAAGATTCATATGCATGAATATTAAATAATAGTTCCCAAGTTAATGAGAGACAAAATCACTAGTAAGTTGTGAATGGAATTTGGGGATAGAAGGCATCAAAAGAAGCTCAAGAAGATATGGGATGACATCTCAAACAAGACTAAGGCACACCACAAAATACTTAGAAGACAAAAGGTTATAAGTGAAGATATATGTGTTTTGTAGAAATAAAATAATATTGTCAAGAATAATTTCTTTCTGAGAATAACAAGAAAGTTATGCAAGGGAATCAATACATTAATACTTGTATGACATAGCAACCACAAGTAAAAAGTGGAAAGTGTCGAGGGGTTCTTGACCCCAATGGGAATATTTAAGTAAACTACTTATGGGGATAGGTGTCACAACAAATAATCACGCTGAAGCTTATGTGTTGTTTATAGAAACTATATTCCTTCAAGATCACCAAGTAAAGAACGTTATGATGTTTGGAAAGTCTCTTTTCATAATAAATCAAACAAGGGAAAAGATCTGAAGGAAAGATAAATGCTACATAGAACCTTTCAAAGAATTCTTTGGAATCTTGATTTGTTGGACGCAATTAATTTTTTCCACATCAAGAGATCTAATAACGACTTCAATGATCCACAAGCAAATGAATCAATATACCTAAAAATGGGGGTCCTGGTAAAAAATGGGGACCCCACCCCCAAGATCTATTGGATCCCATATGTATGTAATGGTATTCATAGTAATAATCTTAATAACCTCATTTATATGATTCTTAGAAGGTATGGGTGGAGCACACTGCAAATGTCATCAAATGGAATATGAATTGCATGCAAGTATTTATCAACTTTAATGTTGTGAATGGGATCCTTCACACTCCACCATGTCTCAAGTCCCCTCGTCTCTTAGTTTATTGTTCTCATCATGCATCCCTTTATGGATTTTTTATTCAGGATGGTTCACAAAGTTTGGATCATTTTTCTTGTTCGTATGCCTTCACTTGGAAATCTCAAAAGAAACCAAACTAATGTCAAAGAGACAATGAGGAAATCAAAACTATGTTGAGATTTGTGTTGTCATTGATGTCAAAGAGATTGTTGAAATTGGTGATGGCATTGAATTCTATAGAAAATATGTGTGCAATGCTAGTTTGAAGAAGTATATAGAAAATATGTGCACAAACCTCTGGAAGTCCCACCAAACATTAAAGAGATTGATGAACTTGGTGATGGTCTTAAAGTCTTAAGTCATGACACTCGAGTGTGGAAGTCCCACCAAGTCATGGCACTCCAGTGCACAAATCCCACTAGGTCATGGAACTTCCAAAAGTGCATGCCGATGAAAGAACAAGAGGGATGGTAAGTCTGACCAAAAAAAAAGGAAGAAGGGGCATCACCAACTTAAAGGAACCCAAACTCATGGACACATTAATTAGTAAGATCCGTATAAATAAGCAAGAGATTGAAGTGTTTTGATAAGCTTGTGTGCACAAATGGAGTAATATTTTGAATTTGCAATATTCGGGGACCAGATGGAATGCTCAGAGGAAACAATGGTAGTATGACTTGAGAAAGTGTGTGAGAAAATAGGACATGTTGAAATACACATAGTAGTCACACAAGTATATAGGGAGTAGTTGCATAGAAGGAGTAATAAGAAGTGTTTGCGAGCAAATCCCAAGGAGAATTTGAGCAAGGAGCATCTATACTGAAGGATATCGGGAATGATTGGGAAAAGAAAGTTGGAAGCGTGAAGTACAATCTGTTTAATAGTTTGCGGAGAACAAAGAAGGCAGATCAGGAAGCACAGAGTGGACTGGGATGAAGGTGTACAACAACAAATCTTTATCTGGGTGGTAGGACGGGGCAAGGACAAAAGATTGGTGTCTTCCACAAGTCGGTGCCTCAAAATTCAGGTGGGTGCCTGATTGCGCAAGTTGGTGCTTACTTATATGAGTTGGTGCTCATAAGAGTATTGATGTCCTCACATGTTGGTTCCTGTAAAACATCAAGTTGGTGCTTACAAGGGATTGGTGTTCATGTCTAGTTGGTGTCAGCAAAATAGTGAGTTGGTGCTCACATTTGTTTTGGAGATTGTTGTCTCCCAATATAATTTGTAACAAGAAGATTATATATGTATGTATTTATGTATGTATGTATGCATGTATGTATTTATGTATGTATGTATGCATGTATGTATTTATGTGCAGTGTTCTTTGTATTGAAATTGCTTATGATTCATGGTTTATTTTTTAATGAATAATTGCATGGCATAGTAAATGTTTGAAAGGATAAAAGGTGCATCACTATTAATTCCCCCCCCCCCCTCTCAGTATCGCTTGGGGTCTAAAAATTGGTACCATAGAAGGTTCCTTCAGAGACAGTATAACCACTAGAAGGAAAGATCATTGTGCAATCTNTATTAATTCACCCCCCCCCCTCTCAGTATCGCTTGGGGTCTAAAAATTGGTACCATAGAAGGTTCCTTCAGAGACAGTATAACCACTAGAAGGAAAGATCATTGTGCAATCTAGATTTCTGCGAAAATATGGACAGACAGGAAGTCCTCTCAACAAATCGAGCATCTTGTTTTGATGGGTCTAACTATGCCTTCTAGACTATAAGGATGGAGGTATTCACATAGTCACTAGGAACTGATAGTTGGCTGGCATTTGTAAATTGTTATAAAGTTCCAAATACTACTCCAACTAATGTTACTGATAAAAAGTTATATAAATGCAATGCAAAGGACAAAAATGCAATACTAAGTGGCCTAGCATACTCAGAATTCACAATGGTTATGAAGTATATCTCAACAAAAGTGATATGGGATGAGATTTAGAGCACTTATAAAGGATATGACACAATGAAAAAGGAAAATCGACAAACTTATAGAGGTCAATTTGAGAGGTTAAAGATGAAGGAGGATGAGAACATTGCATCCTGATTTTTGCACATAGATGAAATTTTCAATACTTCCAGAGGTAATAGGGAAATAGTTCTTGAAGAAGCAATTGTGCAAAAGGTGTTGATATCTCTTCCTATGAGATTTGATTCTATAGTATCAGTTTTAGAAAATAGAAAGGATCTTGACACGGCAACAATGGATCAGATTCATGGAATACTTACTACCTACGAAATGATAACTGAAAAGGTGAATCCCTAAAGAAGGGAAGCAACCTTCAAGGCCTCTAAGAAGACAAAAGGAAGCAAGCAATATTCCAGCAAGAATTCTTCTGATGAATATGATCTTGAAGAAGCCAACTTTGTAAAGAAACTTCAGAAAGGTCATGGAAAATACAAAGGTAAGATAGGCTTTCAAATGTTTTGAATGTGGTAAAATAGGTCATTTCGATTCTAAGTGTCCTTATAAAGAAATATATAGAGAGAGGATGAGGAGGATCGTGAAGAAAAGAAAAAGATACACAGATGAAGCAAACCTGAAAATAAAAGGTTTGGAAAACAAAGGAAAAGTCTATACTCCAAAGAGGATAACGGCTCAGTAGATGAAGATGACAGTTGTGATGATGAAAGAGAAGTTCTCTTAATGGAGAAAGAAGAAGAAAGTGTAAATGGAAACTCGAAAGATGAAGCAAGCGCTAAGGTAGACTTTGACGGAGAACTAATAAGTGCTTTAGAGGATTTGAAAAACTCAAGAAAGAAAAATAAGTATTTAAAGGATCAATTACTTAAGCATGAAGAGCAGATAGAAAAAGTCAAAAGAGTAGAAGAATATTTAACAAGAAAGTTAAAAGAGAAAGAAATAACTTGTGAAGAATTGGAGAAGGAAAATATCTCCTTAAAGAAGGAAATACTAAAGGTAAGAACTCACTAAAGCTATCCGCAAAATTTTGGAAAAAACTCTAAAGTATTGGATGAAATCATTAACAATCAAATATAAAGTTCAAACATGTATGGGTTGGGATATGGACAAGGCAAATGTGATAAGGATTCATGTCCAAATACACCTAACCATGAAGCAGGTACAAGGAGCTTTGGAGATGTATCAAAGAATCCAATCAAATAGAAAGAGAACATAAATAATGATCAACAATCTGACTATCAAAACAAATAAGTTGTACCATTTTAAAGTTCTCTCACTGCCAGGTATAAAACTATATTTTGGGGGCAGTTATTTTTGTTATAATTTTGGTCATAAGGCTGCAAATTGCAAAGCACTTGCAAACAATAATTTTTAGAGAAATAGAAGTCCTTTCATGAACATCAGAATTGAAAACATGAAAAAATAAATAAAAAAAGACTAATAAAGTCATCAATCCATTTAGTCTTTTGGAAATGGACATTGAATATTATAACTGTCAGAACTATAGTCATAAAGCTCGAGAATGCAAGCCCCAAGGGTTAGCTCAATTGGTAAGACGTGCGCACACTCTCTCGGTTCGGGGGGAGGTCACGGGTTCAAGCCTTGAGTCCTCTGGGGTTGGGCCTTCCACTAGGATGGCCGGCGAAGTATTGATGGGTTTCCCGTGGATCTTTCCATCTGGAAAAAAAAAAAGCTCGAGAATGCAAAAACAAGTGGGTAACTGTGCATCGGGATGAAATCAAAAGTTTCTTCTACAAGAAATACCATATAAAAGATTTGGTAGGAAAGGAAAAATAACAATGCCAAGAAGAATGCAGTCTGGTTTTGCATAAGGATCACAGGCATATTAATGATGGGTTTTCTAAACATATGGCAGAAGATAAAGGAAAGCTTATAATCCTCCTACAAAGGGAGAAAGGATACAATATGCAACTAAGAAAACAAGACATCAGAGAAGGAGATGTGCGAAAATGCAAAGGAATCTCAAAAGATTGTAAAAGCCAAAAAGATAGGACAGGAAAAAGAAACATTGTTCGACATAATCCAAGGCTCAATTTCAAACCCCAACTATAGACAGAGGACGAGCTCCAATATCATCTGCTCAAAAGAATCAAAGAAGATGATAGGGGTAATTCGTGTAGCAAATGGAGTCAAAGGATTGAATAAAGATGAAGGTATGCACAGGAAAACTTCTTCCTCTACTAGTCAAATCAGTCATCCAGAAGGCCGAGATGGAAGTTTGTGCAGAAAAGGCAACTCATTGTTAAACAAATTTCGAATGAATATCAGCATCAATATAGACAGTGGATTCATTAAAACACAAAACCAATTTGGACTACAAGTGTGCATCATCCATCAAAAAAATATTTAGTGTAACAGCAATTTATAAACCACATTCCGAACACTAATTGTGTACATGGAAGTCAAATAATGTATATTGCGTCATTTGAGATTCTCATTTTACAAAATTGCAACTTGTCCAAAAGGGAAGAAGGCAGTATTACAAAAGGCATGTATAAATGATGCGTCCTTGACAAGATTGACAATATGGTTATCCAACCATGAAAGCTTCAAAAAGACTGCGATACTTGAAGAATAGAACCTTGTATTCATAATCGCAACTCAGTATTTGGAGTACTCTGATCCTTGTTCAAGTCCAGCCGAATTTGCGTCAACATACTCTAGATTTTTTGTTGTTGTTGCTCCATCTTATCCATGTGCTCCTTGAGAACTGAAAGATCATTATTGTGATTTTGATTGATTATTTCCTAGGCATGCCACTCTTTCAAACTACTTTCCTGATTTTTTGTTGTTGTTTGTTGTTTGGCAAAATCATCGTGTTGTTATTTCTTGGAGTAATTGAAGCTTTGACATAGTAGAATCAATCAGAAAACTTAACATATGAGTTCGACTGGATTCAAAAGGGAACAAACTAGCTCGTAACCATAAGCAAAATCGAAATATTTACCATTGCATGTGTGTCAACAATAGTAGAAACATGTGAAAAGACAACATTTATTTGAACATAAACGGCATAATCAAATTTATTTCACGTGAATTAAATTCACAAGGATAGACTTGTCATGCTTGTGTCATGCCAATATCTATGTTAGACATCCGAAAGATTATTTAATCAATAATGATGTGAAGTAGCACATGATCTCAACAATCTTATAATTATATGTAGATGTGCATTGAAATCCAAAAGACGGTTGAATAATGTGTGCACACGTAAATTGATGCCAAGGGATGTCCTCGAATACCTCAGACAAAAATTAGGAGTAATTCCTAGTCCTTAGTAAATTACTCAAGGATTGTGGAAAGCATAAGTAACCAACGACAGAGGAGCAACAAAATATAGGAACATAAGCATAAATTCAAGGGGGGAACTTGCAACTGTGTAGGGGGAGGATATATTGTGGTATTACAAGTTTTCATCTCATTGAATATTCATTTTTCATTGATGTCAAGGGGGAAAGAGTAGCAAGTAAATCTTCCAATACAAGACTTCAATGAAGAAGCTAGCATGTAGAGGAAGCTCAATTTTACTTGGTTTCACAACATCAATGTTAAAGAGGGAGTTTTTTTAGCTTTGTGTTGCCATTGATGTCAAAGAGATTGTTAAAATTGGTGATGGAATTGAAGTCTATAGAAAATATGTGTGCGATGTTAGTTTGAAGAAGCCTTAGAAAATATTTCCTAAAGTCTCTAGAAGTAACACCAAACATCAAAGAGATTATTGAAATTGGTGATGGTATTAAAGTCTTAATGCTAGTTAGAATAAGTATACATAATAAGGTCATATGTGCACAAGTCCCATCAAGTCACAACACTCCAGTGCGCAAGTGCCACCAAGTCATGGCACTATAGTGTACAAATCCCGATAGGTCATGGAACCTCCAAAAGTGCACACCGACGAAATAACAAGAGAGGTGGTAAGTCTAACCAGAAAGGAAGGAAGAAGAGGCATCACCGAATTAAAGGAACTCCAACTTGTGGACATATAAAATGAGTAAGATCATTATAAATAAGCGAGAGATTGAAGTGTTTTGATGAGCTTGTGTGTGAAAATGGAGTAATGTTTTGAATTTGCAATCTTAGGGGCCCAGATGAAATGCTCAGGGGAATCAATGGTAGTATTAATTGAGAAAGTGTGCAAGTAAACAAGACATGTTGAAATACATGGAGTAGTTGTAGAGTCACACAAGTATGTAGGGAGAAGTCGCAGAGAAGGATCAATCGCATTAATATATAAGAAATGTTTGCGAGGAAATCCCAAGGAGCATTTGTATTGAAGGATACCAGGAGTGATTGCGCAAAGAAAGTTGGAAGTGTGAAGTATAGTTTGTTCAACAGTTTACATAAAACAAAGAAGGAAGAGGAGGAAGCACGAAGTGGACTGAGATCAAGGTGTACAACAATAAATCTGTATCAGGGTGGTAGGACGAGGAAAGGACAGAAGATTGGTGTCTTCCACAGTTTGGTGCCTGGCAATTCAGGTGGGTGCATGACTGCATAAGTTAGTGCTTGATTATATGAGTTAGTGCTCATAAGAGGATTAGTTTCCTCATGGGTTGGTTCTTGTAAAACAACAAGTTGTTGCTTGTAGGGGATTGGTGTTATATATATATATATATATATATATATATATATANCAGCATGTACTTAAAAATTTTAGGTATGGATAATGAGTGACCTACGTGAGCACTATTTTTTCATAGATGGTTATTCATTTTAAGGTAAAAATTGTATGCTCATAATCTACACTCATTGAACTTGTGTATGGACTATATTTTGATATTTTTCAAACTTTAGAACTATTTTTTATTATTTATCAAAATGGAATATGCTCAAAAAATAGTGACTTGTTGACACGTGTTGAGATTTTAATGTTTATACAAGATCTAAAAACATTTAGCATCATAACATCATAACCATATGCAAAAGGATCATTGAAATAAAGACAAGCACAACCACACAAAAGAACACAGATATTTATCTTGGGAAACCCTTGTGGGGGAGAAAACCCAACAAAAATTCCTCAATATAGACTTCAACCAATTACATTGTAAGACCCCAATAATAAGACTTGTAAGACACCAAGAATAAGACTTGGGTGCTTCTTTTCCTCTAGATGGATTGCTCTGTCTCTCTCTAACGCAACTACTTGAATTCTGAGCGTTCTAAATGAGGGAGGCGCCTCCCCTGTTTATATTGATCAGGGTAGAGGCCTAATAACCCAACAAGGTCAACCTCTTCTCCCAATTAAGGTCGGCTTTCCTTGAGAGACATAAAATTACATTTTAAGAAACTTTTGTGGGTACTATCGAGTTGACTTAAAACAGAGGTTTTACCTCAATACTTCACATGACCAATTACATCAATGACATCCCTAATCGAAGGAACAAAATCTCTAGAAGGGGAAATAATAATAATAATAATAATAATACAAAATAATACAAAATAGAATATCTTCTGCAGATACATTTCTTTAACACTCCCTCTTAACAAGGAAGGTATTCTATGACAAAACAATACATGTGTACAACTCACTAGTAAGTCTATACATAATAGGAAGTTTATGCAACTACATCAACATCATCATCATCATCATCATGGAACATCATCATCATGGAGAATCACATCATCATCTCGATCATCACATCTCGGCACATCATCATGAGCATCACATCTCGTCACATCATCATGACCATCATATATCATTGCATCATCATGAGCATTATATCTTGACACATCATCACGAGTATCACATCTTGAAACATCATCACGAGCATCACATCTCGTAACATCATCACAAGCAACACATATCATCACATCATCATGAGCATCATCGTAAGCATCACATCTTGAGCATCATCATGAGCATCACATCTCGTCACGTATCGAGCATCATCATCTCGAGCATCACATCTTGAGCATCATCACAAGCATCACATCTCGAGCATCATCACGAGCATCATCACGGGCATCTCATATTAAACATCTCATCTCAAGCATCACCTGCAATATCATCAGTATACAAATACTGAGCCAAATCACCCATAACAGAAACAATGTTGGAACATCATCATATGCAACTAAATGCAGGGTCTCATCCACAAATGAATGCAGGACCACTCTCATTAAGAGAGTACTATCATCCACGGGACCATCCTCAGCCTGTAACTACTAGGACCACTCTCAACAAGAGAGTGTTCTTGTCCGCAAGACCATCCTCAACAAGGATACTATCATCTGGAAATGAATGAAGATCTCATCCACAAATGAATGCAAGAACACTCTCATCAAGAGAGTACTATCGTCTGCAATACCATCCTCAGCTAGAAATTTCTAGGAACACTCTCAACAAGATAGTTTTCTTGCCTGCAGGACCATCCTAAACAAGGATACTATCGTCCACAAATGAATGCGGGATCTCATATGTAAATGAATATAGGACCACTCTCATCAAGAGAGTGCTATCATCTACAGGACCATCATTAGCTTGTAACTGCTAGGACCACTCTCCACATGAGAGTGTTCTTGTTTGCAGGACCATCCTCAGCACGTGAATTCTAGGATACACTAGTCCGCAAATGAATGTCAATTCTCATACGCAAATGAATGCAGGACCACTCTCCATATGAGAGTATTGTCATTTGCAGGACCATCCTCGACCCGTAAGTGCTAGGACCACTATCAACAAGAGAGTGTTCTTGTCAGCAAGACCATCTCATCTACAAATGAATGCCAGAACACAGCTCGTCTATTTGAAGATATGACCAACCTTCTTGGTATCTTCCTTCTGGGGATGCCACCAACCATGTGGGGATATATCCTTAGCGATACGACCAGTCATACTAGGATCCACCCTCTGTGATGTCACCAACCATGTTTGGATCTACCCATGAATATATTAATTTTTCACAATGTTCTAGGGATTGAAAAAAAAGTCTCACAAAGAATTCAGACAATTAAGCATAAAATTGGCAAAATGGTGTTGCAATGTTGGAGACATTTACCCACCATGCACACTTAATTTGGTCAATTTGACCTTGTTAAACCACTATCCTAAGTTTTATTGACTTAATCGGCATCAGATGAGCACACTATGACATCAGCATGAGCACACCCACGCCTACCTTTAGTCAAGGAGGCCAACGAAGCCTTCTCCTTCATTTAGGGAGGCTAACTGGAGCACTCTGGGGGTCATCTGAGTGTCATAAATGCACCTAATTGCTAACTGATGGTTACAATCAGTTAAGTTGAGTTGTAAAGGCGCCTCCATTCATTATATTGATTATTTTATTAATATTTAATGAAATGGAGTCAACAGGGGCGCCTCCAACCACCTCTGATGGCCAGTTTGACTTCAGTTAACCTCAATCGGGGTTCACTAGAGTTATTGATGGGCTACCACTTATTGGTTGGCATGCAGTGACATGTGTCTGAGTTGCTTTCAATTAGACTCGGTCATTTATTGCACTCCGACTTCAGTTAGGACTCGGTTGAGTCAATCGGGACTTGATCAGTTGGTTAACTAGTGTGTTTACTGTGGTTTACAGACAGTTAAGCTACACCCATTCATTCAATTCGAATGACCTCCTTGGGAATTCGAATTGTCTTGGCATTCATGCACTTTGCATGATCATTATATTGTATTATTCATTATTCATTGATTATACAGAGCTGCTCCTTCCATTGCAGTAGCATTTGGCCAATTTTATGCTTAATTGTCTGAATTCTTTGTGAGACTGTGTTTTCAATCCCTAGACCACTGTGACAAATTAATATGGTATCTTCCTCTTCGCTACACCGTTCTGCTGGGGAGTGTAGGGGACTGAATGCTGGTTTTGAATACCACTTTGGGAACATATATGCAGTAACTCATTACTGACATACTTCTCGCCATTATCAGATCTTAAAATCTTGATCTTTTTGCCATATGCATTATCAATCAAGGCCTTCAATTCAGTGAATTTTTCCAAGACTTCCAACTTCTTTTTGATAAAAAAGACCCATGTGTATCTCGAAAAGTCATCAATGAAATCTAGAACGTACCTTGATCCATTCATGGATGTGATAGGCATGGGACTGCTGGTATCAGTCTCAAGATGAATGATGCTCGGCTTTCCTTCCCCTGATCGAACTTATGCTCAGGGTGCTTTCCAACAACACAGCCCTTGCAAATTCCAGTGGTAGCTTTGATGACCGAGAGGCCTTCAACCATAGAATTCTTCTGTAATTGCTGCAAGTATTTGAAGTTCAGGTGGCCGAACCTCTCATTCCACAGTCTACTAACTTCATTTGCATGATTCAGCAATGCAGCGGGCTTTGCATCTGCCACAAAATGGGAGAACTCGTAGGATTTTGCATGATGGTTTGCAAGGCCTTTTGCTACAATTTTTCCGGATGCAAGTTATGTGATCTCTACATCATCTGGGCTAAAGGAGACTCTCTTGGGCACTCTCGTATGTGTCATTTGATAAACACTTAGGAGGTTTGATGCAAGAGATGGTACATACAGAACATTGGAAAAATAACCATGCTCAAGATCTACAGTACCTTGTCCTTCGGATATGATTGTGGAGTCATCTCCCATGTGGATGGGAATGGATTTGCCGATCTCCAAAGATGAGAAAGAGTCTCTTTCAACCATCATGTGATTCAAATCTCTAGAATCTATCAAGAGTGCTTTGGACTTCGAAGTGCTTGCCATGAGAGCATGACCTCTTTCATGATGTGGTTCCCGATCTTGCTAATCTCTCCTCCGAAGCTTTCCGAAATATTGATGTGATTTTTCTCAAGGAGAGAAGTAGCTTCATCAAGTTTCTTTTTCATGCAGGCATGTTCAGGGTGGAAGCCCTTCCCACAGTATGAACACTTGACATTTTCCTTTCCATGATGCCCTTTTCTTTTGTTCTTCTTCGAGCCGGAAGGCTCTTCATGCTGCTGGTTTTCAACTTTAGGATTAGGAGCTTCGAATTTGGTTTTTGGGTTCTTCTGTTGCTTTCCTTTATCCTTCATATCTTTGAGCCCTGAGACATGGAGGGCTTGATCATGGGAGGATTTGATAATCACCATTTGGGCAAGCTTATCATGTTCACTTGTTAGGGACTCAATGAATACATTGAGTGAAGGAATCTTCCATCCAGGGGTTGTGAGCTTCCCCGCATGGAATGTAGAGACAAACATCGAATAATCAGCTCCAAGTTTGGAGAGTATGGCGAGGATGAGCTGATCATCCTCCTTCTCCACCTTACATTGCTTCAACAGTAAGACAATGTGCTTGAAATTTGTGAAAAAATCATTTAAGGTCTCGAAATTGGAAGGCTGGAGAGACATCAACTCGTTTTCAAGCTGGTATACTCTCAAATCATCCTGTTTTCCATACAGAGTTTCCAATTTGTCCCAAATTTTCTTTGGATTCTTCAATCCCGAGAGATGGAAAAGAAGATCCCGGGAAATAGAGAGGCACAAGAATTCGAATGCTTCATCTTTCTTGTTCAATAATATAGCTTTGTCTATCACATGAGTGGGTTATTCTTCAGTGTCCATAGTGACCCGGTAGAGTCCTCTAGCACGTAGTTGGATCTCCATATCTCCTTTCCATGAATGGAAATTGAACGGAGTCAAGAGTTCGATGGAAGAATCCATCTCAAACTACTGGAGCGAATGCTTTCACCTGTTAAAACTTGCAAATCACAACAAAAGGGGCACCGTAAGGTCGAACAGCCTACACATTTTAGGCTTTCATCACACCCAGCATAGTTGATCAAGCAAGCTTGACCAACAATTCCTTAACTTGGGGTATTAAGTTGTAAGCCTTGGCTTCTAGTGCAATGCTGGAATTTTGAGCTTTTGCTCAATTTTTCATGCAAGATCTGTCAAAAACCATGTTTTTGAGAGATCTAAGCTTCGTCCCTCCGTGAACTCTGATACCATATTAATTTGTCACAGTGGTCTAGGGATTGAAAACACAGTCTCACAAAGAATTCAGACAATTAAGCATAAAATTGGCAAAATGGTGCTGCAATGGAAGTAGTAGCTCTGTATAATCAATTAATAATGAATAATACAATACAATGATCATGCAAAGTGCATGAATTCCAAGACAATTCGAATTCCCAAGGAGTTCATTTGAATTGAATGAATGGGTGTAGCTTAACTAACTGTAAGCCACAGTAAACACACTAGTTAACCAACTAATCAAGTCCTGATTGACTCAACCGAGTCCTAACTGAAGTCGGAGTGCAATAAATGACCAAGTCTAACTAAAATTAGCTCAAACACATGTCATTGCATGCCAACCAACAAGTGGTAGCACATCAATAACTCCAGTGAACCCCGATGAGGTTAACTGAAGTCAAACTGGCCATCAAAGGTGGTTGGAGGTGCCCTTGTTGACTCCATTTCATTAAATATTAATAAAATAATCAATATAATGAATGGAGGCTCCTTTACCACTTAGCTTAACTGATTGTAACCATCAGTTATCAATTAGGTGCATTTATGACACTCAGATCACCCCCGGAGTGCTCCAGTTAGCCTCCCGGAATGAAGGAGAAGGATTAGTTGGCCTCCTTGACTGAATGTAGGTGTGGGTGTGCTCATGTTGATGTCATAGTGTGCTCATCTAATGCCGATTAAGTCAATAAAACTTAGGATAGTGATTTAACAAGGCCAAATTGACCAAATTAAGTGTGCATGGTGGGTAAATGTCTCCAACAAAATATACAACCAGGTTTTCTGTACAATGAACACACCACTGGGGCTCATCATTCTTCTCTTGTACATCCACAACTTCATCATTCTTATCTTGTACTTTCCCAACTTCATCATTCTTCTCTTATATATTTGCAACTTCATAATTCTTTCCTTGTGCATCTGCAACTTCATCATTCCTCCCTTGTACATCCACAACTTCATCATTCTTCTCTTGTAGGTGATTGCATACAATCCTTCGTACAAGTTAAATACATCAATTGCATGGTTAGAAAGATTTCATAATCTTCAAGACATATTCACAATGACCAATTATTAGCATAAATATATATGTCATACAATCATGCAACTATTTTAGACAATACAACATTCATCCATACCCTGTATTCATTCGATAACTTTTTAGATGCCTTCCATCTCTACCAGGACATTATTAAGAGTGCACTACTCCCAACATGCCAGCAAAGAGGTTTCATTCTAGATAACTATCAATAGAATATTGTACAGCACCATAGGCCACCTACCCGTCACATGCATATTAGTGATATATTGTTCATTAATGCAAACACTCTATCATGCATAATACATTTCCTTGAACATAGATATGTACACAACTAAACAATGTCATTTAAGAAACTATATGTATAGGAAATGACAATTCCAATACTTATCTTTGATAGTTTGGTATAATCCCTCTTGATCTTTATCTCCTTGCATGAATTATTGGATTCTTTGACAACGTGTTATATTCATCGTTTGATTCTGAGTACCTGTGCCTGTCTTGCTCACGATTCGAAGGGCTTAGCAAATCTTCTACACCACAAATCACATAGTCACTGTGTACTGGTGTTGAATCTGTGTGTCCCTACAAATGCATCCCTTCTTACTCAATGTTGAAATGGATAAGAGTATGATCTTCGTCTTCATCGAAAATATTCCTCTGGATAAAGGTACATATTCCTCATCACTTGAGGAACCTTCCATTGCTTTGTTCTTAGCTACAATATATTCACCATTTGTTGCATTGAGAGCAACACTAGTCAACTTTCTACAACATCTTGGAGTGTTCTTTATGTTTGTAGCACTTCCAACCCAAACGGATTCATCGTATCCCTGAAGGCATATCCTTTGGTCTCTCACGTATCTAAGGCCATACTCAATTGTACCCTTCATGTACCACACCATGTGCTTTTCCACAACCATGTTAACACATCTAGGATCCACTATGTACTGGATCAAAGTATTCACCACAAAGCAAGTATTTGGCCTCATGTTCGTCAAGTACATTAACAAACCAAACGTTTTCCTATAGATTGTGACATCAACTATCTCTAAAGTAGGATCACATTGCAACTCCAATTTTCATGCCACTGGTGTCTCTATAGTCCAACATCTCGAACCTCTTCAAGATCTTGACTGCACATTTTCCTTGGATGAGGATGTAACACCCCGATTTTGACCCCGTAGCATTAATGTATATGATGTAAATATTATATCGAATCATGACAAGGAGCTCACGGCCAAGGCCCTGTCATTGATTAATGTTTGGTATATAGGCAATCATGGTTGATGCCTATGTTTTCTGTGTTGAGTCAAGCACGTTTGTAAACAACCTGTAAATATGAAAATTAATGAAAAACCCACAGCCAGCTAAGTCAATGCAACGAATAATGAGATGGGGGCATGATTTTCCTAAGGATGAGGGGGTGGGGAATGTTAACCTTGAGCCAGTTTGGGGAAAATCCATATGTCATGGGAAGAACCCATCAGAACTGTCAACTAACCTCTTTCTTGTCTTCCTTCCCAACCATTTATTCTGCTAGAAGGTGGTTGAGGTAGTTATTGCCTAGAAGGGGAAGAGTATGGGAAATTTTCAAATTGGGCAGAGTACCCAGTTTTGCAATGTCATGTTTTGCTTGTAGGGACAAGAAAACACCAGAACCATATGCCAGTTTGACCCACTCGTTCACGTTTGGTTTTACTCTTAAGTTTTGAGAGCTGCGGGACATTTTGGCTCATCATTCATTCATCCATCCATCTCCATTCTCCATTCAAGGGAATCTCTTCAGCAGCATATCTCTTCCTGTGTGTATCCTTCACATTCTACGAGTGTTTTCCCTTGGAAAGACTGTGATTGCTGTGTTGCAGCATTTTCTTAAAATACAGAGTGTATGAGACCCTGTTACTCATGTTCCAGAGTAAAGATGTTGTTGTGGAGTGTCCCTATGGTTGTTGTGTTGTGCACCTTGGTTTGGGTTTGAGCTATGTACAAGACTTAGGAATGGGAGAGATGTAGAACGGGCTTGATAAACCTAGTGTGGAACCTCACGATAAGATGAGAGTGGCTGGTAAACTTGCTATGCACATCCTGAAGAGCACTGGAAGGGAAGGTGTAGCTCGAGGGACTGTGGAGCAGAGAAGGGGACACTTCCTTGTGTTGGGTATGTAGGAAGTGGGGAAGCCAGGCCAGATAGGTCTTATGAAGGTATTCTTAGCTCTATAGATGAGCTCACTAGTTTAGCATTTCTTCCTTCCCATTGCCTTAGAAGCCTGATAAACCCAACTGAAAGGATGGCTTGGCTGGTAGCCTGATAAACCCATCTGTTGGATTGGATGTGTATTGTTGAGTTTGACCTTGTGAGTAACCTTTGGCTAGACAGTCTGATAAACCCAACTGTGAATGTTGGTTTGGCTAGTTAGCCTGATAAACCCAGTAGTGAGATGGCTTGACTGTGTACAGTCTGATAAACCTATATGTTGGCTTAACGGGTCCTTAAAGGTGAATGTTGGCTTGACTATGTTCAGGCTATGATACCCAACTATGAGATGGCTTGGTTGAGTGGCATGTGAAACCCATCTATTGGAATCTTTACCCTGCAACCTAATAAACCCAACTGTGTTGGCTTGGCTAAGCGTTATTGCACCTTGGCTATGTATGAGTCTGCTAGTGTTCCCTTATTCCTGTAGGAAATCATGCCGAGCTCGGGGGTGGCAGTGTTGCTGAGAGACTAAGGAGCACATTGGTCTGTGGTTGGGTGGAACATTGCAGTGACATAGCTAGTTGCAAGACAAGTTCTGTTCAAGATAAGTGTTCTTGTCTACATAATTCTCTGCAACTCTATTTCTTGCATTGTAATTGCTTGATGGAATGTGATGAACATGTTGTTGTGTTGAATTGATGCATTGTTCTTTTGAATAACTGCAATTATAGAAATCTATGTATGTTTTTCCCTCAATGTATTTTGAACTAAGTTGCAGGGTAGATTGGCCAGATTGATGTTGGACTGAAAGATCAGATCAATCCAAGACTTTAGTCAAAAAGTTGAGTTTCCTGCTAGAAATCCTCCTTTGCACAAATTTGCAAGATTGCGGGATGCAGGATGTGGAATGTCGTTTTGTAGAATTTGGTTTATGTAGATTTCCCCTTCTGCAACTTCCTCTCCGCAACTTGCAGGATGCAGGATGCAGGATGCGGGATCGCGGTGTTGCGATTTCCATAATTCCCAATCCCGCCATTCAGATCTTCGCGCCGTCGATCTTCGCGTGATGATTCTTCATCTTTGATCTGTTTCCAATGCGGGATGCAGGATGCGGGATGAAGAGAGTGAGATTGCAATTTTCGTAACTTCCAACCCCGCAACTCGGACTTTATGCACCATTCATTTTTGCGGTTGAATTCTGAGCCGTTGATTTGGTTCCAACTATGGGATCATTTATGATCGTTGATCCCTGTCGCATTTTCTCTCCGTCGTTCGATCTCCTCTAAGATCTTTCCTTGCAAATTGTCGAATTGATCAATGGAAGATGGGAGGGAGTGTGACAGTGTTGGAAATATCGAGATGTGATCATGACCATTCCCTATATTTTGATGAGAAGTAAAGGCTCTCGATGAAATTTTTAATTCCACATGATAATGGGGTATGGGTACGTGACATTGTGGTATCAGAGCTGCGAGTTGCAGCATTGGGCCTGGATGGGCCGGGAATCAGTTAACCAAAGCTGTTGGTTATAGCATTGGCTTAGATAGGTCGGGTGAAAGTAAGTAAATGGTTTTGATTTTGAATTACTGTGTGTCTAACAAATGGTGTTGATAACACATTTTGCAGAGTCATACTACATTTTGGAAAAGTAAGTTGTGGTTCAGCCATGAGAACCCATGATAGACATGATGCTCGGGACTCCTACGAGCATGTGCGCGATGTCATGGGGGAAAGTGTTCGAGTTGGAAATGATGACATAAAGTCTAATGGAAGGAGATTCCAAGAGACACCACCAAATATTGTAGCCACCATGAGAAGCTTGATTAAGGCCCAAGAAGAGCAGCATCAATTGAATGCTGCTATGTTGTTGAGTTTGACAGATTTGCAAAGAAAGATAGACTATGGACTGGGTACAGTAAAACCTGAAGGTAGTAAGAGCAGTACCAGAAGAATAAGAAGGACTACTAGTAGATCATATTACTTAGAAGGAGCAAGTGGGGATTCAAGCTCTTCTTCTCGCAAGGGAAAGAGAAATAGGCACCATAGGTATCACTCTCGGGATGAATTTAAGAAGGCTAAACCTTCTACGTTTGATGGCGAGGAAAAGACTAGAAAAGAAGTTGAAGCTTGGCTTCTTGGGATAAAGAAGTACTTCCAAGTTTAGGATTATTCGGGGACATGAAGGAAAGGGTTGCCATATTCAGTTTCAATGGAAGGGCATCCATTTGGTGGGAGCACTTCAAGCAAGTAAGCAAGATCAGTGAAAGGAAGATTGTGTGGAAACGGTTCCAGAAGTATTTCAAGAAGAAATACCTCACTTATAGGTACTATGATGAAAAGATTAAAGAATTCCATGAGCTGACATTGGGACAACAGACCATGGAAGAGTATGCAAATAAGTTCTTGGAACTGTTGAGGTATGTTAGGTACATCAAAGATGAAAAAGTGAAAATCCGGCGTTTTCTGAGTGGATTTCCTCAGTCTTACAAAGACAAAATCGAGTTTTATGAACCTAGAACTCTTGAAGAAACAATAAGGAAAGCTAAGTATTGCTATGAGCAAAGCAGAGGAAAACTTGGCTATCAAATAACTTGGAAGGAAAAGAAGGACGAGAAGTCTGACCAAAGGAAGAAAGGTTTTAAACCTTCTAGCTTCAGGAATCAGCAGAGGTAGCCATCCCACTCTAAAAAGCATCCATCTAGAGTGGTGTGAGAAAATCCAAGAGATCCACAGCAAATCAGAGAACCACTCCAATGTTGGAGATGTGGAGGACCCCACATGTGCAGGAATTGTCCACTTGAGAATGAGAGTGTAAGGCCAGCTTACAACATTCAAGAAGTAGAAACAGTGGGTCAAGTAGAAAGGGTCGTCCCTAGGATTTATGCAGCGCTGGAGGACCGCCAGGAAGATCACCAGTCAACTGTGGTTGAAGTTGCAGGTAAGATTGTTGAGCAATCTATTTCTATCTTGATTGACCCTAGTTCTACTCATAGTTACATTACTCCTAGAGTAGTGGAGATTTGTGTCTTTAAGAAAGTAAAGCATAGCAAATCTTGGTCAGTTCAGCTAGCCACTAGAACTAAGAGAAAGGTTAGCAAAGTGGTAGAGAAATGTCCATTGGTTATGAATGGATTGGTCACCTATGTAGATCTGAATATTCTACCACTTGGTTCCTATGATGTTCTCATTGGAATGGATTGGTTAGAATCTCACAGAGTAAAGCTTGAATGTTATAATAAGGATTTTGAGTGCTTGGATGAAGAAGGAAACTCAAGGATTGTGAAAGGCATTCCAAAGGTGATTTCTATGAGGTAGGTTTCAATAATTCAATTGAAGAAGTTCTGTAGGAAATGTTTCCAGTTGTATGCAGCTCATATTTTGGAGGCAACGGAGAATGAAACTCCTATGTTGGAGGACTTTCATGTGTTGCAGGAATTCAGGGATGTGTTTCCTGATGAGATTCTAGGGCTTCCTCCAAAGAGGGACATTGATTTGACAATTGAATTTGTGCCAGGAGTAGCACCAATGTCCAAGACACCCTACAGAATGAGTACACCAGAAATGATAGAGTTGAATATGCAACTGCAATAATTGTTGGAGAAGAAGTATATCATACCCAGCATGTCTCCTTGGGGACCACCAGTTCTATTTTTAAAGAAGAAAGATGGTACACTCAGATTGTGTATTGATTACAAACAGTTGAACAAAGTCACAGTAAAGAACAAGTATTCTTTGCCTAGGATTGATGACATCTTTGATTAAATGAGAGGAGCAAGGGTATTTTCCAATATTGACTTGAGGTCGGGTTACCATCAGGTGAGAATCAAGGATGAAGACATTCATAAGACAGCCTTCAGAACAAGGTACATACATTATGAGTTTGTAGTGGTACCGTTTGGTCTCACAAATGCACCAGCTACATTTATGTGCCTTATGAATAGTGTCTTCAACAGGTATTTGGACAAGTTTGTTCTTGTTTTCCTTGATGACATTCTTGTTTATTATAAGAATGAGGAAGAACATGAAGAGAATTTGAGATTGAAATTACAATTTCTTAGGGAGCATAGGTTGTATGCAAAGCTGAGCAAGTGTGACTTATATAGAGATAGAATTCAGTATTTGGGTCACATTATCTCAAAAGAGGGTATATCTGTGGACCCTGAAAAGATTGAAGCCATTATGAATTGGCTTACTCCAAGAAATGTGACAGATGTGAGATCTTTTATGGGACTTGCAAGATACTACAGGAGGTTCGTTGAAGGATTCTCCAAGGTTGCACATGCCATCACTTCTTTGCAAAAGAAGGGGATAAAGTTTGAATGGACAGTGAGGTGTGAAGAAAGCTTCCAATAGTTGAAGAATCTTCTCACCAGTGCACCAGTATTAAAAGTTGCAGACCCAGAGAAATATTTTGTGGTGTGTATCGATGCATGCGGTCAAGGGCTTAGAGGAGTCCATATGCAAGACAACCACATTATATGTTATGAGTCAAGAAAGTTGAAGGATCATGAGAAGAACTATGCTAATCATGATCTGGAACTTGCAGCCATAGTACATGCTCTCAAGATGTGGAGGCATCACTTGATGGGTAGAAGATTTGAGTTAACGACATACCATTGCAGTCTGAAGTATTTATTTGATCAGCCTACTCTAAATGCTAGGCAAGCTAGATGGCAGGAGTTTTTATGTGAGTTTGATTTTAAAATCAAACACATAAAAGGAAAAGAGAATAAGGTAGTTGATGCACTCAGCAAGAAGGTGCAGGAAATGCATGTGGCATCTCTTAGTATTTTCCAATCAGATTTGAGGCAGCAGATTGTTAATCATATTGTTGGAGATGAAATGTATGTGCAAGTAGAAGACAAATTGCAACAGCAAAGTCTTGAGAAGAGATATGAGGGATATAAATTGGAAGAAGATGGACTTTTTACTTATAAAGGCAGAGTTTACATTCCAAATGTAGCAGATTTGAGGAGAGTTGTTATGGACGAGATCCATCCAGCTCCATATCTTGGTCACCCGGGATATCAGAAGACAATTGCTACAGCCAGAAATCAGGACTTTTGGCCCGGAATGAAAAAGGACATAGCTGAATACATTTCAAGTTGCATGAAATGTCAGCAGGTAAAGGTTGAGCATCAACACCTAGTGGGTTTGTTACAGCCTTTGCCAGTTCCAGAATGGAAATGAGAAGTTATTTCCATGGATTTTATTATAGGATTGCCAATGACTTGGAGACAACTTGACTCCATCATGGTTGTGGTGGACAAGTTGATAAAGGCAATACATTTCATACCGGTTAAGTCTACGCATAAGACTGATGACATTGAAAAGATCTTCATGAAGGAGATTTTCAAATTGCGTGAATTGCCAAATGCAATAGTCTTTAACAGAGATGTCAAGTTCACTTCCAATTTTTGGAAGGGGTTGTTTGCGGATTTGGGTACAAAGTTGAATTTCAGCATTGCCTACCATCCTCAAACTGATGGGCAGGAAGAGAGAGTTAATCAAATGTCGGAAGACATGCTTCAGATGTATGTGATGGACAAACCAACCAAGTGGGAAGATTATTTACACTTGGTAGAGTTTGCCTATAATAATGGATAGCAAGCATCCTTGGGGATGAGTCCATATGAATCTTTGTATGGCAGGAGGTGTAGAAGACCAATGACTTGGGATAATCCAATGAACATGGTTGTGCTTGGTCCAGAATTGCTCAAGGATATGGAGCAAAAGGTTGTAAAGATTAGGCAGAATATGAAAGCAACCCAGGACAGATAGAAAAGCTATGCTGATAAGCATAGGGTGAACACAGAGTTCAGTGTTGGAGATCATGTTTACCTCAGAGTGAGGGCAAAGAAGATTTCCTTGAGGCTTGGGATTTGTGCCAAGATGTCCCCAAGATATTGTGGGCCATTTGAAGTGCTTGAAAGAATAGGGCCAGTTGCATATAGACTTGCATTGCCTTCTAGCACTAGAGCTCATAATGTTTTTCATGTTTCTTTGTTTAAGAAATATATACATGACCCTAACCATGTGATAAATTGGGATGTGATTCAGGTGGAACCCGAAAGGAGAGTTCTAAATCGAGCCAATGCGCATCCTCAACAGGAAGGTCACCATGCTTTGGAACCAAGCCATAGGGTAGGTAAAGGTTCAATGGGAGCACTACAGTCCTGAAGAGGCTACGTAGGAGCTGGAGGATTCCATGTGATTGGCACATCCATTATTGTTCAGAGTCTGCGGAGCACTGAGGCGATTCCAATGTAGCATTTTGTTCAAATTTTGTAAGCATTGAGGACAGTGCTATTGAAGGGGGAGGGGAATGTAACACCCTGATTTTGACCCCGTTGCATTAATGTATATGATGTAAATATTATATCGAATCATGACAAGGAGCTCAAGGCCAAGGCCCTGTCATTGATTAATGTTTGGTATATANATATTTTCTGTGTTGAGTTAAGCATGTTTGTAAACATCATGTAAATATGCAAATTAATGAAAAACCCACAACCAGCTCTGTCAATGCAATGAATAATGAGATGGGGGAATGATTTTCCTAAGGATAAGGGGGTGGGGAATGTTAACCTTGAGCCATTTTGGGGAAAATCCATGTGTCATGGGGAGAACCCATCAGAACTGTCAACTAACCTTTTTCTTGTCTTTCTTCCCAACCATTTATTCTTCCAGAAGGTGGTTGAGGTAGTTATTGCCTAGAAGGGGAAGAGTATGGACAATTTTGAATTGGACAAAGCACCCAGTTTTGGAATGTCGTGTTTTGCTTGCAGAGACAAGAAAACACCAGAACCGTATGCCAGTTCGACCCACGTGTTCACGTTTGGTTTTACTCTCACATTTTGAGAGTTGCAAGACGTTCTGGCTCATCATTCATTCATCCATCCATATCCATTCTCCATTCATGGGAAGCTCTTCAGCAGCGGAGCTCTTCCTGTGTGTATCCTCTGCATTCTATGAGTGTTTTTCCCTTGGAAAGGTTGTGATTGTTGTGTTGCAGCGTTGTCTTAAACTATAGAGTATATGAGACCCTGTTACTCATGTTCCAGAGTAAATCCGGTGTTGTGGATTCTCCCTGTGGTTGTTGTGTTGTGCACCCTGGTTCAGGTTTGAGCTATGTACAAGATTTAGGAATGGAAGAGACATAGAACGGGCTTGATAAACCTAGTGTGGAACCTCACAATAAGATAAGAGTGGTTGGTAAACCTGCTATGCACATCTTGAAGAGCACTGGAAGGGAAGGTGTAGCCCGAGGGACTGTGGAGCAGAGAAGGGGACACTTCCTTGTGTTGGGTGTGTAGGCAGTGGGGAAGCCAAGCCAGATAGGTCTTGTGAAGGTATTCTTAGCTCTGTAGATGAGCTCACTAGATTAGCAGTTCTTCTTGCCCATTACCTTAGAAGCCTGATAAACCCAACTGAAAGGATGGCTTGGTTGGTAGCCTGATAAACCCATATGTTGGCTTGGTTGTGTCTTGTTGAGTTTGACCTTGTGAGTAACCTTTGGCTGGACAGTCTGAGAAACCCAACTGTGAATGTTGGTTTGGCTAGTTAGCCTGATAAACCCAACAGTGAGATGGATTGGCTGTGTATAGTCTGATAAACCCATATGTTGGCTTAACGGGTCCTTAAAGGTGAATGTTGGCTTGACTGTGTTCAGTCTGTGATACCCAACTATGAAATGGCTTGGCTGAGTGGCCTGTGAAACCCATATATTGGAATTTTTTACCCTACATCCTGATAAACCCAACTGTGTTTAGCTTGGCTGAGCATTATTGTACCTTGGCTATGTATGAGTCTGCTAGTGTTCCCTTATTTCTATAGGAAATCATGCCCAGCTTGGGGGTGGTAGTGTTGCTGAGAGACTAAGGAGCAAACTCGCCTATGGTTGGGTGGAACATTGCAGTGACATAGCTGGTTGCGGGACAAGTTTTGTTCAAGATAAGTGTTCTTGTCTACATAATTCTCTGCAACTATATTTCTTGCATTGCAATTGCTGGATGGAATGTGATGAACATCTTGCTGTGTTGAATTGATGCATTGTTCTTTTGAATAACTGCAATTATAGGCATCTATGTATGTTTTTCCCTCAATGCATTTTGATCTAAGTTGTAGGGTAGATTGGCCAGATTGGTAATGGCCTAAATGATCAGATCGATCCAAGACTTCAGTAAAAAAACTGAGTTTCCTGCTAGAAATCCTCCTTTACGCAAATTTGCAGGATTACGGGATGCGAGATGTGGAATGTCGTTTTGCAGATTTTGCTTTCTGCAGATTTCCCCTTCGCAAATTCCTCTCCGCAACTTTCGGGCTGTGAGATCGCGGTGTCGCAATTTCCATAATTCCAAATCTCGCCATTCAGATCTCTACGCTGTCAATCTTCGTGGGATGATTCTTCGTCGTTGATTTGTTTTTTATGCAGGATGTGGTATGCGAGATGTGGAGAGTGAGATTGCAATTTTTCGTAACTTTCGAGCCCGCAACTTGGGATTTCCGCATCGTTGATTTTTGCAGGTGAATTTTGAGCCGTTGATTTGGTTCCAGCTATGGGATCGTTTGTGGTCATTGATTTTCGTCACGTTTTCTCTCTGTCGTCCGATCTCCTATGAGATATTTCCTTTCAGATTGTCAAACTGATCAATGGAATACGGGAGGGAGTGTGACAGTGTTGGAAATGTCGAGATGTGGTCACGAC
Organism: Pseudotsuga menziesii; assembly: GCA_001517045.1. Lineage (NCBI taxonomy): Eukaryota > Viridiplantae > Streptophyta > Pinopsida > Pinales > Pinaceae > Pseudotsuga > Pseudotsuga menziesii. Next base: position 137,470 of record LPNX010041945.1, read on the forward strand.
CATGCCCTGCATTTTGATGAGCAGTAAAGGCTCTCGATGAAATTTTTAATTCCACATGATAATGGGGTATTGGTACGTGGATAGAGGAAAATATCCTTTGGATTATGTCACACCTCATGTCAATATTCTTGAATTATGAGATCCAATGTAGGCACTCCCTTTGAAGCAAAGCACCATCCTCCCTCTACATTTTTACTCTATTTATTCTGTTCTGGAGTGACAATTAGCCTACTAGCCTCCTCTGCAGCTAATCTTTTGCATATCCATCTATGTCAAGGTCACTAGATACCAAGATTCTCCATCTCGAACTTTGTTGAAATTTCGTCGTGCACCCATCTATGATCTTCTCATCCTTTGTAGTAAAGGTTGAGATCTCCATCACTCTAGGTGATCCTCAAGCTTGTCATGTAATTGTATGTGATATCCCATGGTTTCGTTTTGAGCTCGTACAAATCCTTCTTCAATTTGCACATATGTAATTCTATGCAGAGAGTCCCTTATCCTAGAATTTGTTCTATATTCACTTCTAGTTCACTGAAGAAGTGTGTATGGTCAATGGAGAAAATGTCTCACCATAATCGAATCCCTCTTTCTAAGAGAAACAATGAACCTTGCATTGTATCTCTTGATACTACCAATTGTTGTATGTTTTATCTTGTAAATCTACTTTGAAGACATTATAGACTTCCCCTTAGGCCTTGAGACCACATTCTAGACATCATTCTTCATGGCTGGTGCTCCTTGATTATATCATCCTTCCATTATTCCTTCTCGGGAAATTCTTTCATAGAGTATCCTATCTGAGCTATGGGAGTTCCTTCTTCCAAAGTATTTATATTCTTGTGAGAACATTATTCCTCCTTGTTCTTTCTCTTCATCCATTTCTTCTTCTATTGTTATCAATCGAGCTTCTTCTTGCGTGTATTCCTCCCATAGGTGATATTTTTCTAGTACAAATTCCTTGAATGGATGATTCTCATGATCTTGGAAGACCATTCAATGTAGTCATCTCCACTTTCGTTTCTTCGACATTGTCTCCAATAGATTCTAGTTTCTCCTTGTTTTGGGAGACCCTTATGAAGTGAGATTGAATACTTTTTGGCATTTGCACCTTCATACTCTTGGGTTGAGTCCTCAAGGTCATCTTCATGTTGATATTGAATATCTCCTTTGGAGTCTTCAAAGATGATACATGTGGAATAAAATGGTCCTTTGTGGAATCTGCAATGATATTATTGGATTCTTTAGCTTTTTCCTCATCTCCCTATGGATTTGTAGCTGCTCCTTTGACATGGTCTTCTAAGTCATGTTCTTCTATATGAGAATCACTCTATACTTCCATTCTTGGAAGTTCTTGGATTCTTCAAGCTTGTCCTAAAGCTTGGTATTATTTGTCATCATGATAAAGTGAGAACTTCAAATGGAATTAGAGAGAATAGAACTTACCAATGAAATTGGTTCAAATGGATGTTTGCTTCAATGATTTTCTAGAAGAGTGCTTCTGGAGGCCCTAGGTTTTGACATGAAACCCTAATTTTTCAACTTAGGTGACTTTCAGATCTGACTGCATAGAAAGATGTGCCTCCTCAAGGCGAGCTGAGCAATAGACTCATTTTCCCAAAACTGTGGATAAAACTGCAAAATATCGCATGCCCTAGTTTTCTTGGTAGTAGTGTTAGGTCAAAAATTGAAAATCCATGGAATGAGAAACTTCTTCCATAGAAATATGTGCCCTCCTAGGGAGAGTTTGATGGTCCTCATTTTTTGACTCATAAGTGGAGGGAAGTACCTAGAACAGGAATCCCTAGTTTCTCCAATTTCTTCTGCAGAATTGTCTGATATTGATTCTATTATATCTCTGAAATTCCTACTCCTCAAGGTATGAAAATTCATACTAAGATATATTGATCTATCTTCTTTCCAACCCCATAGGTTACAGAAGTATTGTATTAACCAGGTGGAACTTATGTTAAGTTTCCCAAGGTGACCTGTTTGAGGACTAGTTCCGTATAGTGAACTTGTACAAAGTGCCATGTGACACTATTTCAACTTTTGGATCTGACACTCACACCACATAAACTAAATTTTGTTCCTTATCTGCAACATCTTTTGAAATTCAATTTAGATATTCATATCTCGATATATATAAATTCTCCCTAGGTCACTTGTTTATGATTGAATTCTAGAAGAGGTTGGAACCCTGATTTGGAGGGATCATATCTCCTAAAGTATAGTGGATATGAGGATGAAACTCACACAAAAAACTTTGGGATATACAAGTTTCATCTCCTGATCATTTACCAAACTCAAGTTATAGCGAAAATTCCAAGATGACTAGATTTTGTCTTCTAGGGTTTTCAAGCATGAAACCCTAATATCCAATAGTTGCAGTTGTAGCAGAATTTCGGTTGCACAAAGACTTCTTTCAGGGTTTCTTTGATACCATGTTGATATTTTAATGGTTATACAATATACAAAAAAATTTATCATCATAACAGCATAACCATATGCAAAAGGATCATTAAAAGAAAGACAAGCACAACCACACAAAAGAACACAAACATTTATCCTAGGAAACCCTCATGGGGGAGAAAACCCAGAAAAGCTTACTCAATATAGACTTCAACCAAGTACAACATAAGACTCCAATAATAAGACTTGTTAGACACCAAGAATAAGACTTGATTGCTTCATTTCCTCTAGATGGATTGCTCCTTCTCTCTCTAGCGCAACAACTTAAGTTCTGAGTGTGTCTAAATGAGGGAGGCACCTCCCCTATTTATATTGATCAGTGGAGAGGCCTAATAACCCAACAGGGCTAACTATCCTCCCAATTAGGGTCAAGTTGCCTTGGGAGACTTAAAATTACATTTTAATAATACTTTTGTGGGTACTACTGACCCGACTTACAATGAAGGTTTTACCTTAAGACTTCACATGATCAGTTACATCAATGCCATCCCTAATCGGAGGAACATCATCTCTAGAAGGGGAAATAATAATAATAATAATACAAATAAGAATATCTTCCACAGTTATATTTCCTTAACAACATGTAGGTGAGATTCAATTTTCTTTTAAGTGTGGCTCTTATTGAAAAACTAAAAGTACCCTTTTGAAGAGGATGGGCCAAGGAAGATCAATGTGAATATTTCAATTTTTTTGGTGTTGTCTTTGTTATGATATTGAAATTTCATTTCAAGTGATTTTCAAAACAATAAAATTCTTAAGGGATAAGATTTAGAAAAAATTATTAATAAATAAAAATATAAAATGAAACAATTCTTCAATCATTAGAAACTAGATTCAAACATGAATCCATTGGTACCAAGTCTAACAGATAATCTTTAAAATTTGTAGAGGTTTGTCCCTGCTGAAGTTGTAGGTTCCAGAAAGATGCATGAGATTTTTGCAGGTTTTATTGACCGCAAACTCTCGATCGAGAAAATATCTTCCAACTCTCAGTTGAGAGTTGAGTTCAAACTCTTGGCCTGGAGTTTAAAGTGTTACCCATTCTAAAAAAAGTGTTACCCGACTTCGCATTTTTACCCATGTATCACACAACGTTAATGCTTCGACGTGCAATGCATCACCTCTACACTAGAGGTCCACCTCAACACATGAGGATCTAATTTTCCACACAAGTATGTATCCTTATCCAACAAGACTGTACAACATCATCACTTTGAAATACCAAAGTATTCACCTCAATATGAGGAATAATCTTTTACACTGAAGGCTTAGTTCTTGAGTCCAACCCAAGAATTTACTCCAAGTTCCTAAGTCCAACTCGGGATCCCTACCTGAGCACATGAGACCCAATTTGGACACAAGATTGGCTTGGATAATGACTCGTTATGATGTAACTTTAACACTCCCTCTCATTGAGGGAAGAATTATCTTCCATGCCAAGCTTGTCTCAGAAGTGCCTATACTTCGTCGCTGACATAGGCTTTGTTAACACACCTGCAATCTACTCTTCAATAGCAATGTATTGAAGTCTTCTTGCACCTCTCTGGACCATGTATCTGATGAGGTGATACTTCATCTCAATGTGTTTCAACTTAGCATAAAACAAAGGGTTTTCTGAGAGCTTAATACAACTCTGATTATCAAAGTGAATATTCGTAGTCTCAAGCTTCTCCATGAACCGTCCGAACAAGTAGATTCCTAAGGCACATTGTTTCTCGGCAAGTAGTACTAGCTGCAATATACTTTGCTTCTGTAGTATTAAATAAAATACACTTTCCTTATGTAGTACTAGACGCAATACACTTTTATTTTGTAGTACTAGTTGCAATACACTTTTGCTTCTGTAGTACTATCCACAATACACTTTTTCTTCTGTAGTACTAGCTGCAATATTTCCATCCTAATTGGAGTTGGCATAACCAAGTAACTTTACCTCACCATTGGAAGCATATTTGAGTCCATAAGCAATAGTACCTCGAAATTACTATGTCTATGTCTATGTGTGTGTCTATGTCTAAGCTCATACATGATGTGACTCACAGCATAACATATAGCAGGTCTACTAATGGTGCTACATGCCTTTCTGCATCTTGTAGAATGTCTTGGCACCATGCGAATATTCTCTTAGCGGGAGGTTTCATCAACTAACCTCTCAACCAGTTCTACTAGTTCTTCAGGAGCTAGCAAATCTATTAACTCTTTTGGCTTCTCCCCCTCAACATTTGAATGGGGAGAATCATAATCTAAATCCTCCATCATTATCCTCTTCTCTTTCGGTAAATGAATGACAATCGAAAATCTTCAAATATTCTTTAAGTCCCGACCACTCTTAAAGTGGTTTCATTTTTTCTTTTCTATCCCATAGTACCCCACTAGCCAACTCTATAGCTATCTGAACTCTCTAAGAGGTTGATTGTTCCCTGATAGGCCTAACTATAACTTCTCGAGTATTTGATAGTCTCGAAGACCTTTAACTAGTATCTAAGGTCTATTGATAGTCTTTGATTGCTCCTCAATGATCTTGACTACAACTATGCTCGTGAATGTGTGCAATTTGCATGAGCTACAACAACCCCTAGCTGAGTCATGTACCATGATTAACCGACATATGATCCAGGTATCCATGCATGACTAATCTGAGCTATGTACTATTGAGTGGTTTATCCGTTGCATGGATTTTCTTAACCATGTACCACTACATAGCTAATATGAACCATATATCATTGTATGGATAACCTAATCCATATACTATTGTATAGCTTCATTGGTGGGGAGAAATCTTTAGTCATGTCCCACGTGACTAACTGGTGGGGATTTGCAACTAGACTGACTTCATATTTTTTATCCTTCTTTGATGATCATAGAATTTACGTACAAACCAAATGCATTCAAATGGTTAGAAACATTGCATGATCATAAAATTCAGCCATATGAATATTACAATGCAATGGCAATAGTTCACACAGACATGCAAACATTTTAACCAATGTTTCAGCACAACCTCCATCCATATCTCATGGAATGTTATGCAGCATTATATGTTACTTACTCAATCATAACATGTACTACATTGGCTTTACTATTCGCCAATAAAAGAAAGCTATAACACATGCTCATCATGTTATATTATAACATACCTCCTAATTCTAGGAATACAGATCTGCATATAGTTGTATTGAAGTATATTCAAAGAGATTTGGATCTAATTTATAAGAGAATTTGATAATCAAAATACAAATACTTATCTTTTATTGTTTTGTGGTCTTCTTTCTGGACGAAATCTCACTACATCTTAACTTGCAAATTTGGTTTCATGCAAGAGGTAGTGAATCTTTGCATGGGTGAAAGAAACCTCATGCAGACTATAGTGAATTGTTTCATGGAGAGATTGCATTGTACCTCGAACTCTTAAATCCTCTCTTCATCCTTGTCATAAGAGCAAGGTTTTCTTCTTTGGTGGAAGCAGTCTTGATTTAGATTTGCCCTTCCTCTTAGAGGAAAACATGCCACAATATCTCAAAGTTAGGTTGTTCATCTCAGCCATTTAGGACGGCTAGGAATGTCTCCCATGAGGATGGAAGACCATCAACAACGGATTGAATGAGATCATCTTCATCCACCACTACTCCAATGCTAGTAAGTTGATCTCTTACTTGAGAGATCTTTGTGAAGTAAGAGGCCATTGTCTCATCCTTCCCCATCTTCAAATTCTAAAGCTTGTTCTTCAATCCCCTCTTTTGACTCAAAGCCATCTTATCATAGAGGTTTTTCAAAGTATCAAAACATTCCTTTGCGGTCTTTAATGGTTTAATCATGAGCATCAAGTTGTCCTTCACCGAATCATACATGATCCACTTGGATTTGGCTTGATTCTTCCTAAAGGTAGTGTGCCCTGCATTAGATGTAGACTTCTCCACCACATTGGATATGTAGCCATCTAAGTCATGTTATTCCAATATGTTCAAAACCCTTGCCTTTCAAGTGTTGAAATTCAAGGTGCCTTCAAGTCGATCTTTAAGTCTTGATGAGATTGATGCCATTGTCTTCAAGTACTATGTTCAACTTCTCACTCGGGATCTACGTAGGCTCAAGCTTACTTGTCAAAACTTAGCTCCTTCACGCCTTAGATCTGGTACCATGTTGAACTTCGGTTGAGCTTTGATATTTAATTATTTTAAGTGTGGAAATACTAAATACTTGAAATAAATGAACTGTTCATACTTAAACATTCAACCATAACACTAGATGTATAAGGGAGAAAACCCTCAAAACAATGAGGATGAAAAACCCCAACAAATATTCTCAGTATAATTATTATAGATAGCAGAGAATGTCTTTTACAATAGCAGATTGCTTTCGACACACCGGGTGCAAGATAAGAGAGAACAAAACATCATAGGTGTAATACTGAGCAATAAAGAAGAGAGATCAATCGGATGAACTTTGCAATGTGTCCAACATATTAATAACTAGAAAAAATCAGAGTCATGCAAGAAATAGCGAATCACTACATGGAGAATTAGGCTCCCATGCAAACTATAGCGAATGCCCTCCTTGGAGAATTGCTCCGCACCTCGGTTTCTTCAATCTTGCATACACAATGTGACATGCCTTTCATCTTTGACATTAAATCATGCTTAACTGACTTCAGGATAAACTCCCCTTCTAACTAGATGTAGGATCACTTGGTTATGATGCTAACTCAAGGAGTCAAGTGTCATCATGCAATGGTTGTAACTCAAGTGCCCTCTTTTTGTTTAACTAAAGTGTCATCTTTTAGTTTAACTAAAGTGTCATCATGCTAAACACTTCAGTTAACTACTTTTTTTATTAACACTTTATTTAACTATTCTTAACTAAAATCATGTTGATTGATTTACTGAAGTGACCACTATGAGTTCTTATTTAATTAATTGAGCCATACATTGTTAATGTAAGTGAATCTTAACAATTATAGTTCTCCTTAATCAACTGAAGTCTTCTCATGAGCAATTTTGAATTCCCTTTGTTCTCTATGCATTCCATAAGAATTTCTTGTATTTTCTGCATGGTCAATATATGCTAACTTTTATTTATCTATGATATCATATTATACTAAGAAGATTTGTCAGATGTTGTGATCATATTATATTACTCTCTGATCAAGTGATCATGTGCTAAAGTAATTCACTCTAGAGGTGGTCAATCTCTAAAGGAGACTTAATAACCCAATGACGAAGGTTAGAAATATATCACACAACATTAATGCTTTAACATGCAAAGCATCACCTCTACACTGAAGGTCCACCTGAACAAATGAGGATCCAACTTGCCACACAAAGTCCTTAGCCTTGTCCAACAAGATTGTACAACATCATCACTTTGGCATATCAAAGTATTCACCTCAATACATGAGGAATAACATTTTACATTGAAGGCTTAGTCATACTTGAGTCCAACCCAATAATTTACTCCAAGTTCCTGAGTCCAACTCAAGCTCCCTACTTCAACACATGAGGCCCAATCCGGACACAAGATTGGCTTGGAGAATGACTCGTGATGTTGTAACTTTAATAGTATCCACTGGTTCAGTCAAGGACATAGCTATAAAGGAAGAAGCAGTGCAACATGCTATTATGTCAATTACAAAGCAATCATATTTACAAGGAGATTGTGGTCTAGACAAAGACGACGTGCTCATGGAGGAATCCCACAGCAAGCACAAGTTTGGTTAATGTTGTTTTTTCATTATGGTTTGCACATGTTTTGTTCCTTAGGAAATATGTAAAACAATATAATTTCATAATCCTTTTAACACATAAAGGTTTGTTTATTATGATATACTTGGCATGTATCTTCTCTTAATACATGCAAAATTCTTATTGAGAGAGTCAAATTATTTTTTAAATAATGGTAATCAAGAACTCTAATGATCACTAGATTGCTATGCTTATACAATTGTGGTGACTAAAGTTATATTGACTTGGTAGTTTCACTGAGACCTTAAATGTGTTATTTAAATATTCACATGATAGTTTATATGCTAAGATACCTTTTTCGTCCTTCAAATGTATGATGGGACTAATACTTAATTGTGACAACTGAATTATTATACACTTGTCGACTAGGAAGAGAAGGCTAGTTTCTCCACGTTTAATCTCACAATACACAGAACACCCCAAGTCAACTCCATATTTGTCCTTACTTATGATTGACTTTGGATTATCAACAAGTGTTGACAAGTATAGTCCATCTAATAGTAATTTGGTACTGAGAATTACGATTCATTGTTTTTTAAAATCCTCACAATATGGCTGGGTTGTTGTTCTGACTTCATTTGATAAAGCAGAAACTTTTCTCTCAATGATGATGCCATGGTAAATAATTGGTCTATCTTTCTCCATAATTCCTTAGCTACAACTAGGGTTTGTTTTTCGATAACTTCTAGAGAGATCCAATCCACAAGTAGGTCTCGAGATTTCTCAACCTTCTTTCCCTTAAACCGTTCTTTACTTGTCTTTTCACTTACAAAATTAGTTTATAATTTTAACATCCTCAACCTTGTCTTATTAAGCAGAATATGTCAAATATCATGACAATTTAGTGTTTTAGTTATTGTACTCCTCATACTTCTTGTACATATTCTGTGACAATTCACCTATGTTCAAGCGTTTGTTTGTTTAATTTATTATATTACTCTTTATCATTTCAGACCCATAACTTAGTTGCATTTTTCCTTTTATAAATGTACTTTCACATTTCCAGTCATAATACAGATTTGTGAAATCCTCATATAAATGCATCACTCAATTGACTAAAGCAACTGATCTTTTTTTGTTAGAGAAGATGTTACCATACCCTTTTGCTTTTATCTGCCTATTCTTTGCAATATATCCCCTAGATATCCTTCTCATCATTCAAAACATATTTGTATGAAATAATATGTACTTTGTATTTAGGTCATGCTTGGAATCGCTTCAAACTTATCCACTCGTACTTGTGTTAATGGGTTATAAATCTACTTGAGGTATTCCTTTCAAGGAGCAACTTTAATCTGAATTTTCAGATCACACTACTTCCTATTGCTTCACAGGCAATCATGGGGTAATTGTACCTTATACAGACACAAATACAATCACTTGAAATTCAATTTCAAATCTCTTTAATATCATTTTGTTGCTATTTAGCTGCCTACGTGCATAGCTTTCCCTTCATCATATAATCTTTATTCATGGCCCTTTTTTTGCTAGTCTAGAAATTTGCAAACTAATTTCCTTCTCTATATAACAAAGTCAATTGGTTAGTAAACCTTATCAAATTTGATCCATTACAGGGTAGTATCTTATGACATTTGTTTACAACATTATTCATTTATCCAAGAAATTCTTGTTTTAATTCTGGGACATACAAGCTTCAGACTTTATGAATGCTTTTCAAGGCATCCTTTTCCATTCTTAGTCAAGATATAATTCTATCAACTAACATTTTAAATTTCTGTCAATCCCCATTATCTTAATTTTTATTTATTAGATCCCTGTTTTAATAAAAAAAATATCACAAAGGCGATTCAACCAATCCAATTTTATCTATTTGAAGCCCAAACTCAAAAGCTCGACTAAGATATTTCCATTGAATATGCTCTTGAATTCTCTAGTTATGATTGGTTAACTAGGGAATTTAACAAACTTAACCTGCCACTTAATGTCAAATTACAACAGTTTTAAAAGGATTACCCATCCTTCTTCAAAGAAAGTGACTTTCAATGATGCAAACAGGTAGAACCTTTCTGCATTAAAGGTTTTTTTTTATCCGGTCTTTGGATTGTATTTTCTCAAGATTTGGAGTCCACCTCCACTTTTATATGCCAATGCCCGTGGTCTTTCATGCCTTCTGTCTTGCACATAATTGAGTTTCCTTCAGATATAACCTCTCGTGTCAAAATGATCCCTACTCTTACTCGTAGGCTATCAAACAATCACATCATGTTTGTTTAGATGCCTTGTTGAAGCTCACTGTACGAGGGTTCAGCTCAGTAGAACAATTTTGTCTAAATTTTGGGATTCTTTGTATATTCCGATCCCTTGGATTTTCAATAACCTGTTTTAATACAGACTATAGTCATTTATATTAACAACAAAAAAGACAACCACAACTCATGAATAATTACCAATCAACTTGTCAAAAAGGAAATATGGTTATTATACATCATTTGTAAGTTTTTTACATTGTATGATTCCTTGATGATCTTAATTTTATTTTAATTTCGTAACTTATTATTATTATTATATGTTATATTTATGTTTGTACAAAAGTGTGCATTTGGAAAAATTGTTCATCCACTTACAAATCAAATTTGCCAGAGTGCTCTTTGCCAACTTTGGAGACAGATGAAGTAAAATTATTTTTATCCACCAAGTTTCTTTTAATAGTAACAAAGAGCCTTGGTTTAGAGGAATTACTATTAAAACATCTGTCATTTCCGTATTATCTTATGGCTTTGTCTTAGTTTCATTAATCGATTTAGCTCCCAACTCCAACATTTTTTAATCTTTGCTTAGTTTCTTGTTTAAACAATGGATTATTTGACATCGGATTAGGCACTTTTCAAAACAATATGAGAGAAATTGATTTCCTGCTACATTCTTTGGTATTGAGTATAACTAACTTTTACATACAGATTGTTTCGGAATGGTAGTCACCTTCCTGTGTCAGGAGAAAATGGATATATTGCCATAACCATGAATATAGAGATTTCATGCGGCATCAATTAGCTAATAAAAAGGAATTGCATGGAACACCTGAAAAAATGGCACCCTTCATAAAATTATAGATTGCATTTTGCACCATGCCCCATAATTGTTCCCATGGGTATCAAGGCATAATACATTCAATTAAATACACAGCAAATGCATTCCTTGTCTACTGCATAGAAGTAAAGGCGGACAACAATTTTAAAAGGGGCTGCACTTTGACGTTGTATAAAGGTCAAAATGTGAACACTCTCCTCTTCCTCTTTAGTGACAATATAAATTTTCTCTTCCTCCTTGGTGACAATATAAAAAAAGAGTTAGTTCAACTTAATTTTTAATATCAGCCACAAATTCCCTATGTCCCTTCCGATATACTTCATTGTCAACGTGTGTAACTCCTGCCTTTACTTTGTCATCTGCTTCCGTGAAACCAAGCTCTGATATATTTTGCTTGGCCATCAAGTTTCTGAAAGAAACAAACATAGAAACAAGCATAGAAACAAAGTGTTAAAGATATCACAGAATAAAACAATCAAACCTTGCAGATATCAGGAACCTTGCCTATTTTACAAATATCATCCAAAAGTATTACCATATTGGTAAAGGAAGTAAAACAAGAATACAGCTACCCAAGATATCAATGCCTCGAAATCTCCAAAAATATTTTCAACGTTGTGCTCTTAGCCATAACCACAATACACACTACTTTATGATGCTGCCTTTCATATAAGTCCATATTGCTAAAGGAAGTAAAACAAAAATACAACTACCCAAGATATCAATGCCTCGAAAACTCCAAAAATATTTTCAACGTTGTGCTCTTAGACATCTCCACAATACACAGTACTTTATTTGATTGGAACACGTGATGCTGGCTTTCATCTAAGTCCATATTGCTAAAGGAAGTAAAACAAGAATACAACTACCCAAGAGATCAATGCCCCGAAAACGCCAAAAATATTTTCAACGTTGTGAACTTAGCCATCTCTACAATACACAGTACTTTATTTAATTGGATCACGTGATGCTGGATTTCATATAAGTCAAACCAACCATGCCAATAGCCTTGCCAAAGGTGTTAAGTGGCCCATGCTGTTTATACTCCAAGGTTCGTGAACAACCTCAAAAACATGGAGGTGAAAACAGTAGCATACAACCTGTGTTGCAGGAAACACCTGGAATGGTGTACCAGTCCCCATAACACATAGAAACATGGAAACAGGTACAAAACACCCTGGAAACATCCTTGGCCATACAGTACGATGTTTCCAAATCTGGAAACATCGTATGGTACGGCCAAGGATGTTTCCAAGGCATTTTGGCTATTTTCAGTGACGTTTCAAGCTTGTTTTGGAAGTTTCTGGGGAAAACCAAGTGCCAGTGAGGGATGCAGGACTCAGAAAAATATCGCCTTGTTCATCCCAGTGAGCCTTTAAGACCAAACAGAGATAGGGGTTTGGGCTCTAAGGAGTTTGTTACCTTGTAATTAATGTTAATATTAAATTCTTAAAGTAAAAGTGACATTCTCCTTTATCTTACATTTTCTATCATTTTACTTGAATTTTAACGTTACCATTAATTGTTTCAGGATGTTTGAGTGGTTCCAACCTCATCAGACTTCATATGGAGAAAGTAGAATTTCATATCCCATTCAGAATTCAGTAGACTTAATTCAGGATTTCAGGATTAGCAGGATTGTAGCATTTCCATAGGATTCTATCATGTGTGAGGATACGGAATTGGCATTAGTCAAGAGTCAAGACCACCAAGCTATAGGATTTTGCATCATGTAATCATCTCCTTCTAACTGTCATTTATGCGTATCATTCTTATTTTCTTGCAAGATGATGTGTTATTTAAAAAAATCTATATATCTATATTTTTTTTTTTTTTATATACCGTGTTTCCCCGGAAGTACCCATTTTAGGGGGTCACGTTCCTAGACGTTCCTGTTTCAGAAACTTGGAAACGTTTCCAAGTTTTGTGCAACTTAGCATACAACCCATTATATAATACAATCAAACACCCCAACCAACATACCTTGATTTTCCTCTGCAAAAATCCCTTGCAAACTAAGTCACCTGACACGAGGACACGGATCACGAAGGACACAAAAATACAAGTATCCGACACGGACACGGTGACCCTCAGAATCAGGACATGGAGGACACGTTTTATATATATATATATATATATATATATATATATATATATATATTTAAAAATTATATATATTAAAAATATAGACATATACATCCAAATTACACATTTACAAATATTCAATAGAAACTACCAATTAAAATCAATACACATTACACATTCTGTCATTCACAAATCACAATTAGACACAAAGATGACAGCTCAATATATCGAAACCATATTTCTCATTAAGTTGTCATCAAAATAATAGAAAACTTTGATTGTTGCTGGAAAACAGAAGAATAATGGGAATTACAATCAAAGATTGCTTTTTATCTATCCCAGGGAATTACAATGCTTCCAAGATTGAAAACATACCCTAATGTTGATTTCCTGCCATCATCTTCTCCTACCCGAAATTTTCATTCCTTAAAATGCAATTGCAAAATTCAAAGCTCCTTTAATATTTCTCAACACTCTTCATTGTATTCCAATGTACCTTCCTAAAAGAATTCAAAAAATTTGACAACATTTGAACTGCAAAATTTATACTTGGTCAGTTTTTTGTAAGATAAACTCCGTAAAAGTTGACGATGCATTTTTCTTTAACAGCTTCTGATTTGTCATGTTTTGGAAGTTTCAATCCTACCTCCATTAGTGTCCTATTGGGATTTCCACTAACCATAGATACCATCTCTTAGAGAAGAGTTGCTTCCTGTAGTTCTGTGCAAGATCAAAAGTCAGACAAAGGATTAATATGTAATAGCTACGATTTGAATCCCCTCGAATGGAAGAAAGCTCATAAACTTGCAACACATGTTTTAATTGCCTATAAATTTGTTGATTTTTTAATGAATCATGCCCTATTCACAATGAACAAAGAACATTGAATTGAGTTGTGTGAGGGCACGACTTCAACACGTGTCAGACACATGTTTTTTTGTCACGTGTCGAGGTCGTGTTCATGTCCGACATGACCCCACGGGACACAAGGGGCATATGGAGTCATGGACGTGTCCGGTGACTTAGCTTGCAAATTGATGCAGCTGGCTTGAGTTATGAGATATAGCACGTTTACATATGTAACTTAGACCTCCTCTTTCTATCAGGTCTGCCACCCCTGGAATCTTTTCCAATAATCTCCTATTGTCTTTCAAGAGACTAGTTATTTGCCGAGCTTCTACTTGGAATTGTTAAGACTCTATGGAAGAGGAAGAAAAGACTAACAGTTATACACGTATTCTTAAAAGATTCCATGATCAACAAGAATCAAGAGAAGTTACAGCTCAAGGATATCCTATGATGTTCAATAGCTACTGTTACAAGTGCAATAACTATGGTAACAAATCCATCCATTGCAGAGATCATAAAAAAATCACGCCAAAAAGAAATCAAGATGGGTTTTCCACTCAATGTTACAATTGCTATCGTTATGATCATTTCGCAAAACATTGCAGGATGCAGGGACCAGTTAAAGTTTGGAGAAGAAAGCAAGTCCAATCGAATGATATGAACAACCATCAACCTACTAAAGTATGGAGAAAGAAGTTAGTAGATTGCACCATTGATCAAAACAGAAATGATGAAAATCTTGGGAAAAATCAAATACTGTTTTGAAGACTATCGACCCGTGATATGAAGAATGTGTAAAAGGATATATGTACTTGATTATCAGATTTGAGTATCGTAGTTGGTTCCAGCAATATTCGTGTGACAAAATACAAGTCCGCCAAAGTAGCATCAGTGATAAGAGAAGCAGTATTGACAAAAGAAGATTTTACTGCCATTAATGCAAACAGGAAGAAAAGTCGGAAAGGAAGAGAAAGTTGATGACAGGGGGAGCATGCCTTGAAGGGGAGCAGTATGGTCAAAGAATGTTCCCTTTGCCATTGATGCCAAAGGGGAAGAGAAGATGTGAATAAGGGGAGCGTGTTCTGAAGAAGAGTTATGGTGTTGTCATCAATGACAAAGGGGGAGATTGTTGATTAATTTGTCATTGATGCCAACAGTGTATAGTCATTGATGCCAACATGTCTTGGTGCTCCTTGAGGAGCCCCTGAGGGTTAAGTAATTGTCAGTGTCTAAGGAGACCTTTTGATCCTGTCCAAGCCCAAGTTTGAAGCCCTTGGAGCCCTTGGGACAATGGCAAAAACCCTAAACACCCTATAGAGTGTTTAAGTACCCCAAAGATGTCTTACAGTTCCCCAGTTGTTTCTCTGGTTCCCCAGTACCACAACTTATGCCCCAGTACCCTACAAAAGTTTCCTTGGTAGGTTGAAGAAGTTGCAAGAGTCCAAATGATCCTTTCAATGGTCATTTGTTTTATTGAGGTCATGGTACCCCAAGAGAAGGTCTAGCAACCGCACAGGTGATGTCTTGATGGATCTTGACCCTTGGAGGTATTCTGGTGTGGTTGAGGTGGTTGAAGAAGCCTATGAAGCCCCTTGCTTGATGAAGAAGCTCTGAAGAAGCCCTTGGACCCACATTTGATGGCTTAATGGTCCTTGTCCCCTTAAAGGTGATGATGTGGTCATTAATGACTTGATGAAGACTTGGAACCCTTGATGAAGATCTTGATGCTCGTGTAGCCCTTGTTAGGGTCATGGAACCCTTGGAGATGGTCATTATGCATGAGAAGGCATGGCACCTAGATAAATGGTGGCATGATGACCCTTGGACACTATATGATCATTGATGGTGCATTTGGAAATGATTTGGGTCTTGGAATCCATATATATGGTGGTTTGTAAGCCCATGAATGTTGGAGCCTTTGATATGATGGAATCTTTGGTCATGATGCCCTCATTGCTTAGGCGATGGAGTCCTATGTGATGGGCTTGAAGTCCATGGAAAGTATCTTGTTTAAATATTATATGATATCCTTGAAAGAGTCCTTGAAACCCTTGCATGTGGTGCCTTGGGTCTTGAACCATGGTGATGTATGGTTCTATTTGTGGTTATATGGCTATTGATATGTAGATGGAGGTAGAGCCCACAAACGTGTCTTGATATGTTGAAGAAGACTTTGAAACTCTTGTAGTTGGTGGTATGGTCTTTGGCACCCTCATGTGTGGGGTCTTTGACGTCCTAGACATATTGAAGAATTTAAGGGTATTAGACCAAGAATTTGCAAATAAACCTGTCATAGGGAGATAGTCCTCATCAAGCCATTTCTGTTGATATGTGGAGCGTCTTCTAACTCCTTACGGTTGAAGAGATAAGAATTTTTGAAGTTTGTGTACCCCACCTTTTTGGGTCAGCCGACCAAACAAAAGAGAATTTAATTATTTGTAATTTTTAAATTGCATGTCGGCCCAGTTTGAGGTACTAACTTTCCTCCACAACCTATATAAATAGAATATCAAACATTTCATTTGTTCATCATCAATTCTCTCAGTATTTTCGCAACTCTTGGAGAAAAGTGCGAAACTTTGTGGAGGAGAAATTTATGGGCATCTTCACTAAAGTTGGCATAGCTTTCTCATACGAAATTGGAATTACAAAATTCTTGGCTCATTGGAAAGCTTGTTACGAGGGCTATGTGATGACATGATCTAGAGTTTCTTTTGGTTTGTCTACTATTTATTCATCTTATGCTCTTCAAAAAGGTATGGCTCATGCTTATGGGTTTCTCTTGTGATGACACATGTCTCTCATGGATAGAGTTCATCTTTGATCTTATATGTGAGCCTATATATTGGTATACATCTTTGAAGTCACTAAATATGGTGATGGTTATCTTGGATATTGTTGGCAAAGATTTTGGTGTTTATCTTGACTGTTGTATAGTGTAGTATTGAATGAGAAGTTGACATGTAAATAATAGATCTTGAGAGTGATTTCTTTGATCAACCTAAGTGTTTTCTTTGAAAACTAGTTTGAAAAGTGTTGATCATTGTGTCTTTGACCTAAGTGGAGCTGGATTGTTATTGATTATTAATGACAACCTTTGACAATATTGTAAGTGACTATTTGCTTGATTTGTTGACTTGATTTGAGTGGAGTGAAAAATCCCTGTGTCTAAGAGTTTATGAGACTGGTTGAGTTTGACATAACTGGTTAAGTCTTATCTTCTTGGTTGAGGTTAGTTGGTTGAGGTTTATCATGTTTAACTGTCAAGTATTCCTTGACTGTGATTGAGGTTGGTTGTGGTGTCATTGAGTTTAGTGTGATTGGACAGAGTTTAGTTAACCGTATGTGAAGTCTCTTGGTTGCTCAAATGTGTCTCTTGATGAACTAGGCTAAGTAAGAAGGGTTGGTTGACTGTCAGAGCACTTGATTAGATTAACACAAGTATATGATTGATTTGGCACAGGTACATAGGCAGCTTGGTACAGGTTAGTTCAATTGAGCAGAATTGGCACAGGTTTCCTTATGTGCAGTTGGTCTGACTCATACTGGCTTATTTGTATGAGCAGTTGGTTTGACTCAGGTGGACTGGGTTTGGTGTGCAGTTGGTTAGACTCAGACTGACTGAGTCGAATGATGTGAGAACCAGATTGATTGGTACAGGTTGATTGGACAGGTTGATTGTACAGGTTGATGAGCAGTGTGATGCAGTGGACAGTGATCAGTTGATGAGTAGTGATCAGATGATAAGCAATGGTTAGTAGTGGCAGTGGTTGTGCAATGTGGTACAGACTGTGTAGTGTAGTACAGGTGTTGATTAGCAGGCCCGCAGGATCAGTGTGGCCGTGGTTCAGCAGTTTCTATCTTCATATCAGTGTGGCAGGACGAGGCAAGGAAAGGGGGTTGTAGCCTCCTTCCAGTTGTAGCCAGAGAACTAGGGAGTGGTAGCTTCCTTCAGGTTGTAGCCTGTAAATCAAGGGGGTGTAGCCTCCTTCCAGTTGTAGCTAGAGAACCGAAATCATTGTAATAAGGGGGTTGTTGCCTCCTTCCATTTATTTCTGGAAAACTATTATAAAGGCTTCTATGGTTTTTCCCTAGGACTTGGGTTTCCACATAAAATCTGGTGTTTTGTGTTTCATGCTATGCTTCTGATGTGATGATGATATGATGATGATAACAATGTTGATGATGATATAATGATAATGTGATAATGCATAATATTGAATAAGTTGTTGATTGTTAATAAAAGTGAAAAAGTAATAGAAGTTGTGCACACTAATTCACCCCCCACCTCTTAGTGTAACGGGTGTGTCCAACACCTTTGTATGATGTAAGGCCATTTGCCCCTAAAGGGAAACAGGTTGGTAACTTTGTTGGGGCTATGGACACTCGCTGGCAACAAAGCAAGGCTGAGTCATTATCTGGGGCCTGCAAGGCTATCCAGGGCTCCTGCCCGTAGAGGTTAGCTAGTAAAATCTTGTGAAATATGAAATGCTTGAAAGTTGTATCAAATAAATTGTGAAAATGATACTTGTTAGAGTCTACTAGAGGCAGCTTTACTACTCTACCCATTTGTGAGACACTGCCATTCCCTAGTGTTTTCTGTCATGCATATTGCCACTGCGGTGTCCCTTATCCCCTTGTTGGTCTAAGAGATGACATAGTTAAAGTCTAACAAGTCAATCCCCTTGAATCTAACCTTGTTCTAGTCACCTTACCCATCCTAGCTTGGTTTTCAGTTTTGTAAGTGAGGATATGCCTAGGACTTCAAGATGAATTGTGAAGCTATTTTAATGCAAGTCTAGCTTTGTTTATATTATGATTACCACTATATATGTTGCTTGTTCTTTGGTTGGGCTATTAATATAAATGATGGAGTAATGTTGGTCCCTTATGCATATAGGATCGGTTATTTCAATGCTCAATCAGTGTTTTAATCAGTTTTGACTTAGAAAAAGTCAATTTGACCATGGTCAACAAGGGTCCCAGGTTATTTTGGATCGGATGGTAAAATTTTGTGCTTTTGACATCTATTTGTATCCAGTACAGTGTCCCATGCTTCAATTGATCATTATTTGCTCAAGATCATGGATTTTTTTTATTATTATCAGTGATTATGGCTATATTTTATTATGTTGGACATGTATGAGCTCATGGATCATATTACAAATGGATACAGGAGGTCCCACTAGTCACATTAGTGGATTTTGGCACCCAATTCCATATATGCAGGGAGATCAGTATTCTAGGCAAAGGAAAGGCACATATTGGGCATTTTATTTTCCAACAGTGTTATTTGCAAATTAATTCAAGTATAAAGTGGTCATGGCCTAGCCAAGAAAAAGAATTTGTCTTGTAGGGGGCTTGGAAATGACTTGGGATGTTTTGTCATGATACTTTGATGCTCTATGGACCTCACTATACGTGTATTAGCTCTTGATGAACCATATCTTATGTTTACTTCTAAGGGGGCGTCTTGTCTATGAAGGGAGCGCACTTGTTGATGAGGATCACCTTGGATATCATGTTATATCATTATGTTGTTGTAAATGAGGCACCTAGGGTGATTGAAAACCCCTACGTTTCCCACCATATCATACTTTATCATTACATTATGTTGTACTAAGAACGCCTTAGAGGAAAATTGGCCCCCTATTTTGATGATAGCTCATGTGATTTGATGAGACTTTCTCCACCATAGATTTAGATGGATTATGATTTGATCATAGCCCTCCATCATTTTTGGAGCTAGGAATTTTGTTTTGAGAGTTATATATATTCATGAATTCACTCATTGTAATGGACTTATGGTTCTTGGATATTCGACAATAGAGAAAACTTTGTGAAGAAATCCTGTGAATCTTTAATGAATGTTCTCGTACTTGATTGAAAAAAAAATTCTCTTTGAAATTCTAGTAGATCTATGCTCTTTCCATCCATCTTTTGCAGGGGCCATGTTGATTTGTAGGTGGCAACTTAGTGAAGGGCACTATTGTGGGGTAACCCCATCTCTCTCCCAAATCAATTTCAACTCAGGGAGTTCATTCTTGCATCTTTCGGGATCATTGTGATTTTCCTAAATGTCTTGCATATCATTTTGTTTTTCTTTTGCAGATCAAATCTAACTTGTTGTTTGGTTTTGCAGGAGAGGGGTGCACTAGCTATCTTGGGAACAAATTGATTTCACTTGGAAATCCATAGATCTTGTTTGTAATTACTTCAAAGTGGAAGGATCATCATTGTACTTAGCGGCCGCAAGTTTTCCAGGTATTT
The DNA here is from genome assembly GCA_001517045.1 of Pseudotsuga menziesii. Classification (NCBI taxonomy): domain Eukaryota; kingdom Viridiplantae; phylum Streptophyta; class Pinopsida; order Pinales; family Pinaceae; genus Pseudotsuga; species Pseudotsuga menziesii. The sequence goes on from LPNX010041945.1 coordinate 157,932, forward strand.
TCTTCCAAGATTTTTTTGTATTTCGGGATCTATTCCATTAGTTACTTTAATTTTCAAAATTTAAAACCCTCATTTCCTAGAAGTAGTAGATCGGGTCACTATTTGGCTTAGTGATCGAAAACCCAAGTTAGGATTCATCTAAAAACCCTAGAGACTAAATTTCATTCAATCTGACTCCATCTTTCCATCTTAAGGCACTGTGTCTCTTTGGGCAATTCACCCTTTTTGGGTATTTGATCATTTGGTTAGATTTGTAATCTGTGTAAAGTCCATACCTTACGTAAAGCAACCAATATAAAGTGTCTTTTATCAATTTAAACCTTAGTTTATGGTCATTCTCCATTTTATTACCTAAACCCTAAGTGGAGCAAATTAGGTATTTCTCTCAGGCACTTGATCTCTCTAGATCTATTAAATAATCGGCACTACTGGGATAATTTCTTTGTGGTTGATAATTCTTGAGATCCATAAGCCTCTCAACCTATACTTAATCCCTAAATCTCATAGTCATCATGTAGTTCTAGGGTAACAATTCAAGGCATTGTTCATTTGAGTCATCATTTAGATCTTTGGTGTTTGTCTTGTTTTGCGTTGGCCTTCATTGGCTAACAAGGGTCTCCCCCTTGATCTTGCTCCTACAATGTTACACGAGGACTCGCCCCCCAGGGTCGGGGACGAGCCCCCCTCACTCCCTGCACCCCGGGGACTCGAGGGCTCCTGGGGAAATGTTTCCCAGCATCCGCAAAATCAGGAAAGTCTCGAAAAATCACAAGGGGGCGCGTCACCCTATTTTGTAGTGCGCTCCGGTGAAGGGGGGCTCCCACACGCCCCCTCCAGAAATTGGGGGGCTCCTAGACGCCCCCTACAATTTTCCCAATTTTAGTTTAAAAAAACAAAATTTTAATTTTAATTGTTGTTTAGTCTCTATTTCAGGCTTAGTCTTTAGTAATTTACTATTTCACTATTTTAGCATGCAATATCATTGATTCAAGTTTTCAATTACAATGACTGAAATTAGAAATATGAATATCAAGATTCAAATGATAAATTTGAAAATTATCATGATGAATTGTATAACGTGTTTGTATTATTAATTTGCTATATTCTGATTTACATTGCACAATGATAAACTTATTATTTACTTTTATTAGTTTACATGGGATGAATCATTGAATTGTTATTGCTGGGATTTAATAATTTATAATATTAATTTTTATTAAGACCTGGACGACCCCCCGCACCCCCGCCCCCCCCGAATTTCGCTAAAATTTGGGGGTGGTCTCCACACATCCCCAATGTGCGTTTCCCCGTTCCTGCGTCCCGGAAACTTGGGGGAACATTGTGCTCCTAGCTTGATTTAAAGTGACGAGAGCCCATCCAGTGTGACAACTACTCTATTAGTAGAGGACGAGGCCCTTGCGATGTCACTTGGTTGGTTACCCCACCTTTGTCATCTTGGATAGGATACTTTTAGTGGCAACTATTGAGTAATAGCAAGCCCATGGGGATCAACAGGGCTAATCCGTCGATCTCTTAGCCATTATGCGAGAGCGGACATTACAGTCCTCCCCACCTGAAATTGCTTGTCCTCAAACAATCGTAAACCAAGATACTGTACAATCTGTCCTTTTCCCCACCTATCAATTTTCATCAACCACTCCATTTCACTGCTAGGCTACTCTTTATTTCCCTTGAATTTCAATTTCCTCTCACCAATTTCCTGGGTCCTTTCCTTATGTCTCCTTGAGTACTTGTGAGGGTTGATTGTCCTTGTTTTGGATCCCTTTCCGGGCTCTCTGGTAAGTACAAGATCTTTTTCTAGAGGTCTACCTAGAGGAGTCTTTCCATACTACTAGCCCCTCCTTGAAGAATTTTGAGTTGGAGTTTGCCATTTTGCCACATGAGCCTCTTTCCTTTGCCTAAATATGTTTTTCATTCCATTTACTATAGCAAACTTGGCAGCCTCATTGGGTATGACCCTTAGGACTACCCTTCTCCCATCTGGCACTTGGAATTCCATTTCCAAGGTTTGGTAGTTTGTAGAATATTTCCCAACCGAATATAGCCACTGCACCCCAACCACCACATTCATGTCTAGCACATCCACAACTTAAAAGTCATCAACCACTATGAAGTTTCCGAGTTGCACCTGTAACTGTGGTATTCTCTACGTGCACCTCATACAATGATTGTCGGCCATGACCACAGTAAATCCTTCAAAGCCTTTGGTAGGTATTCCTCTCTTCGCTACCCATGATGCATCATTGAAATTATGGGTTGCTCCCCCATCTATTAGAGCGAACATACATTGCCCTTGTACTGTTCCCCTAATCCTGAGGGTGAAAAAATGTGGGGACTCCTATGAGGGTAGCAATAGAATCCCTAACTGCTCCAAATCTGTACAAGGTAGCTCTTCATCCTGTTTCTGCTCCAACTTGTCTTCCTCACTGTTGTCTAAACGCAACTCTATAAGGTGTACTTTCCCTTTACCCAAACACCAGTGGCCTAGTTCCCATGGCTTTTTGCAGCTGAAACATAAGTTCTTTCTCCTCAAATCTTGCCTTTTTTCCTCGTCCAACGTGTTCTTACCTAACCATTCCTTCTAAGTGAGTGTCTTTTCCTTGTTTTTGTGGGGGTTGGTGTTGAATTATTGTAACTTCGAAGTGTATTCACTTACTGTACCCCGATGTCCCTATCAGGAGAATCATTTGTATTTCATTGTACCCCGATGTTCCTATCAAGAGAATCACTAATATTGTAATAGGTCAGTAGAGAGTCATGAGGTAAACCCGCTATTGTAAGTCGGGTCATTAGCACCCACCGGAATATAATAATATGATGTTTTGAGTCTCCTTAGAGAAGTCGGCCGAGTCAAGTTTAGTGGGGACGACTTGATTGAGTAAATAGTCAAGTGAACGAAAGAATATAAATAGAAGTGAAGCGCTCCTCATTTGAACACACAGAGACACTTGTGTAGCGCATGAGAGAGAGAGAGAGAGAGTCTTATCTGCAAGGAGAAGGACTAGTTTGAAGTCTTGTCTTTTATCCTTTTAATCCTCTATATTGAGGAAGCTTTTCTTGCTCGAGTTTTTCCCTTTAGGGTTTTCCCAAGGTAAATATGTGTTGATCTTATGATACTGATTCTTTCAGTGATCTTGTATGCTATGATTATTGTGAAATTGAATTGAATGCTGATAATCTAGCTTAGCGTAGAGAATCTTAACATGGTATCAGAGCTAACTTGAATAGGACAGCTTTCACAAGGTGAAAAATCCCTCTCTCCCTCTCCGACAAGAAATTAGGGTTTCAGAGAAATTTTGACTTTTGAAGATCTGACTGCATAGAAAGTTGCACCCTCCTAGAGCGCATCTACTGAGCCTGAGATCGAAGTTTTTGAGTGGGTAGATCTCCGAGAAAGTCAAACCCTAGTTTGACACTGGACCAAAAAACTGCAGAAATCCGGAAGACCAAAAAATTGCACTGCAAAATCTTGCAAGTGAATTTTGAAAGGTGAAGAGTGAGATCTCCAGAAACCAAGCACACAAGTCAACTTGCCTCAGTCAAGCGCATCTCCTAGTAAGATCAGTTTCTCATTTTCAAGAATTTTAGTTTTTGTGATCTCCTAACAAGATGGCCCCAAGCACCAAGCTTGAGGACAAACTAGAAGGCATAGAGAATTTCCAAGCATAGAAATACAAAATTGGCCTCATTCTCAAGGAGAATGATCTTGACAAATATATCAAGGAAGAAGTTGTAGAACCTGAAGAGGCTGAAGCTATGGAGAAGCACAAGAAGGATCTAATCATGGCACAAAGGATTATTGTTGACTCTATCAAGGATCATTTGATCCCTCAAGTGTCATCCAAGAAAGCTCCGAAAGAAATATATGATGCCCTAGCAAGGATGTATGACGAAAGAAACATCAACAAAAAGATGAACCTAAGAGCTCAATTGAAGAGTCACAAGATGAGTCATGGAGAATCCAACCAGGACTATTTCACAAGGGTCTCCCAGTTCAAGGAACAACTAGAAGCCACTGGAGACAACCTTGATAAAGATGAGTTGGTTATGACTACTCTCAATGGTCTCACTAGACCCTGGGATTCATTCATCCAAACCATGTGTGCCAGAAAGGAAAGCATGAAGTTTGATATTGTATGGGAAGATTGTATTCAAGTGGAGGCTAGAGTGGCCAATAGAAAAGCTCTTGTGAAGGAAGATGATCAAGCCCTAGCCACCCATACCAAGAGAAGAAGAACTCAACCCAACTTCAAGAAGGGAAACCACAAGGAGTCTCAACCTCCCAGAAGGTTCCAAAGAACAACAGAAGGTCTCCCAAAGAGGGACTACTCCAGCTTTCAATGTTTTCATAGTGATAAGGTAGGACACATTGCCAGAAATTGTCCTTTGAAGAAGGAAGAATACAAGAAGAGGAACAACAGCAAAAGACATCATGCACATCTAGTTGAAGATGAGGATGAAGAAGAAGAAGAAGAAGGACCTCAAAGAAAGCAAGCAAGAGAAGAAGATGCAGAAGAGTATGTACTATTCTCAGCACTCTCTGGGTTTGTAACACCTGGAGAAGACACATGGCTTACTAATAGTGGTGCTTCAAAGCACATGACAAGACAAAAGAAAATTCTGTCAAAACTTGAAGAAAGGAACTCTCCTCAGAAAGTATCTCTAGGAGATGACTATCAACATCCAATCAAAGGAATTGGTGAAGCAAGCTACAAGCTTGATTCAGGAAACCCCTGAAGATGAAGGAAGTTTTATTTGTACCAGGTCTAAAGAAGAACTTACTTTCTATCTCAGCATTAGATAAGAAAGGATATGGAGTTGCATTCATAGATGGACAAGTACTCATGTGGCCCAAAGGAAAGTCAATTGAAGATGTAGTTGTCATCGGTGAAGAAGGAGGCCTATATAAACTCAAGGGACATTTGGAAACAGGCCTTGTTCATGAGACCACTAACCCGACTGAACTGTGGTTGTTATCAACTATTTTGTACCATAGTTGAACCTCCTGTTGAGTCGCCATTTGATGAACATGGTCAATGTTCATGTTCAATGCAGCAGAAGTTCAGAATGTTTTGCCTAGCCAATTTTGGCTAGTCATTTTTATTTTTATGCTGAAATGACCATACCCCATGGGGCTTTTGTAATAAAGTGTGCTAGTAGGGGTTTTGAGTGGCTCGGTCCCTTAAGACGTAGATTTCAACTAAGGTATTCCAGGGAGTTTTTTTTCTTTGTCCATTATGCTTTGCCTATAGCCAAATATAATCGATAAGTTTTTCTCCCGCTTCCTCCAAAGATGGAATACCCGATTTTGAATTTTGGGCCTTGGGGGATTATTAGAGTCCAACTAGTAAATATGAACCTACTAGACACTATTGGTATGTTCTATGGTCATTTTTTAAGCCCCGGAATGCTTTAAAAATTTCTCAAAAAAAATATTTACCGGCGGCGTTCACTTTTTTATTTTTTTATTTTTTGACTATAGGGAATTAATCAAAATTTTCAATTAATTAAACCATTTTGACCATGGTTTAATTGAAAATTTTTAAATTGTAATAATTAAGTGGTCCGGGGGGTGTTTTTGGCAAATAAACACTTGTTTTCTAAGCCAAAACATTCATTTAGCCCCTAGACACACTTATCTTAAGTTTCGAACTATTATTTGGCCTTATAATTAATATTTTCTCAAAAAATGAGAAATATTAATTAAAATAATAAAAGATAATAAATTGGAGAAAATAAAAATATCTCCAAAAAAGGCCAAATTGAATAAAATAAAGAGCTAATTAGCCCGACACGGAGCATTTATGATGATTCCAATCAATATCGATCAGTTTCAGACCACGTATCGGAGTGTAGTAGTTAAATTATCAGTAAGAAATTCACCCTCTTTGGTCAAATTCGTTTTTGGGTTGAAGTAATTGTTATCTATTGGCCCGGCGATCATTACGAGGGAGGATGAGCCACCTCACACCCCCCCCCCCTCATCATTACAACTCAGTCTTATCTCAGTTACAGCTCAGTTCAACTCCAAATCATCATGCCGAGCTCATTCAATTAATCTAGTGTTACTCTTAGTCCGGATTTAGGGATTTGAGCCCTATTTTCTTTCCTTTTTGTATAAATAAGAGGTTCTTCTTCCCATTTGCATATGGAGAATTTGCAAGAGACCTCTGCTCAAATTGTAGCAGTTTTATTTGTTTAATGAATGGAATAAAGTGACTCTGGAGGTCCATGCGTGGGTTCTTGGTGCTTGATTTTCATCTTGTGGGAGGTGACATCTTTCTTAAACTTATTCTTTTCATTTTGCAAAGTACATGATCATTGCTAGCTTAGGAAGACTATAAATCTAGCACAGTAGGGTAATCATTTAGCGTTATAATTTGATTATCTATGTAGAATCCATTGAATGTCTGAATTGAACAGGAAGTAGTAGGTATACCATTGTTTTTTAGATATTTTCTTGATTAAACATTCTGGCATTTGATCTTGTGTTTTGTTGATTGAGAATTGTGTTTCAGGGATCACCGAAGGTGGAGAAGGGGTTGAAGTTCAACCACATCTTCACAAAGCAGGAGTTTTTTATCTAACACTTTCACCGTGCAGGGCATGCAAAGCGCTTATTTTCCAGTCAAGAAACACAACTAAAAGAGGTTTTTTCCTATCCTTCATAAACTTAAAATCTTTTCTTTAAGTATCAGATCCATCTATCCTTCTTCTTCTTGCTTCTTATTGCCTCTTTTTACTTTGCTTCTTGTCTTCACTCCTTACCATTCTTGCTTCTCTAGTTTTCTTGCTCTCTTTTTGCTCCTCTTTTTGACCCTCTTTCACCTCAATTTTCAGCATTTTTTGTGGCCACTTTTTTGAGCTTGTTTTCCTTGCTTTTTGCAGCCATCTTTCACTTCTTTGTTGGCTGTCCATTACTTCATTTTTGCAGCCATCTAAATTCTTTGTTGACTGCCCCGTTTCCTCATCTTTTCAAGCATTTTTTCCCTCTTTTTTGCATGTATTTTTTCACTAGTTTTACTTCAAAAAAGAACAAAAATTTGCATTAAAAAGAATAATTTTGTACTTTGAATAATTTCTTTTTTTTGGCATCTAGTTAGATCTATTTCTTTTTTTTGACAAAATAATGTGTGCATGAGTGTTAGGCTTTCTTGTGCAGGTACCGAGGAAGTGAACCAAGAAAACAAAACTTTAGGAAATTGAAGAAAAAGCTCAAAAAACCAAGAAGACAAGCATAAATGAAAAATACATCCTTCGTAAAAGCTATTAAAGCGTGTTTCAATCTTCTAGTTTTTTCAAGTTCTTTTCAAAAGGGTTAAATTCTCAAAGTTGTAATTTATTAATAAAAAGGACTAGTGGGGTCAAGCCTTGCGCGTTTTTCTTACTTCCCCTATTTGGGGGAAGTGTGTTTTGTGTAATTTTTATCTTTTCTTAGCTTAGATTATTTTAGACTTAGTTTTATCTTCACTAATTGCTAGTTTAATTTCATTACATGCATGTTATTTACTTCATCATGTTTCTTGCTCTTTGATTAATTATCATAAAAAAAACACAAAGTCTCTTGAACTTGTCATAAGACAAGTCAAGAGCACTCTCTGTCGGAGAGCTTTGTTTGTTAATAAAATTTACAACTCACCATCTCCTTAAAATTGGAATTTACTTATTTTTACAGTGTGTATGCTCTACCCGATCGGAATACCCAGAAGCACTGTAGCTATTTAATTCACAGATATAATTCCAACTGTCATTATAATAAAATCTTCACCCCCATAAACCAACGAACCGGCGTTGTTTCGAGAGATACTCAGGTAGTGGAGAAATTCCTACTGGTGGCACCGGAAATCACCGTTGTCATAGAGTTCTAGCTTGCTAGTTAAATCCACTGGACACCTAGCCTGGAATACTGGACGGTTTGTCAAGTCACCAAGGGGAGCCATTGAAGTATGCTTTTCCAGTTGGACTCATACGTTGCTTTTTTTAGCCTTAATAATCAAGATCACTAAAACTCATAAAATCAACCAAGATCATTTGCACAACATTCTCACCAACATTATTCTCAGACTTGTATCTTCAGCATCCCCTAGCACTACACATTTTGACTCCATTTGGCACTGGTCACTTTGAACTTTCATATATTTATTAATCTGGGCCATTTGTCCATTGGGAATCTGTTTAAGTTATTATCTTTCTGTGGATGCCATTTTATTGTACAAGTCTTCATTATATTGTTTATCTACAATCTTGTATCTGCAACGTGGATTGCTCTTATCTTGTGTTCACCTCATTCATTACAAAAACTGTGATCTCATTAAAAAACTCCTAAACAACACCCATCCGCATCCGCATCCGTATCCGCAACCATAAAAACACTTAAAAAAGCATAGAGCCATAGACAACGCTTTGTAGGGACTACCCCCCTTGGCTTCGTTAGGAGTTTGCCTAAACGGAGGAGCTGGGATTCAGGTGACAGTACCTAGCTCATTGCTTGCCCCCAAGGCCACACCTCTCCCACTTGTAGTGAGGAGATAGCTTTCGAAAGATTTCTGCTGCCGGTGTGCATCTCGGTGGACAACAGTGGCATAGAAGGCTTGCCCAAATAAATTACAAAGCACTACCTCATGTGAACAAAGTAGTGACGGGATTACCAGACTTGAAGATCAACCATGAAGGCATTTGCAAAGGATGTGCAAAAAGGAAAGAATATCAAGAATCCATTTCCAAAAAGTGAAAGAAAAAATAAAGATACATTGGACTTAATTCATTCAGATGTATGCGGTCCAATGTCCTCCACATCCTTGAGTGGTTTTGAATACTATATTACATTTATTGATGACTATTCAAGAAAGACATGGGTATACTTCTTGAAAGCGAAGAACGAAGTGTTTGAAAAATTCAAGGAATTCAAAGCCTTGATAGAAAACCTTTCGGACAAAATAATCAAGACACTTCGATCAGACAATGGCGGAGAATATACTTCAAAAGAATTTGAAGCCTTTTGTAAAGATGCTAGAATCAAGAGGCAACTAACTACTCCCTACAATCCTCAACAAAATGGTGTTGCAGAAAGAAAGAATAGAACCATAATGGATGCAGTGAAGGCAATGATATATGATCAAGATCTTCCAATGCATCTATGGGCAAAAGCAGCAAGAACAGTCGTCAATGTACATAATAGAATATCTCACAGTGCCCTTGGATTCAAGACTCCATAAGAAATGTTCACGGGAAATAAGCTTGAGGTAAGTCACCTCAAGATATTCGGTTGTCCAGTATATGTTCACATACCAAAAGAGAAAAGAACCAAGTTGGACCCTTCCGGAAAGAAGGGAATATTTGTTGGATACTGTGAAGTATCCAAGGCATTCAGAATTTACATTCCTCGATTCCATCACATGGAAATCAATAGAGATGTAACATTCGATGAAGAAGCGGCTTTCAAGAGATCCATAAAATGTCAACATGAAGAAGTATATGAGGAATATGCACCTCCCAGAAATGTAGAGGCTACATTCCTCCCTGAAGATCATCATATGATAGAACCACAAGAACCTCCCACGATGGAGATATCATGGAAGAGAAAGCCTGCTTGGGCAAGAGAAACTATACAAGAAGCAGAAAGATATGGAGCTCTAGAAGGCTCCACAAGGATAAGCAAGAAGCCCAAGCCATTTTCCAACTATGTAGCTTTGATGTGCGATCTTGTAGATCAAGAACCTACAAACTATGAAGAAGCTGTACAGAAGAAAGAATAGGTAGAACTTCAAAGAAGCAATGACAAAAGAATACTAGTCAATAATGAAGAATGATGTGTGGGATATAGTTCCCAAACCAGAAGGCAAGAGTGTGGTATCTTCCAATTGGATTTACAAGATAAAACATGCAGCTTGTCATCACATATATAGTAGTCGGGCTACCATATTCTATTTTTCAGATACAGTACATTTTTCAGCCAAATCTCTTACATATGAGATGCTGAGATGAGCAGTTTTGACAGATCATTATGTTGTTAGTGGACTATTATACTCTTCCATGTCAGGACTGTCTCTCAGAACACTCAGATTTGAGGATTGATGTAGCCATTTAGTCATTTGCAAAGCAGTTAGTGATGCCCAGATTGGTATTAGTGTTTTCTCATTGGATAGATGATGGTTCAGATGGATTATTTGCATGGTTATGATTCAGCATTTATTATATTGGGTTATGGTTATCATTGCTCTTATACTCATTTTTGTGACATGTACTAGCATTTAGTGTCATGATCTGGCGGTCATAAATATATGGACTTAGATATATTTGTATTATGTATTGATGTCCCTACTTAGACTTGGAAGTTCCCGATCTATACTCATTGGTTTTACCCTCTTTAGGGAGAATAGAGGTAGTCATTCCCACCATTGCTTTGGCTTGCTAGTGTTGGCTTCATCTTTCACTGTCTCCACCCATCCATTACCTTCCAGTTTTGTTTTAACCCGACTTACCAACTTACCACTTGACTTGTGGCATGGAGGACCTTTCCCCACTAGAAACTTTGTTGGACAAACCTCCTTGTTTATCCTGTGTCTCGGCTCTGAGTTGGTGAAATAACTTGCTTTTGGTGAGTTGGATTGTATGCCTAAATCATTCTGGTCGGTTGTCCAGGTGTTTGGCACTGTGCTGAATTCCCCCTGGTCACTTGAGATGTTGTTGGCTAAAACTGAAAGCTCATGTACTACTTGTATTGGAAAAATTTATATAAGCGCCCATGGAAAATGTAAATTCTAAAATGTGTTTCTTAACATATGTGAGCAAAGGGCAAGAGCAATGAAATGCTAAAATACCCCTTGAAGGGTGTAAGAAAAGGTCCCAAAAGCAATGGTTAAATATATGTTATATCCAAATATTGTTGACCTTATAAATTTGAATATGTCCCGGATGAAAGTTGTGATTAGTTGTGCTTTTAAGCATTGGTGAAGTCCCAAAGGGTCATATAGGCCAAAAAGGCCATGGAAATAAAATTAATGGTCCTAATGAACCTGGATCAAACTTGATGTAGACATGATGCCTAAGTTGAATAAGCACTCTCTAAACAACTCGACCAATTGTGAGGCACTGCCATTCCCTGTGTAGTTGTTTGTCCAGCATGTGGTTATAGTGAGTCTTCCCTTTCCATATCCAAAGTGTCGTGATGTTAAGTTGATAGTCATCCTTTGCCTTAGCCTTGTAAATTTCAGCCTTCACCCTTCACTAGCAAATTCACTGCAACTATGAAGTGAGTATAGTCCTGAACGTCTGATCTGAGTAATAATAAATAAAACCCTATATATGTATTTGGTTGATGTACCACCAGTGAGATGACTGCTACTTGTTGTGATTGTTGCTTAAATGATTTGTAGAGCAAGTCTTAGCCTTATAACACTTGCAGCAGATGGATGATAGTCTGAGTTATATTATTGGTATCTAGTCATTTACAGATGATTATTTTCTCTACTGGATATGGTTGATAATCAGGTAGAGATATGGTTGATGATCAGGTAGAGACCTGCAAAGGGTATGAGTATACACCCTAGATGGATTTGGACTCTCTAAGTCTAATGAGATAGTTTGTTTTCAGTTCTGGGCACTTGCAGAGATGGTCGGGCTCATTTTACTCTTTTGATGTAGTTTTGCTTCACAGGATGATGTGTCTGGGCAGGGAGATGTCTTTATTGGATCTCCTAGGGCGTTGTATGGGGCATAGGGGGTGCAACCACTTGATTGTACCATAGTACCTGTTATCCAACTTTTTGTACCATAAGTTGGGTTACCTGAGGAGCCGCCAGTTGACAGACTTGTTCAAAGTCTTATTCCAGTGTATCAGTTGATCCGTCTGCT
>LPNX010041949.1:0-148336 GCA_001517045.1 Pseudotsuga menziesii
CCAAACTTTCAACAGTAGGTTCGAGCAACTAATGACAAGGAGGGGTCCCTGAGTTTAAGTAAAAGACTAAAATCGGGGAAACAGGTTGCGGCAGCAACAGAATGGGCCATGGGATGGAGTTGATACAACTAAAATCCATTCGAAGATGAATTCCCCAGAAAATCATGGTGGTTAGGGGTCCAAAAAGGCATCCAAAACTTGTGTTGTGAACAAGAGAGGGCCTTGATAGAGATAGGGATATAAATCTATGTCTTGTAGTTGTGTTCAAGTTCTATGACACAATATCTACTATGTATGAGAAACATGCCTACAGTCTATACCATGCATGGAATTGTGACGGAAGAGGTTTACAAGCAAGGAGGAATTGTGGCATGCCGGTAATTGCCGAGAGAGGGAGCAAGAATGTGTGAATTTTTTCCCCAATAGTTAGGAGTAGATAACCATTATGTGTTGTGTAAATGAAATCGACTCATCAATCATTGGTTTTATCTATTCAAGGGATATATATAGTTGAAAATCTATATCCAAAACTATGAATTAGGAGCATTCATGGTTGCACATATGCATGCATGGATGAATACAGAATTGTTTTTGAATTGGATTTGTCACTTTACAATATCTATACCTGGTGTTTTCTCACATAAAAATAGACACTTGCTTATTTTTGATGGCCATGGTAGCCACATAGTTGTACAAACCATTGAGGATGCACACAGGTTGGGAATTGACTTGTTGACCTTGCCTCCCATACTACTTACAAGTTGAAACTTCTTGATGTTAGTGTGTTTGGTCATTTCAATTATTTCTTTAAGTATGAGAGAGTGGCATGTATGGAAAAGAACCCAAGGAGGGAGGTCAAGAGGTTTGAATTAACCGAACTTACAAGTACATCTTTTAAAAGGGCTCTCACACCCTTAACTATCAAGGTTATATCTAGACGGACTGGAATCTGGCCACTTAATCTCGATGCTATTCTCCATGATATTGTATGTATCCAAGACTTTGATGTACATGACAATGAAGATGCAGATGTTGAAAAAAACAACTTATCCCTCTCTTATGGACATTGCTAGCCATTGGGTGATAATGATGAATATGCCATTGCTACTCAATATGACCATGAACCAGTCGTCAATAACGACAAGGCTGTTGTATCAAATGAAAACCATATAGGTTCTCCATAGCATGTTCATGAACCAAATGTGAAGAACAATGAAGTTGTTGGATCATATAAAAGACTTGTATATTTTTTAGAGCAAAATCATAATGGCATTTCCAATATGAATGTGGTTGACGGTGTTAAACCAACAGAAAGCGATACTAAGAAACCAACAATGCCAACCCAACTACCATAGCCTAAGGGGTAAGAGGAAACAATGATGAATATGAACAAACATATGTCATCGATGCCAATGGTGAAATCCTTAACATGCCTTTACTTCCATCTATCGTCAACAACCAACTTGCCCATTCTTATGTGGAAGAAGGGGATTTACAAGAACATAGTGCAAATAATGAAGTGAGAGCTAAAGAAGATAATGTGGATGAATCACTGCTCGAAGATGATCCTTGCATTGAACCAGGTACCACACATGTACTCAGTCAATTCCTAAGCTTTACAAGGGGGAGAGTGCCATAGCCAAAAATGACAAGAACAACATACTATATTTGATTAAGCAGGAGTTGGCATAGCTACTTACTTCAAAAGACTACATCAAACTATTGGTTGAGATAACACGAAAGAAAAACGAGATGCAATATTTAAAACAACAAAAGAAGGATTTGGCAAAGGAGAAGAATGCAACAAGGATTCTAGTAGCTAAAAAATGAGGGTAGTAAAGTATCCACAGAGAGAAAGAAAGGCAAGAAAAAGAGAACAAAAAACAAGGGGCAAGGAAGAAAAAAGAACAAATAAAGTTGCAACAGACACTGGAAAATGATCGAGGGAGGACGAAAGAGGTGGATAGGACTAGAAACATGATTGAACAAAGTATGATGATTTCCAAATCATTGGATCAAATTGTAGACAACACACGATTTTTTCAAGACCTTATAAACATCTAGACCCCCCAATATCATCAAGCCAATATACCTCCCCCTTTTGTTTCTACTAGCGCAAGGACCAATATGGAATATGTTTTTTATAACACCTCTAGTCAATCCAAGCGTGTTGATCACAAGTCAATGCTACTGATTTTCAATTCTTCGTTTGCTGTAAGTAGCAAGATGGGCTCAAGCACACGAGGGAAACTCAACCCATTTCGATCAAGCAAGCTTGGGAAACCCAACCTACCTAGTTGAACCAACTGTAGGAAATACAAGAAGCTTGGTAAATCAACTTTGTAGACCCACTTAAACAATTGGAATGTTATATGTTTATCCTTACCACAAGCACTATGGATATTGTTATAAAGGAAATTTTTGGTCTCTAATCCATTTTTGGATTGAATCCAATCTAAGGACTTGAATAGTACATATGAAATCCCAAGCCTTCAGGGATTTAGCATTTATTACCTTATACTATGAAAGTATGGATTAGAAGGCCCATGTCTCCTTGATTATGTTCTTATAAATAAAATTCCTAAGTTCATTATTAAGTCAAGATAGATGAGCTCCATACTTGTACCAAAAATATGGAATCATAGTCCTTGAACTAAAGAGGCCAATCGTATTTCTAATCCATAATGCAACGGGATTGACCAATAATTCAAAGAGTGTTATATTTTTGGTGGTGTCATGAAAGTGAAATTAGAAGAATTATTTCTTGAAAATAAATGGATTGTACTCATTGCATATCATAAAGTAAAAACAGGAACTTGCATCATCCCATCTAGCATGAGGATATCTATGACAAAAATTATGCATAGATAATGCAATCAAGGAGCATAAATATGCTTTTAGTGGATCTTCATCTCATGAACATGGACATAGAGATTGGGAATTTGAAGAAATATTTGAAGGTGCAAAGAGTTAAGGGTAATAGAAAAACAACATTGAACCATTGAACAATAAAGCAATTTCGCTATGAAATCAACTTATAACATCCATGACTTATTATTTCAATAAGCTCATTAGATCACATATATTCATGGATGTATTACCACGTTTTCCATTGATGGCAACAACCCCCAATATTACATCTAGAGGAAAAAACAACATGTTTCAAGTCCTACACACATTCATGCCATGAGTATATCTTAACTAGCCAAGGTTCATGCATATATGTATTCTTAAGAGGAAAGTGCACAAAGTGCATGGATAGAAACACTCAAAATTATACTAAGTGATATTTCATATGCATTGGCCAATAGACATGCCATATAAATCATGGCACTTTATGTATATAATACCTCTACTGTTTAAGAAATTTACTTTTATCAGGAAAATCCTTTTGCAGATTTGGATGCTAAAATAGATACTACAATTGAACAGTGTCTATATCAAGAACAAGAACAATAATAGCAACAATAACATTAAGTCCTCCTTCAAAGCATTGGTCGCTAAGGAAATAAGTTCTAATAGTTTTTCCCTGACTAAAACAATGGCTCACACCACCAATCAATAGTGTTGGGACAAGGTTGAGGTTGGGTTCTTGTGCATGGGCCAACAAAGGTGTCAGTGTGGTTTAGAGTGCTTGGATTTTCAAGCCCTCAAAGGGGAAGGTCTCACTCGAAGCACTACCTAGACCTGTGTGATGGGGAGTGGTTAACTGCAAGGATTAACTTGTTATAGGTGATTAACATTTAGATCAAAACAAAATTCATCTAAGATACCACAACATTACTTATGACATATCGCAACATTAACACAACTAATAACAGAGAAACAAAGAACATAATAGATCAACATTGAGAAGACAAGAAAAACACATAAAATTTAGGTGCCCAAAATAGATAAACAAAACTCAAAAAGGAAAATACATTATCCCTCATTGAGGATATGGTTGGCTTTATCTTCTGCTGCTCTACTTCTGGTCTTCTTCCTGTCTCTCAGTGTTGCCTCTCTTCTCTTCTCTTCTCTCCTTTTCTGCTTCCTTCTATACTAGCGATGGGAGGTCCAAAATGATTGCATTTGTTGGTACCTTTTTCACAACTCTCTCTCCTTTACCCCGCACTTCCTTTGGAAGACCACATCAAGCTATTGGATGAGAAAAAACAAAAGAAAAATGAGATGCAAGATTTAAAACATTAAAATAAGGAATTGGAAAAGGAGAAGAAGGAAACAAGGATTATAGTAGCTAAAAAATGATGGTAGTAAAGGATCCAAAGAGAGAAAGAAAGGCAAGAAAAAGACTCACAAAAAAAGGGGAAAGGAAGAAAAAGGAACAAATAAAGCTGCAACAGACAATGGAAAATGATTGAGGGAGGACAAAAGAGGTGGATAGGACTATAAACATGATCGAACAAATTAGGACGATGTCCAAATAATTGGATTAAATTGTAGACAATACACGATTTTTTCAAGACCTTATAAACATCCAGATCCCTTAATATCATCAAGCCAAAATACCACCCCCTTTTTTTTCTACTAATGCAAGGACCAATATGGAATATGTTTTTATAAAACCTCTAGTCAATCCAAGCGTGTTGATCACAAGTTAATGCTACGTATTTTCAATTCTTCATTTGTTGCAAGTAGTGAGATGGGCTCAAGAACATGAGGGAAACTCAATCCATTCCGATCAAGCAAGCTTGGGAAACCCAACCTACCTGGTTGAACCAACTGTAGGAAATACAGGAAGCTTGGCAAACCAACTTTGTAGACTCCCTTAAACAATTGGGACATTATATGTTTATCCTTACCACAAGCACTATGGATATTGTTACAAAGGAATTTTTTTGTTTCTAATCCATTTTTGGATTGAATCCAATCTAAGGATTTGATTAGTACATATGAAATCCCAAGCCTTCAAGGATTTTGCATGTATTCCCTTATACTATGAAAGTATGGATAGGAAGGCTCATGTCTCCTTGATTATGCTCTTATTAATAATATTCCTAATTTCATTATTAAGTCAAGATGGATGAGCTCCATACTTATACCAAAAATATGGAATCATAGTCCTTCAACTAAAGAGGCCAACCATATTTCTAATTCATAATGCAATGGGATTGACCAATAATTCAAAGAGTGTTATATTTTTGGTGGTGTCATGGAAGTGAAATTAGAAGACTTATTTCTTGAAAATAAATGGATTGTAGTCATTGGATATCATTAAGTAAAAACATGAACTTGCATCATCCCTTTTAGCATGAGGATATCTATGATAAAAATTATGCATAGAGAATGCAATCAAGGAGCATAAGTATGCTTTTAGTGGATCTTCATCTCATGAACATGGGCATAGATATATGGAATTTGAAGAAAGATTTGAAGGTGCAAAGAACTAAGGCTGAGAGAAAAACAACATTGAACAATCAAGAAACTTCATTATGAAATCAACTTATAACATCCATGACTTATTATTTCAATAAGCTCATTGGATTGCATACATTCATGGATGTATTGCCAAGTTTTCCATTTATAGTCACAACCTCCAATATTGCATCTAGAGGAAAGAACAAAATGTTTCAAGTCCTACACACATTCATTCCATGAGTATACCTTAACTAGCCAAGATCATGCATATATGTATTCTTAAGAGGAAAGTACATGGATAGAAATACTCTAAATTATAGGTGATATTTCATATGCATTGGCTAATATACATGCCATATAAATCATGGCACTTGATGTATATAATACCTCTACTGTTTAAGAAATTTACTTTTATCAGGAAAATCCTTTTGCAGATTTGGATGCTAAAAAAGATACTATAGTTGAACAGTGTCTATATCAAGAACAAGAACAATAATAGTAAGAATAAAATTAAGTCCTCCTTCAAGGCATTGGTCGCTAATGAAACAACTTCTAATAGTTTTTCCCTTAATACAATAGTGGTTCACACCACCAATCAAGAGTGTTGGGACAAGGTTGAGGTTGGGTTGTTTTGCATGGGCCAACAATGGTGCCATTGTAGTCTATAATGCTCAAATTTTCAATCCCTCAAAGAGGAAGGTCTCACTCAAAGCACTACCTAGACCTATGTGATGGGGAGTGGTTAACTGCAAGGATAAACTTGTTACAGGTGATTAACATTCAGATCAAAACAAAATTCATCTAAGATACCACAACATTACTTCTAACATATAGCAACATTAACACCACTAATACCAGAGAAACAAAGAACATAATAGATCGACGTTGAGAAGACAAGAAAAACACATAAAATTTAGGTGCCCAAAACAGATAAACAAAACTCAAAAATGAAAATACATTATCCCTCACTAAGGATTTGGTTGGCTATATCTTCTGCTGCTCTGTTTCTGGTCTTCTTCTTGTCTCTTAGTGTTGCCTCTTTTCTATTCTCTTATCTCTTTTTCTGCTTATATTCTACTTCCTTTTATACTTGCAATGGGAGATCCAAAACTATTGCATTTGTTGGTACCTTTTTCACAACTCTCTCTCCTTTACCCCGCGCTTCCTTCTTTGTTCCTTTTCTCTTGTGCATTTTGCAATTCTCTCCAAAATGAAGGATCCATATGACCCAATCACAAGGGTTGATTCTCCCTCAAGTCAATTTTCTTACGTTGATGATCCTTGTGGGCCCATAAATGGCCCTTTTTGACCACCCTTATTCACTCCTTTTTTCCCTATCCTACCCCATTGAGCATGCCAAATAAATGTTTTAACCTCACTCTACTCTTCAATCCACCAAGGTATGATTAGTTATTGTCTTATTTTATTAATACTTATGATTATGGTAATCAAGGCTTTATATCTCTCAATATGCTAACATATGATGGTTTATAAAGGTATTTTGAGATATATATATTGCAGGAAGATCGGGCTGAACATGCTATGAAAAGGATGAGAATTCATCACTCAAGCTGATCGTCATCCGTCCTGCCATTGTCCAAAGAATGAGGTCCCAACATATTATTCTTGGCAAAGCTGTACAAAGATAGCTGCAACAAAATGCGATGGATTTGGAGGTCAACAGTGCCCCGCTGCTCGTGTATAGCTATGATCTGAAGATATCATTGTTCCTGGGTCAATTAATAGTTTCCCTATATTTCCTATCTTTTATCTTGCCACGGTTGTAACAGCTATTGTAAGTAGGGCGCCTGAAGATCAGAGATCTTCATGGCTTCCCAATAATAGGGATAGGATGTTATGATTTACATTGTATAAATATGGAGAACTGTTCTGAGCTAGGGGTTGAACCCATAATCAATTCATTGTGCCGAGAGGCGCATTCTACAGCCTGGTATGAGGTAGAAGTGTAATTCCGTGCTCAACGTGGAGATGACACGTGTCACATAAAAAAATCGGCTTATATATCTATATATATACAAGTCGGCTTAATAATTAATAATCTTAAGTGTATATATATATATATATATATATATATATATATTTGTAAGTAAATCAAAACACCTATACACACTTCAAAACAATAAGTACAAGCTGGACCTTCCGAATAAGGCTGAGAGCAATTACAGATTTGTCTCAGGTATGCGAATGCGTATAATTTAAGTTTCTATATCAAGTATGCATATGAGAAACGATTGAATTATAGAAACTGATACGAGTAGATTATTATAGTATTTGATGTATTCTCCCCCGTAGTCCATCTCTGTGATTGATGGCGAGCACCAGAATCCATCTGCAATTTCTGGATTTTGTTTTTGTTTTGGCATTTGCGAGCACCAGAATCCATCTGCAATTTCTGGATTTTGTTTGATAAGTCTATTCGTTTGTTGAAAACAAATGAATAGACTTATCAAACAATTTTTGTGTAGAACCATTCATATTTGTATCTGTTCGTTCCATTAGTAATTTCCAATCTTCTAATGTAGGAATTGCATCTCTAAAGTTCATGAGAAGATATCGAAAACGTCTTTGATCATTACTTTGTCCATCTTCAACAATTGCACTCCAAAAAAGGGTTTGCACCTCGAAATATTTGATCCCTCTCGGTGCATGATAGAGACGGGTAAAGCTGGATCTAATTGTATTAGACGTGACTAAGAGTTGTGTAATCAATCTGCCTTTTTAATACAAGGATTTACTTCAAATCTAAGGGTTTTAACGTGTGTTCATCCAGCATCTCTGTGTGAAGGTTGGGCCCGCCTTCCCACATGGATTGTTGAGTTAAATTAGGCATTTCATTTATTTTGTCATGTGATGTTATGTTAATTTTATTTCTTCATAGGAAGCTGTAACAAGTTGTGGATTTACAGTGTGTTGTTGATTGCATCTCTTGGAAATCTATAGTGGCATGGTGTGACAGTTGACTGAGTAAGTAATTATTCCTTATGCAAATTTGTGTGGTAACTATAACAGCTCTGTTCATCTTTAGATCTTTTAGTTGTTGTTTCCATGAATCCTTGCAGCTTGTCCCTTAATTTTATGATTGCAAAATTTCATTCCTGTACTTCGAATTCATAGAATAGTTAAACTCAATTTTTGTATTTTGAATCTCTAGATTAATATTCAATTTATATCTTTGGATTTCTAGAATAATCAGATTAAGATAGTTGGGTTAATCATTAAGTGGTGTGAAACATAATTTCCCTTTTTTAGCAATTGTAATTTAGATGTGACTTTCATCTTTCCATTTTTAGATCAAGAACAACAGAAGGTAATTGTGACTGTATTCCTTAGATGATAACTAGATTAAGTAGATTCTTGGGATGAGCATAGCCGAACAGAGGATATGATTGTTCAATTATAGTAATTTAGTGTTTAAGCATATATTGTGCATGTTATCCTTGAAATACAAGACTTCCCTAGGTTGACAATAAATATTGCACACTTTGTATGTTAGTTGTAATTCACTTGCATATTGGGTGCCCAACATTTTGGCGCCATTGCCAGGGAGGATAAAAATTAAACACCATCATTAGTTGCATCCTGTAATTGTTTCTATTCAGTCTCTTTTATTTTTTTGTTGTAATGATTTGGGCTGTATGAATACAAGAAGGGTAAAGCGTGACCATCTTCCAACTCCCAAAACCCCACAGAATATTAACAGTGTAGGTGGTCGAGGTCGTGGTCGAGGTCCACAATTGGGCAGAAGAACATTCATTGACGATCTTGTTGACAAAACTGATTCTCCTACCAAGGCTTTCCATCAAGAAACACCTATCAGAAGAAGCCTTGCCGATCTTGGGGCGCCAACGTCAGGATCCATAGTGGAGAACACACAAGCAGCCGCAACATCCTCAAATACCCCTGCAGAGGAGGACAAAGTTGGTACAACAGGCTCTGTTGATAGAAGTCCAATCTACCACATTTACGGAAAGGTTGTAACTGAAGAGGTGTGGACACAATTCCATCAAAAGATTGTTGATCAGTGGAAGAACTAAGAGAGAAAAGAAGAGAAGAACGAAGAGAGGAACGAAGAGAAGAACGAGGAGAGGAACGAAGAAAAGAATGAAGAGAGGAACGAATAAAAGAACGAAGAGGAGAAAATAGAAGAAGGAATGAGTAATAGACACGGATCTGACAAGGAAGAGGCAATGGGGGAAAACCATCATCATGAAGATCATTCCCTGCCTGAAGGAACGGTGTCTACACTTCAGATCCCAATTCAACAGCCAGAAGGAACAACCCCTATGAAAAATATATCGCCATCGGTGTTGCCTTGCTTCCATGGAAAAGCGACAGAGGATCTAGATGAATTTATTTTCAAGTTTGATATCCTCTATCACAACTATGACTACATCACCGATGCACAAAAGCTGAAGCTCTTCCATGCCACTCTGAAGGACAATGCATTACACTGGTTCATGAGCCTAGGAGGTGGAACTGTCACTAATTGGGACAGGATGAAACATGTGTTCCTGGAGAAATATCAGGAATATTGCAACACCAAGGACAAGAGAGAATAATTGTTCAAAATGGTGCAAAAGGAGGACGAAAGTCTGGAAAATTTTGTAGAGAGGCTTTTATACAATGTGCAAAGAGCTGGATGGACGAACATGGGGTTAGATGTGCTCAAGATAATCCTGCTTTGCAGGATTAGGGATGATTTCCTAGATTTGTTAAACTTGTTAGGAAAGGGGGATATCTCCAAGGAGTCTTTCGAGAATATTGTGGAATTATGCAAAAGGTACTCCAGGGGATCTTCCAGGAATAACAAGTGAGACAAATGGGATAAGCTAGAACACGATGTCTTCGATAGAACTCAGAAGTCATCTAATGGAGGAGCCACCCATGCAGAGATAGGAAACCTCCTTGAAAATTTCAAAATAGAAATGATGAGCTCTATCTCCTCGGAAATCGACGTCCTGAGGGCAAAGAAAAAATAGGCAGTAGAGGATCTCACACTAGGTGTGTTCTGCCCTCGATGTAGAAAGAACCGCCCTATGAAGGAGTGCCTGCTTGACAAGGTAGAAGTGTGTTAGCTATGCGAGCTGAACCATGACACAAAATAATGCCCCTCACTTCCCCAAGTGAAGGCTGTTCTGCAGGAATCAACTCCAGAGGTGGAATCAGCCTACTTCATTGCACAAAAGAAGCCTTGGTATCCTCAAAACTAAGGTATGACCCTGGACTCGTTTCCATTTTTGAATAACATGAGTAATTGGAATAATATGCAAAATGTGAATACATAATTTCCTTCATCTTATTCTCAGTGGAACCCTTCTCAACCTTCAATGCAAAATTATAACTCATGGAATCCTTGGGTTCAGCCACCACAGCCACCACACCAACCAACTTCTTGGTCTCCTGGATGGAGGAATTTCCATCCAGGGAACCAGTTTCCTCCACAACCTCCACATCAACAGCAACCATACCCTCCTCAATATCCTTAATATCCTCAATACCCTCAATATCCTCATCAGTAGTTGCAACTGCAGTTGCAGAACAATTCTGCCCCTAATATACTGATACGACCTCAACTGCCTGCTCAACCTAATCCTAACCCAAACAATAAAATAGTCCATCAATTCAAGACTGTCAATATGGCTGCCTACTCCCTTTCTCCTATGCCTTGTAACGATATTCGATTACGATAAGGAAAAATAGTAGAGCCTGTAGTCATTGAAGATGTTCCATCCCCTGTTCATGAAGAACGGGTGAATCCACAACATCTATCTAATATGACCCCCATCATTGAAGATGCTGAGCATCCCACTAATGGGTCGGCTGAAACACAGAATGATATATCTAGCGATACATAGCCTACCCAGCTGATTAGGCAACCACCGTATCCTGAGAGATTGATGCTACCAAGGGTGGGGGAACAACCTTAGTTTAACCTCTTGGAGAGTTAAAGAATCTTTATGTTAAAATTCCCCTCCTTCAAGCCCTTCAAGATGTACCTATGTATGCTAGAACTGTTCGGGATCTATGTACAAGGAAACCAGGAAGGAAACCCAGAGATCCTCCCTCTGTTCACGTTATAGGGAAATTATCTACATTAATAATAGGAAAAACCCTTTTGGCCAAGTATGATGATCTTGGGAATCCCACTGTCACTGTACAGATTGGGCATACAGAGATACCCAATGTACTGGTAGATTTAGGAGCATCGATTAATGTCATGACAATTGAAACTGTAAGAAAACTTGGGCTCACAAATCTTAGGCCAACCCCCACCATTTTAGAACTGCCCGATAGATCCACCATTAAGCCTGAAGGGATTTTGGATGATCTCGTCATCTCAGTCGACTCTTGGGAGTACCTTGCTGACTTCTTGGTTTTACAACCTAAGTCGTAGCTAGGTGGACACCCACTGATCTTGGGAAGACCGTGGTTAGCCACGGCTGATGCTTGCATTAGTCGTAGATTTGGGTCTATGACCATATCAGATGGCACCAAGACGAAGAATCTCACTCTCTATCCTCCAGCTTGGCTGAGCCTAGAAGCTGAAACTTCTTTATGGATGGAGCCAGAGGAAGAAGAGGGCGTTCAACCATTATTAACTATAGGGAAGGCCTGTTTGCCTGATTTTATGACCTAGGCCAACAAGGAGGTTATGCCCACACAATCAGCTTAAAGCAGTGTCCGGTGTGTTTGGAATAGCAAAACCTCGCAGGTTATGGTCCTGCTACCAGCTGATTTTTCTCGTAAGGAGAAATGAAAATCAGCAAAATCTATTCTATCCTAATGTTATTTCTACCTAAATGAATTCTATAATTAGTTTCAACTATCTAAATCGTCTTACAATTGATTTCTTAAGGAAAGACTCCACTTTTTTGAAGAGTTTTTCTGAATATAAAGACTTTTAAAATTATACTAAAAAAATACACAAACTGATTTAACAGCTGTTAACTAAAATATATTAACAAAAAACTTAATCTGAACTATTCTAACTGTCCTATCTATCCTATCTCAGCTGAGAGCGTTTCTAAATACTATATTAATTATTAATTAATATAAGATGAATAGAAAGACAAAGTGTACAATTTAAATAGAAATATTTAAGTCATACATAACAAGTCTCTCTGTTATATAATAACTGAATAGAAAAACTGAAAATAAACAATTACTTTTAGTTTTCTGAAATTAATTAATAATTAATTATCAACATAGTTATTTGAATCAAAGATGATGTCTAGTATAAAATCATCGTAAAAATACAAATGATATTTTTACAGACAGAAATGTATATCCTTATAGCTTCAATTTATAGTAAAAATACTAATAAATTTAGTCAGAGTGATATATTTTTCAAATGCAATATTGAGTTGACAAAGTGAAAATTGTAATTAAACACAAGTATAACAAAGCATACTGTATTAATATTAATATAGAAGATAATCTACTGAGATATAGAGTATATCCAAAAACATAATACCAGTAATGATATCAATCTGTAGATGTCCAGTTGCATCCCACATCCAAAGATCCAACTTCAGTAATGAAATAAAACTAGCAAAAATATATCTCAAGTATCTCTCTCTTTAGTCACTCCATCCTCTATTCATTAAAAATTCCTAACTTATATAATACTATCAGTTGTTTTCGATTCAGTTTTCCCATTAATGCTACATGCAACATTATAGGGTTCATATAATTATCCAAGAGAATCGAATCTCTTTTACAAAACACCTGTCACTATAATAATGAAAACGACTAGCCTGAATGTTTGCTGATTTAAAGGTACTTGGTAAATTCGTGGCCGTTGTTGAAACTCCATCCTTCAATAAACAGCCACATCTCCCAACCAACACATTAACAACGTCCTAAAACTTTGGAGAAGAGTGATGACATATCCACCTGCATTTAAACAAATGAAGCATCTCATTAAAACCAGTTAAAACAAAGATAACAAAATAAACTAAAATTTAAATGTATGCCTATAAAATCTGCGATTTTACAGGCATGCATAACAAAAATATTTTATTACATGTTTGACAGCGACACAACCCATGTACTTTGAAAAAAATGAGAATAACCATCAAGTTTTACTTTGAAGATCAACTACTCTTCGGGCTTCAGCTAATTTGGCTTTCAGCCTGATAATCTTTAACTTTTGTTTTTCTATTTGCTCAAGTAGGTGTTGATTCATACCTATTATTGACCTCTTTGCTTTTTTATATTGATTTTTTTTTGGTACTCATTTATTTCCACCTGCTAATCCAATTCAGCAACTCTTTCTAAATGTTCTATTTTCTTCTTTTATCAATGCTGCATTAGATTGACAATGCTTAAGTTCATCCTTCAACTCTGTAATCTTGGTCTGGTATGCCTTGTCTAGTATTTACTGAAGAGTTTCTTCTTCATTGGCTACCTGAGGAGAGTTAGGGTTATCAATGTTTTGACCAGATGACTGGGGATTGATAAAAGATGGTTCAAGGTATGCAATGCAGGTGTCCATACATGATTGAGTGACCTCGGCCTTACCCAATTTTGCACCATTATCCTTCATAAAAATGGGATTATTTACATGAATAGTATCAGGGATCGACGATGGAATGTCGTCTTCAATATGGACAACTACAGGCTGAGTATCCTGTCGATTAGCCTTAGGACCCGAAAGTGTATGGACATTGTTCATGCTTCTGGTAATCCTCCTTGAAAACACAAGATTGTCTAACTCAAACCCTCCTTTATCGCAGCATACTTGAACTAGATGATCTAGTTTATACATAGATTCTCTGTCATGTTTACGAGGACTAGCTGGCTCGGAAAGATTTTTACAATCAACAGGGTTAATATTTTTGCTTTCGGTTAACCTGTCCTCTGTTTTTGCAGGAGCGTTATGACATTTATCAAATGAGGATTGGTTCAAAGTTGCATCAGAGCAACAGGGGACTACATTCCCAACATCATCATTACTAATCCCAGGGTTTATGGGTAGATTGGCTTCCCCGAGCTCTTTTCCCTCTGATTCAGTTTCAGGAGTGTTCTTAACCTCAGGTTTAGCAGTGGCCTTTCGTTTCCTACGGGTTTTTGGAGAGGGGTTCGGCCAATATTGAGTCGACCCCAGATGACATCCAGTTAAAAATGCATCCCACGATTTACCATTCGAGGACAGTTGATGCTGTAGAATGATTTTAACCAACCCATGGTGAAATAAACTTCTATCAGGGTTATCAAAACTTTGAACCGCATGCGACATCTTTTTTAAACTTTGCCATAGGTAAAATGGTAGATTAAGCCTACAACCCTCCAATGCTAATAGGAGTCTTAAGTGGTAATAGTGTAAATGGGAGAAACGTCCATCGCAGGACACATACCTGACCAGAATTTCGTAGAAAGCTCGCCATTCAGGCTTCAGGAACTTGACAGGGACCCCTATCTTCAGTTTCTATTATCTGGTAATGGCAGCAGCAGAGATAAACACTTTTTCTTATTAACCTTACTACCCTTGAACTAGCGTTCTCCAACTTGCGGGAGCTTTGTCGCCTCTGCGATTTTGTCTTCATTAACGATGAACTTAAAAGCCCCAATCTGCACAACATCTTCTTTTAAATTTAAGGCAAACAATTTAGTTACTTCTGCATGATGGCCATCAAAACATTTAAAGAACTGCCCCCACCCAATTTTCTCAAATCGCAAGGCGACCTTTTCGTCTGCCTCTACCAGCTCTGCACCTGAGATTTCGAAACGGTTCAGTGGAGCCATAGTTTCCTCAACATTATCCTGGTTTTGAAATGGAATGAACGGAAATGTGAAGAGGGAGGGGATAGGTATCCAAGTGCATGACATGATGCGAAATCAAAATATCACATGCTTCGAATCTGACAGACATGGGGGCTCTAAATTTATCCATTTAGCTGAACTTAGCGATGATGAATGCTATAGCCAACGTTCTATTATGATAGATGCATGCTTAACCATGACTTAGCCATGACTAGCAGTAAAATTTAACCAAATCGACATACCAGTGATCGTTTGATTGATGGATCGTAAACCAAAATATTGATTACACACAGTGGTCATGATGAGCACGTACATCATTACGAAATGGAATGACTCTCAACATTAAATCCTGAGTATATGAATCATCAATATATTCACAGCTGTTAGTTAATTATTAGGTGTAAGCCACATCTCCATGCCAACGCAGCGATCTAAGTAGCAGGCGTTATTAATTTGACACATGGATCTTGTCAACTCTGTCAATTAATGATTTTCACCAGTTTTAGCGTGAAAGGTGGTAACAATCAAGGCGATATAGTATAGAAATCATATGCCCTAATGCTTTGTATGACAACTAACTAATGACTGCCACGTATATACATAAAATTTCGTAGATCTAGTTTTAAAACTTTCCCAAAATCCAATCAATTAATATCTTACATCGAATTTGATAGGACACTAAGTTGTAAAACTATACTATATGAAAATTCCTATATGATAGTCATTTATTTACTAACTACATATATACAATTTTACAAAGTCATGGTAAGGCATTACATGAAATATGAACTTTATTTTTAATAAAGTTTTAATTTAATAAGTCATCCATTAGTTCTAGGAGTTTAGAACTCATAATACCTGAGCCATATCCAGCTCAAAATGTGTTTCGTTGATTTTCCTATGGCATACTATCCTTTCGAGTTTCTTAAGTCATATATAGTCGGAAAAATTTAACTTAATGATCAAATCGATTATATAAAAATTATGAAACTGACTTATTAAATTGACAACTGCCAATTGCCAAGTTTATGAACTTGTTTTCATCAACTTCTAACATGCCATTTAACTTTTCTCCAATTGAAAGTACCTTCAGAATCAAAGATTCTGAAGGCACTCTTTTATAATTTTAAAAGAGAGATAACCTCCCTTCATCTGAATGAAAAATGAAGGGGTTGTTGCTGACTGCCAACAAGGCCTTAACCTTTAAGGATGAAATTGAAGATGATGCCATTAATAATTTCATCAGTGAACCCACTTCGGTCAATAAAGAAATTTATCAAATCCTGAGCATTACTTTAGGCGAGGAAGAACAAGGAAATATCACAGAAGAAGCATTAATTAGTGACACACATATAATCCCAGTATTGAAAAATTCGAAAAGCATTCCTGTCGAAATAGAGCCTGGAAAAACCCAGAATATTAATCCCAGTCTCTCTCTAGATGAACAGAAGCGCCTGATCAGTCTCCTAAAAGAACACAAGGGGGCATTTGCCTGGGAGTACAGAGACATGAGGGGTATTCCCTCTAATCTGTGCACCCATCATATTTATATTAAAAATGACTCCCGACCTGTGTGCCAGCCTCAACGGCGAATGAACCCCAACCTTAGGGACATAGTGAAGGAAGAAATTCAAAAGCTCTTGGAGGTAGGATTTATATATCCTATTTCAGACAGCGAGTGGGTGTCCCCGCTCGTAATTGTACCCAAGAAAAATGGTAAATGGAGAGTCTGTGTAGACTATAGAGAGTTGAACAAGGAAACACAAAATGATCATTTTCCCTTGCCTTTTATCAATTAGGTACTTGACACCTTATACAGAAAGAAGCTCCTCTCCTTCCTGGATGGGTTTAGCGGGTACAATCAGATCTAGATTGCTCCTGAAGACTAAGATAAAACTACCTTCACCTGCCCCTGGGGAACATTTGCTTACAGAGTGCTTCCCTTTGGTTTATGTAATGCACTGGCAACATTTCAAAGAGTTGTGATCGGCATATTTTCAGAATTAGTTAATGATACTATGGAAATTTTTATGGATGATTTTACTCCTTATGGCAAAATTTTTGAAGAAGCATTGGAAAATTTGAAAAAGGTTTTAACTCACTGTGAACATACCCAACTCTCTTTAAGCACTGAAAAGTGCCATATGATGATGAGTGAATGAGTAGTATTGGGGCATTTCATCTCTGCTGATGGCATCCAGGTGGATCCCTCGAAATTTAAGGTAATAAAAAATATACCTACTCCTTCCATTCAAAAAGAAGTGCAAAGTTTCCTAGGGCATGCAAGATATTACCGAAGATTTATAGAAATTTTTTCCAAACTTGCCTCCCCTTTGTTTTCACTGTTGATGAAGGATGTGCAATTTGTTTGGAATGAAGCATGCCAGACAGCGTTTGTTAAGCTTAAGAAGAAGCTGTCCACAGCTCCTATCTTAAGAGGACCCGATTGGGCCCTACCCTTCCATATTTCTTCAAATGCTTCAGATACTGCTATTGGAGTAGTCTTAGGTCAGCAGGATGGCCAAGTACCTTATGCAATTTATTATATTAGTAAAAACTTAGCCCCTGCTGAACTTAATTATACTATCACTGAGAAGGAATTCCTAGCTATTGTTTAGTCCATTAACAAATTTTGACATTACATTACTGGATATCCTACATTTGTGCACACTGACCACTCTGCCATTAAATATCTCATGAATAAACCTGTTACTAATGCTAGAGTGACTGGATGGCTCTTATTACTATAGGAATTTGATATTACCATCATAGATAAACCTGGAAAAGAAAATGTTGTCACTGATTTCTTATCTCATTTCACTAACAGTGATGATAATTTGCCCATTGAGGACTCTTTTCCAGATGAAAATTTGTTTGCAGTTTCAGCTCACTCCCCTTGGTATGCAGATGTCACTAATTACTTGGCTGCAGGAAAGCTTTCGGCACATATGTGCAAAAGAGAAAAAATGAAAATTATTCAGCAAAGTGCCAGGTACTGTTGGGTAAATGGTCATCTCTTTTACACAGGCCCTGATCTTGAGATAAGAAGATGTGTAAGAGAAGATGAAATCTTCCATATACTGAAGGCCTTCCATGATGAACCTTGTGGGGGACATTTCACAGATAGAAAGACAGGACACAAAGTGCTGAGGATGGGCTATTATTGGCCTACTCTTTTCAGGGATGCAAAAAGATATGTCCAGTCTTGTGATAGCTGCCAAAGGATGGGTCTGCCAAATGGATTAGATCAAATTCCTTTGCAACCACAATCAGTAATTGAACCCTTTGATAGATGGGCTCTAGATTTTGTTGGTCCTATCAGCCCTCATTCCAAACAGAAAGCCTACATCTTGGTTTGTGCCGATTATATGACAAAATGGGTAGAAGCTGTAGCTCTGGCGAAGGCTAATGACCAGGTTGTGATTGAATTCCTGTATAGTGAAATATTTACCCATTTTGGGGTACCTAAGGAAGTAGTTACTGATGGAGGACTGCAGTTTATGTTGCATCAATTTGAATCTTTGCAGCAGAAGTATCATGTTCAGCATAGGGTAGCTTCACCTTACCATCCCCAAGCCAATGGCCAGGTGGAAAGCACTAATAAAGTCATTGAAGCTATCCTCACAAACACGATCAAGAGCCATCATAGAGATTGGGCTGATAGGCTTTTGGAAGCACTATGGGCATATCGCACCACTTGGTGGAACACCACAGGTTTCTCTCCTTATGACTTAGTGTATGGGAAAGGTGCCATCTTCCCAATTGAATTCAAAATCAAGACCTTGAAGATGGCCATAGAGGTAAACCTGGATGTAACTGAATCCTAGAAAAGAAGATTGAACCAACTGAATGAACTAGATGAGAATCGGTTAGCTGCAGTGGACCAGACAGTGTTAATTCAACAACAGAGATCCAATTAGCATGGTCGATTCATCAAAAAGAAGGTATTCTGTGAGGGAGACTGGGCACTATTATATGATTCCAGATTCAAAAGAGATTTCAAGGGAAAATTACGCACAAGATGGCTGGGCCCATACCTAGTAGACAGGGTATTTGATAACGGCACAGTCCGCTTGATAACTATCGATGAAAACCGTGCACCATTATTTTCCAATGGTCACAGGCTGCGACTGTATTGTAAACCCATTTCAAAGGATGCATTTATCTCACAAATTGCCGCTGATCCAGATTACCAGCTAGCACAAGGGCAGGAATTTTTCTCTACCTCTGTCAATCCTTAATTGATCACTGTAAATCACGTATGAATCATTGTACATAAATAATTGTTGTTGTTGTTGTTGTTATGTTATCTTTTCTTTTGCACTTGATCTGGTTTTTTTTTTTTTTCAAAATGTGCAGGGAAGCGCCCAAGAGTGGTGGTCAGATCAGGCCTGTCGACCAAAGTCATTTTTTTGTGACTTCCTACACCAATTTTTTTTCCCTTAAATAAATTTGTCGCAGCTGCGACACCCATTTTTTCGGCAGCTGTGACACCTTTTTCCGGCAGCTGCAACACCATTCCCGACAACTACAACACCGTTTCCTGGTAGATGAAACACAATTTTCGGCAGCTGCAGCACCATGACACTCCACCTTTTTCCATTTCCACAGTCATGACCCTGTTTTACTTTTTCCCACACATTCCATTTCGCACAGCTGCAACAAAGTCACTTTTCTGCATGTTAACATTCTTTTATCTGTCTTCGAACAACTACTACACCCTTTTTTCGGTAGCTGCAACATCTTTTCTGGCAGCTGCGACTCCGCTACATTTGGCTGATTTTTTGATCATTCAAGGCTACGCCTCTGCTTTGATCTCTTTATGGCTCGCGGATGTGACTCTTTGTGACTCCTGTGTTATTGGCAGATCTTTTTGCATGATAGAAACTCCTCTAGATATGGCTTCGATCCCTGATGCCAGAAATTTGACTCATAAGGTAGTATTCATCATGTTTCCGACCATTTTAATACGATGGTTTTTGGTTCGCTGACGGAAAAGGTTATTACGGCACCCCTATAATAATGATTACATTTAATGACTGCACAAGCGCATGAGTTTAGCTTTCACAACGACTGCAATCACACGTTCTATTATTCTCCAAAGGACATTCATCATGCATTTTCGAAGGTATGGCTTTGATTAACCACTTGATTAAGTATCAATATGATTTGACAATATCAGTCATACCTTCCCTTTTTTCCCATTATTGCATCAATTAACTCTCTGCTCATGTGACGTAATGACTAATTATGCTACCTAATAACTGCCACCTTTCTCAATTTGGGATAAAATTTCAAATAATCCAACACGCTGAAGCTTTTTGAATTTGCCTAACTCCCCTCTCAGCTGTCCATGCATACTCTATGTTGTAACCTCCATTGTTGGAATCTGTAATCTATTGAACTACAACACAACTCTAAAGATAGAAACATGGGTATTCCAGCTCGTTATGAACCTTCAAACACGTGGGAACTCAGACGAAATGCTGTAGTTTTTGCCATCTTTCAAGTTGCCGGTTGGACGGAATTTTTCCAACATCTGAATGGATTTCACCGTGAAGCAGCCTTACAGTTTTCTTTGAACCTCACAGAAACCAATTCAGAGGTTTGGGGATTGTGCATTGAAGTTTCTGAAGCCATCATGGCTGAGGTCACTGGTATTCCTCAGGTGGGAAGGCCTTGGTTTGGACGTCGAATCCCCACTACTGCAGCAGTAAAAGACATTCTAATAGAAGGGGAGCAGGTTCAAACTACACGAAGGGGGATAGTATTACAGTCATTGCCATAGCCATATAATCAAGTTGTTGTCTTTCTCAAGAAATACATCACCTATGAAGGTAGGTACCAAGTTGTCTATCATTATGAATTCCCTTTACTATCTCATCTCCATGATAGAGCTCTGTTAAATATTCCATATTATTTGCTCAAAGATTTACAACATATGGTGGGGTTTGCTTGAGCTGCCAAACATCCACTCGCCTCATTGACCCACCATG
Source organism: Pseudotsuga menziesii (assembly GCA_001517045.1). Lineage (NCBI taxonomy): Eukaryota > Viridiplantae > Streptophyta > Pinopsida > Pinales > Pinaceae > Pseudotsuga > Pseudotsuga menziesii. The sequence goes on from LPNX010041949.1 coordinate 21,141, forward strand.
GCCTCATTAAGTTGATAATCTTAAGAACCCTTGCTCAACACAATATAACCTGGGAGCAATTCATAGCCCAAGTTCAGGGACCCGTTCCTTTGCCCGGTGTTCCAATAGAAGAGGAGCAAAATCAAGAAGAACATGTCTATCCATAGTTGGGGGGAAATATAGACCAACAGGAGGCTCGGGGACCCTCCAATATAGTTGGGGGGGGGAGATGAAACTGGATCAGAGGATTATTCATGGGCACAAGCAGAACATTTGGGAGAAGATGTACATGAAAACCCTGTGGAAGAACTAAATAGTAGGGCAGCTTTGACAGCAGAGGGTGAAACTGGAGCAACATTAGATGCTGCGACAGTTGAACCCGAAGATGACAGAGCCATGGCAACTGAAGAAAACAATGGGGTGGTGACTATTGAATCTTGTCCTAAGTGGGGAGGAACCCTGATTGAGGAACAACATCCGGAAGAATTGGAAAATGATAAAATCGGTGATATCCCTTCCACTTCAGTTGTAAATATAGAAACTCCAGCACCACAGAGAGAAAGGAGAAGATCAAAGGATGAAATTAAGGTATCTCCACCAATAAGAAGGAAAAGAACTAGGTCAGTTGCAGCAGCAGAAGCAGCAAGGGAAAGATGGGCAACCTTGGAAGCACAAATGGAGTTCCCCATTCTTAAATCCAAACCAATTGATGCCCCACAGAGGCCAGTCGAAGAAGAACCTCAAATTGAAGGACTTTTGTTCGAAAATAGGCTATTAAAAGAGGAAGGCCAAGCACTCAGAAAAGAATTGGAAAATTTGAAAGAAGCATATAGAAAATAGGGTGAAAGGAAGCTGTACACATTGGTTGAAGCTGCAAATCAATTGGAAGGATCAGATCCTACCGAGCCCGGCAATGAGGAAGAAAGAGTGGTCTGTCCCACCTGTGGAGAAATCTTTAAAGAATCAAGCTACACGATTGTAATTCGTGCCTTTACAACACAACAGTCTGCACCTACAACCGAGGAAGAACATGGACAACCTGAGTTGAGAGAAGATGGGACTCCCAAAGAAAAACTTCAGGAGAAAGAAGTTTATGATGAGCAGGTTGCTGTCACACAAGAACCAGCATCCTTAAATACTATCAATTTGGGAGAGGGTGAAAATCCCCAAGGAAAACTTTAGGAAGAGGAAGTTTCAGAGAAAGAAGATGCTGTCACACAAGAACCAACATCTTTAAATATTCTTGCTGAAATTGCCACTAACTCTGGGACAGAGGAACTAAGGGATGAAGTTATTCCCGATTTTATGGATGAAGATTGCCCTATGACCCCGAAATCCTCCCATGACACAGAAAACATAGAAGTGGAACCACAACAACAAGGCAATGATGAGGTTGAACAGGGCGCTGTCACACAAGAACCAACATCCTTGAATGTTCTTGTCTAAGTGGCTGTCAAGGTGGGAGGAGAAAAAGGAATTGAAGGCAATCTAGAATTTAATGAAGAATTTTGTACTATGACTCCAGAATTGTACTAGGACATAGAAATACTAAAAAAGGAACCACAACAACAGGGAGATGAAGAAGTGAGTCAGTATGTTGTCACACAAGAACCAACATCCTTGAAAATTGCAGTAGGGACTCTTGAAATGCAACAAGAAAATAACCCTGAAGTGGATGTCATTCCTGATATGGATTGGGGTGAAGATGAACAAGTTCAAACACAACCCTCAGGTGATACTGAAATCCTTAAGGAACAACTGCATATTGAAGGAGACATCCAATCTCAGTAGCATGAGGAAAAAGAAGAACATGGCTCTATCACACAAGAACCAGTAGCCTCACAGCCCCTGGCTGAGATAGCAGCTGATGATCAGGTAGAAAATGAAATTAAAATTCAGGAGGAAGTTGCTCCACAAAAACCAACATCCTCATAGTCAGCTGCCAAAATTGCCAAGAGATAACCCCAGAAAGAATACACTGTTACACAAGAACCAACATCTCCAAGAGTGGTGGATGTTGTTGCTGAAGAGAGTCCAGAAAAGGTTGTTGTCACACAAGAACTAGCACCCCCAGAAATAGCTTTAGATGTGCTGGATGTCCAATGTGGCACATTAGGTGACAAAGTGTGGATTGATCCTCTTCAAAATTTCATTGACCTGGATTCTGACAAGGAGGAGCATCATGAAGAATAATCCCTGAACCCTACAACAAAAATCTCAATTCTGAGAATGGAGGTAAGAAAATGGAAGAGCCAGGTGGAGGAATACCAAGAAGGGATAGTTTCCCTTACTGAGCATAAAAATATTATCAGGAGACTGGAGGAGAAATGGGTAGAAGAACATATGACCCATAGACTTTGAGAAGAGGAGCTATAGATCAAATTAAGGGAGCTGAAAAAGTTCCAGTCTATGCAGAAGGAAAAAGAGCAGATGTATGCTCTTTCTCAAGAAATCCTGGGCACTAGGGTACCTTCTTCTTCTTACCATGTCTTTCTATTTGAACAATTTTTTTGGTTTAATTTAAGAGCTGTGAAAGAAGGGAGATCATTTGAGATAACAACCTCAGCAAAATTCTTGGAAACGTTTTTAAGAAGCAATTTTGAAGATCAAAATTTGTTGTGTGAATTATATTTGCATGAGATGGCTTGCCCTCTGGACCACCATTCAAATCTTGTCCCTTTTTCAGGAGATGTTCAGTTGAGGGCCTTTGCTTCTTTTGTGAGTAATAATGCTCAGTGGGAAAGGTCTTTTCAAACCTTTTCTCACAATGAAGCTCACTCTAATATGTGGGTTCAAAGTGAGCCTCAAAATCCTGGTATTTTTTTGCTCGACATAAGAGTTTGCTCTCATGCCCCATCCATACTCGACACATAATGGAACTGCGGGAGGAAGTTATTTCTACCTGTACCAACCATATTTTTATATAGCAACAAGTAGCGTTGGAAGGAAGTAAGCACAGATGGCAGGTTGCCTCTCCTACACTCAAGAGTAGAGACCCCTATTATTTTAGAAATTTTGAACAGGCACCTGAAATTTAAATTCCCCCTCATCTAGTGGCCAGCAAAACCATATAGTATGGATTTATCACTGACCAAGGTAGAGGAACAACGATGTTGGAGATATTGGGTTTCACATAGAGGGTTCATAGAAAAAGAAGGAACGTCTGAGTTCCCCTACAACTTCTCTTCTCTCCATGAACAGAGCACAGTGCAAGATTCAGATTCGGAATAATAGAGGTTGTTGCATGAGGACATGCAACAGGATAGTTGGGGGGAGATGTTGGGCCCAGAAATGGCCCTTTTTGACCACCCTTATTCACTCCTTTTTGCCCTATCCTACCCCATTGAGCATGCCAAATAAATGTTTTACCCTCACTCTACTCTTCAATCCACCAAGGTATGATTGGTTATTGTCTTATTTTATTAATACTTATGATTATGGTAATTAAGGCTTTATATCTCTCAATATGCTAACATATGATGGTTTATAAAGGTATTTTGAGATATATAGACTGCAGGAATATTGAGCTAAACATGCTACGAAAAGGATGAGCATTCATCGCTCAAGCTGATCGTCCATCCTGCCATTGTCCAAAGAATGAGGTCCCATCATATTATTCCTGGCAAAGCTATACAAAGATAGCTGCAATCGAATGCGATGGATTTGGAGGTCAACAGTGTGTTGCTGCTCGTGTATAGTTATGATATGAAGATATCATTATTCTTGGGTCAATTAACAATTTCCCTATATTTCCTATCTTTTATCTTGCCACGGTTGTAACAGCTGTTGTAATTAGGGCGCCTGAAGATCAGAGATCTTCATGGCTGCCCAATAATAGGGATAGGATGTTATGATTTACATTGTATAAATATGGAGAACTATTATGAGCCAGGGGTTGAACCCATAGTCAATTCATTGTATTAGCTGTGACTAAGAGTTGTGTAATCGATTTGCCTTTTTAATACAAGGAGTTACTTCAGATCTAAGGGTTTTAACGTGTGTTCATCCAGCATCTCTGTGTGAAGGATGGGCCCACCTTCCCATAGATATTGTTGAGTTAAATTAGGCATTTCATTTATTTTGTCATGTGATGTTATGTTAATTTTATTTCTTCATAGGAAGCTGTAACAAGTTGTGGATTTACAGTGTGTTGTTGATTGCATCTCTTGGAAATCTATAGTGGCATGGTGTGACAGTTGATTGAGTAAGTAATTATTCCTTATGCAAATTTGTGTGGTAACTGTAACAGCTCTGTTCATCCTTAGATCTTTTAGTTGTTGTTTCCATGAATCCTTGCAGCTTGTCCCTTACTTTTATGATTGCAGAATTTCATTCATGTACTTCGAATTCATAGAATAGCTGAACTCAATTTCTGTATTTTGAATCTCTATATTAATATTCAATTTATGTCTTTGGATTTCTAGAATAATCAGATTAAGATAGTTGGGTTAATCATTAAGTGGTTTGAAACATAATTTCCCCTTTTTTGCAATTGTAATCTATATGTGACTTTCATCTTTCCATTTTTAGATCAAGAATAACAGAAGGTAATTGTGACTGTATTCCTTAGAAGGTAACTAGATTAAGTATATTCTTGGGATGAGCATAGCTGAATAGAGGATAGGATTGTTCAATTACAGTGATTTAGTGTTTAAGCATATATTGTGCATGTTATCCTTGAAATACAAGACTTCCCCGGGTTGACAATAAATATTGCACACTCTGTATGTTAGTTGTAATTCACTTGCATATTGGGTGCCCAACAATCCTTACACATCTCGATTACTATATCTTCAAACGAAGGATCCAACTATGGTACTCTGCAAAATCCTACTTTTTGAGATCTTCAAATTTGTCCAACTTCGTTCGTCATTTTCCTACCAAAATGTTGTTTCTAGCTAAAAAATGTTGGGATTTCTCTGTATCTAGGAGGGTGGGATTTTGTTTTTCTAACTATTGAATCTCTTTATTTGCAAAGTGATCCAACTATTGTAAATCCATGTAGGCCACTTGTGCTCTAGACTTCAATTCTTGCAAAGTTTGTTTAGAGGCATAGGCATTGTCAGGAAGGATATCCATCTCGCCTTCTCTTGGTTGAGCCAATATAGTGCCAAGAGAGATCCAAAATGAATCCACATGTACATGTAACTCCTTTCTCCAATTGAGAAATTGTAGGATTAGGGTGTTTACCATTCTCTCTTTCAATATTGCGAAAGCTTTTTCAGAAGCGTCATTCCATTTGGAAATTTATGTTTTCTTCAATTATTGTTCAAGGGAACATAAATAGAGGTGTAGTTGTATATGAATGTTCTATAATTCCCGGTGTGTCCCAAGCTAGATCAGAACCACTTTAACTATGTTGGTTCCTATAGATTCACAATTGCTGCAATTTTTGCAGGATCTACTATAACTCCATCTTTGCAAACAATATGACCCGACAAGTTGCCAAAAGGAATGTAAAAGATACACTATCACAAGTTCAAATAAAATCTCGTTTGTATGCAATTATCTAGCATGATTTGAATAAGTGCAACATGTTCTTTGAGGAAGTTGTAGTCTCTCCAATCATCTAGATAGACTTCCAAGAACTTATGAAGAAATTCATGAAAATTTGCTATCACTATCCTTGAGAAAAGACTTTGTGCATTTTTCAACCCAAATGGAATCACATTATAATCAAATGATCCCCATTTTGTAGTGAATGTGGTATTATTCTTATCCTATTCAACAATCATGACCTGGTAATAGCTAAAAATCCATCAGTGAACGAATATGCCTAATTTCATGCTACTTGTTCTAGCACTTCATCGCTAAAAAGTGCTGGAAATAGGTCATGGAAACATGCAAAATTTAGGCTATGATAATTGACACATACCCTAATTTATTATATATATTTCTTTCTCTAGATGATGTTCAAACTCATCCGATCTGATTCATCTACTAGAAAAACCAAACATGTGCTTAACATTAAATCAATCTCCTCTTTCACCTTTTGCTTCACTCAGGGATTTAATCTATACCATCGATGCTTATTAGGATTAGAGTTTGGTTTCAACACAATCTTCATTTCACCCAAATATCCATGAATCCATTTAAGTTTTGTAAATATTTTTGGAAATAGATCACCATGTTCTTTCAAGAGTGATGTGACCTCAGACACCATTTTCTCATCCCAGTAATCCTCGACGGCTGCCATCTTTGGTTTATCTTTAGTACTGATGTTGACTTTTTACAACTTTAAAGGTTGTGCATAGATTTATTTTGTCTCCTTAGTTTTTTTCTGACTATTTATTAGGATCCTTCTGACTCCTTGAAAGTTAAGTGCCACAAATGCTCAAGATCATATGAGTCAGAGTTCTCCTTGTCTACCTTTGCACAAAATAGAGGTGATATTCCTTCGAGAGCCATGAATGTGAGGTTTTCCAATTATTGATGCATAGGAAAGAAATATGAATGTTCTACATTACACAAATTGTTGGTGGTCACTGACAATTCTTCCATCACCATGTCACTGGTTGCTGAAAAAGAAAAATATTGACATAATTTTGCGTGCATTGTCTTTCACCATGAAATCAGTCCTCTTGTTTCTTCATGTAAGTACCAATCTTGTTTCTTCATGTAAGTACCGAACTTTGACATAGGACCAAGATCATGAAAAAACCGATGAACCCAAAATTATGGTTATAATTCATTTGATTCCCACTTGTGGTCACACAGGTCGATGTGCTCATATGGATTGGTATCTCCTATGAATATTTATTTTACCATATTGGCATGCATGAATGACTTGAATTTCATCATCGATGTCACCTAAGTGGTGTCCCAATTTGGTATGTCATCTTTATGTATGATCCACAATCTTGTGGGAGTGCCTCCAAGCGCATTATCCAAAACATCCATTCGATATCCATTTGTCTAAGGAATTGATCTAGGCTATTGGTTTTGTCATACCTTGATGAATCATTCACTTCTATTTGAATCCAATGAACTAATTTTACCATTATGCAATGTTTGTATGAGAATTAATTTCTCTCTCTTTACTAGTTTTCCCAATATTCCTTGAAATCACTATCGAAGGAATGAATGCTCCTCCAGCTTACTGAACCTTTTGTCCTTGGATTTATACAATCATCTCGTTTTCTTGATGTTGGAGAATATATGTTATCCATGACATTGTGTTCCATATTTTCTTAGATTGGATTTATATATCATGGATCTTAGTGCGGATCAAGTGGTCATGTTACTTTCATGCCATCAACCTCACAATTCATTGTATTGTTCTTCAAATCATTTATTTCATAGTTTTCATAAGCCCATTTGATTCCAAGCAATGCTAAGTACTGATTCATATTTTCCATCATCTCTATTACTTCAAATTATGTAGTGTTTTTCACACCTCCCAAATCAACTTCAACATTTTCGATAGCCAATGGGGCATATACAATATTGATTTACCATCCTCAACTGAATGGAAGGGTAGACGAGTGGTGGAGAGCCCATTTCTTCCCATGACTTCTTTGGCAGAATGTTGACATTTGAGCCCAAATATAGGATCACAATCTTAATATCATATCCATGTACATGTTCATATAGGAGAAACTCTCTACTAGTCATCTTCCTTTTCCTTTGTCATACCAATTGCATGTTTCTCTTTAGGCACATATCTCACCTTCAATGACATATCACACCTTCAATTTATGCAACATCCTAGAGGTTGCAAACTACTCCATGTCTAATTTTATTCCTATATTATTATTATAAGTGTGGTGTCCTCAATATTTGCATTTCATATCTTATATTGTGTTATAAAAATGTGATAATCCAATCTATAATTATTTTTATTTTAGATTGTGTTATAAACAATGATTAAAAAAAATAGTAACCCTGTCTATAATTAAAACATATCACCTAATGCTGCTTTCCATAACAAAACCTAATCCTATTTTTCCATCCTTGGACCATTATAGTTAAACATTATCGGGTAAAATAATAACATTGTAAACCCTCTTCAAAATTCTATAACTTCATCCAATTTTATTCCATAAACTATTCTATTAGATAGAAAATCACTTCAACCTTATAAGCCCACTGATCGATTAAATTCCAAAGAATCATATAATTTATGAGCAGAACATAATAATTGGTTCCTCATAAGGATTTCATAAAATCGTCACACTTAGGGTTTAACATTCATAGTATAATGCCTAATCCCCATTGGCGCACTAGCAACACACCTGGGTTTACGTTGAAGAGACCAGTCTTTGTGTCATAATTAGCCAACAGTTTAAATGTTTTACAACTAGGTTGATGAACATGGACGATTGCATCGGCGTAGGTGTGGAGTCGCTCACCCATAGTTTTTTTTCAAGCATGATTACATATAAGCTGACCTGTGTATCAAACAGTTGTCAGAAGCATCTTATTACACAATAGGCGTATTTATTTTAGCTTTTGGGGTGTGTAAGGGGTTGCATATTTATGAACTTTTTAATTATTGACGAACAAGATTTATGATTTTTTTAATTATTGATGAACAAGATTTATGAATTTTTTTAATCTTATTTATTTATTTTTTAATTATTGCAAACTCTAAGGGTTTCCATGCAAACTCTGGGAATGATGCATGCTCGTAGAGGAAATTTCTCATACTGATTTCCTACAATTCTTTATAGATACATATTCGTATCTCCCCCGACTATTTTCATTCACTTTTGTTGAAAACCCTAAGATAATCACAAGATTTGTATGAGCAAATTTAAATTTGCACATTGCTATGTTATATATAACATACTTTGATGTTAGACTTAGGATATTCCATTTAATTTCTTAATAAATGAAATGATAGAGGTATTAGGTTTTCACATGTCCACTGCAAATTTGCAGTTTCATTGAAAGTTTGGTGGCTTAGACAAGAATTCAAAATGAAGGATATACTACGACACTATCATAGCGGTTTCCAATCTCCGCCCATCTCCACTCTTCCAAGCCATTCAACATTGTTCCGCAATAGGATTTGTTTGAAATCATAGACTACAATGTTTTGTATTTTTGGGGATTGGTACATGAAGGTGATGGATTGTTGATAGGATATAGCTTCATGCGTTGAAAGGGTTAAAATTAAATTAGGGTTATTAAGCTGGCTGGGTCATTTATTTTGTAAAAAAATAATGTTTCTAGTTAAGAGTATTATTATGTTAATTATGCGGATATGCATTTAGATAATATCTAATATTATGGGCTTCCTTGAGCCAATCAACAAGATTAACATGATTGTAACAAGTGTGCAACCAAGATTCATTTTATGGTCGTCGTATATTGTTATGCTTTTTTTTTGTAAATTAAGGAACCTTTTATTGCTGAAAACAAAAAATAATGTTACAAACTTTTTTCGCTACCTGCCCGAAGGCCAAGTAAGGCAGAAAGGAGAGGCTGACTGCCAGAAGAAGATCTAAGAACACTCATCCAGAATGGAACAGCTAAACACTAAAGCTAGATCCAAAATAGGATCTTAGTAGAGGTTAGATGAAAGAGAATCTCTGACTAGGAGATTACAAAGAAGTTAGTCTCGACCCTAAATCGGGCCGAGTCTCAGGTCTTCCTTTTTTTCCTTTTTTTCCTTGACTTGTATCCGCTCCCCTAAATATGGGGACACTAAGGCCAGTTGTCGCGTGTCACTAGAATCATGGTGGAGTTCCTTATAAGAATCTGAAAAGGAAGATTCATGATATCGTTTTTTCCCTTGTGGAAGGTTGCTTTTTGTGTTATCTTCTTGAAGAGGCATGTGCACCTCAGGAAGAGGTGGAGTGGGTCTCTGATCTTGTTTTTCTGGGGGTGATTCTTCATCAAGCTAGTCATCTTGATTGTTTTCTTCATGTGAGGGAATCCATGCTTGCCAGCTTTTGGCTCTATGAGTCTTTGTTGTTTTTTTCTATTAGGTCTTCCTTTGCAGGAATGCAATAAGAAGGTGGCCCATGTGTCTACAGATATTGCACCTGAAGGATGTGTTTTCATAGTTCAAGGATTGAATCTAGATGGAGCTACCTATTTTCATGTTGATCTTGTTGAGAAACCCTTAACTGATGTCAATGGTGGTGCAGATGCAAGCAAAGGTAAAAATACCCTGTGCTGAGCGAGAATCATAGAAGGACAAATAACAACTTAGAGCGTCACCTACCCCTTAGAAGACTGTTGATTCCAGAAATGGATTAGCAAGTTTGGAGCCAAAGAATTTTTTGAATGACTTGTGGTTGCGTAATCTCCAAGGTGGGAACCTCCTCGAATTTACCTACAATATAGACTAGGTGTGGGATCTGGAACGAATTTTGTGGATCAGAGACCCCCGCTCATTTTTCATCCTTAAAGGACTTAGGCTGAAGCCGAGGGGCTATTGTTTCCTCCCTGTAGGCTAGCCACCATGGAGATGCAAGCGTCCTTTGAGATCCCAAGGCTGTGGAGTTGTCAGTGGTCTGAGAGTTGTCGTCCTGTAAAGATAAGCCCCTGCAGTCCTAAAGGGGTTCCTTCTACCTATTGAATCAAGGATTTCAGGTGCAAAACAGAGATTTGTGGGGTCACTTGCAAGTAGAGAGAGACCCCCTTCAGAGATATTACAAAAATCGAGAACGATTTAGGGTCTTGAGGAGTCCTGGTAGCTTTGACATGTCTCGAGAATACTAGATTTGTTGGAGCAGCCAGGTCTGAAAGGGATTGATATCTGATCATTTTATGTATTCAGAGAGGATACAAAGGCTCATGTGTCGATACTGTATGAACCCAAGCCTCGTCTCTCTGTTGCTCGCCACTACCTGGATGGCTTGAAAAAGAGGCTTTGTTTGGATGCGCAGCTTGGAGGCTTCTTGGACTAGGATGTGTGCTAACATGGTTTGCGTGCATGCTTCCTGCCAGAGCTGGTAGACAGAGGCTGCGAGCAAGGACATGAGGAGAGGAACCTGACCATTAGAGGGCTGCATCCATTGGAGGTGGCGGTGGAACTCCTACAAGTGCTATTGAATCAAACCCTAAATTCTCCTCCACGATAGATTCGAGTTTGGTCGACCGTACAAAAACCTATCGTATATTGTTATGCTTAAATGCATCTTGATTAAGATTCAAATAAGATTTACTTAAGTGGTGGTTAAAGAAAGCGATAACAATAATGATTTTTTTATTGTTATAATTAAATAGTATTCGTTTTATGTTGATATTAATCAATTTAATGTTTATTTGGTAATTAGTTTAATATTTAGTATTTGTTTAATAACCAACTATCTCCACAAAACTAAGTGGCTAGCTGTGCCTATCGACGTTCACCTACCACTTTACTTGTGGTTGTGATAGTTACCAATAGACGTTTTTATTTGAGATTTGGGGTGTGCTACGATCTATGCTTTTACATCTAAGGACGGGGATGAGACAAGTATACTGTCAAGATTGATTTTATGGCAGTGTTATAGCTGATTTTACCACTCCAGGTGAATCACACTTGTATAGCCTTCTCCTGTCCCTCTGCAGACTCCTTAGACACCTTGGACCATTTTTTGTCCTTTGATGTTTCCTTGAGCAACCCTAAAAACATGTGTAAATTCATATATGCGACTTTTAACCCCTTAATCACATATATACATGGGTTTGACCCCTAAAACCATGTACATCGGGATGTGTGCATAATCCAAATACTTTTGCAGTTTTCCTTGACATGGATTTGACTCACTTGACTCCTGGCCTGGAATGAGGGTTGCTTTTGTAGATGGCCAAGTTCTTATGTGGCCAAAGGGAAAGACTTTTGACGATGCAATAGTGATTGGAGAACAAGAAGGAGGTCTATACAAGTTGAAGGGACAACCAGATCAAGCTTTGGTTCATGACACAGTAGAACCAATTGAACTTTGGCATAGAAGGCTTGCACATGTACATTACAGATCACTGCCACTTGCAAGCAAAGGTGTTGAAGGTCTTCCAGAAATTCAAGCAAAACATGAAGGGGTCCGCAAAGGATGTGCGAAAGGAAAGAACACAAAGAAGACATTTCCAAGTAGTGAGAGAAAAGCAAAAGGAATCTTGGAAATCATCCACTCCGATGTATGCAGACCAATGTCATCAAGCTCACTAAGTGGGTATGTGTACTATGTTTCTTTTATTGATGACTTTTCTAGGAAGACATAGATTTAATTCATGAAGAATAAAGATGAAGTGTTTAGCAAATTCAAGGAATTCAAAGCCTTGATCGAGAACTAGACTAAAAAGAAGATCAAGACTTTTTTATCAGACAATGGCGGGGAATTCACTTCAAATGAGTTCAAGGAACTATGTAAGGACTCAGGGATTATGAGAGAGATGTCCACTCCTTACAATACACAACAGAATGGGGTTGCAGAGAGGAAGAATAGAACTATCATGGAAGCTGCAAGAGCTATGCTTCATGATCAAGATCTTCCTATGCATCTTTGGGTAGAAGCAGCCAGAACATCAATGTATGTACAGAACCATACTCCACACAGATTACTTAAGAACAAGACTCCTGAAGAAGTATTCTCTGGAAAGAAACCAGAAGTTATCCATCTCAGATATTTAGCTGTCCTGTGTACATACACATTCCAAAAGAGAAGAGAACAAAATTAGATCCTTCAGGAAAGAAGGGTATATTTGTGGGATACTCTGAAAGGGTTCAAAAAGATTGACATCATCAGGGATGTAACATTTGACGAATATTCAGCCTACATCAAATCCAAAAAGAAACCTGCTGAAGAACCTGAAGAAGCAGAAGCTCCTAGAATTCATGATACAATCATGAACGAAGAAACTTAAGAAGAAGATTGAGAATTTGAAGAACCACAAAGACCTGTAGATCCACCACATGAGAAGAATCCTCACAAGTGGAAACTTGCTTGGGTACGAGAGATTATCCAAGGTGCAAAAAGATATGGGGTTCCAAAAGAGAATCTCAGAGAAAGAAAGAGGACCAGATCCTGTTCCAGTTATGTAGCTCTACTATGTGACTTCATTGATAAAGAACCTTCCAAATATGAAGAAGCGACAGAACAGAAAGAATGGAAGGATGTGATGATCGAAGAGTATCAATTGATCATGAAGAATGCTGTTTGGGATGTTGTCCCAAGACCAGAAGGGAAGTCAGTTGTAACTTCCAAATGGATCTACAAGATCAAGCATGCTGCAGATGGTAGCATTGAAAAGTATAAGGCAAGATTTGTGGCTTGAGGTTTCTCTTAGAAAGAAGGAATAGACTATGAAGAAACCTTTGCACCTGTAGCCAGATACACTTCCATCAGACCGGTACTTGATCTGGCTACAGTGATGAAATGGAAGATAGACCAAATGGATGTCAAGACAACTTTCTTGAATGGTGTAGTAGAAGAGGAAGTGTATGTGGAGCAGCCACTTGGTTTTGAGACACATGATAGGGAGTCTCATGTGTGTAGATTGAAGAAAGCCCTATACAGATTGAAACATGCACCCAGGACATGGTACGATAGAATTGACAGCTTTCTATCCAGTTTGTGCTTTACCAAGAGTAAAGCAGATTCCAACCTTTACTACAAGGTGGAAGATGGCAACCCGGTGATACTTCTACTATATGTAGATGATCTGTTTGTGACAGGTATGGATGGGTTGATTGCTGATATGAAGAGAAATCTTGTTGCTGAGTTCGAGATGAAGGACTTGGGAATGATGCATTATTTCCTAGGTATGGAGGTGTGGCATACTACAGATGGAATCTTTCTTGGACAAGGAAAGTATACAGTAGAGATCCTGAAGATATTTGGGATGATGGACTGCAAGGCATTAACCACACCTATGGAATCAAACCTGAAGCTATTGAGTGATGCTTCATCAGAGATAGTTGATGCCACGATGTATCGTCAGATGATTGGGTCCTTAATGTACTTGATGAACACGATACCGGATATTTGCTTTGCTATGAACACCTTGAGCCAATAATTGACAGATCTGAGACATGTTAACTTGACTGATGCAAAGCATATTTTGAGGTACTTGAAGGGTACGGTTGATTATGGGATCAAGTATTAGGTTGATCAAAGGATTAACCTAGAGGGTTATGTTGATTCAGATTGGGCAGGAACTGCCATCGATAGGAAGAGCACTTCAGAATGTTGCTTCAGTATGGGATTAGGTGTGATCTCATGGTTTAGCAGGAAGCAATCCTATGTGGCACTGAGTATAGCTAAAGCAGAGTATGTTGCAACCTGTTCAGCTAGTTGTGAGGAAGTATGGCTGAGGAACCTACTGTCTGATTTATTTTATCTCCAGTTAGATGCTACTTGTATATACTATGACAACCAAAGTTGTGTAAAGTTATCAGAGAATCCAGTATTCCATGACAAGTCAAAGCATATCGAGATCAAGTATCACTATATCAGGGATATGGTGCAGAGAGGAGTAGTTAAGTTTCAGTATGTTGCAACGGATGAACAGATAGTTGATGTGTTGACTAAGCCATATGCTAGGGTGAAGTTTGAGTACTTCAGGGAGAATCTTGGTGTTCTCCAGATCGAGGATCCTCCCAAGAGGAAGTGATGTGTCCATGCAGAGCTCTTCTGACACGGTGAGAGGATTGGTTCCTTCCATGATCAGATATAAGTTTTTTGCCATTCTGACATGGTGAGAGGATTGGTTCCTTCGATGGTCGAATGTAATAGCTATGACATGGTGAGAGGATTGGTTCCTTCCATTGTCAGATATATGTGGATGCCACATCCAGGATGAAAAAGGGATGGCTCTGTGAAGACACATATAGTATGAAAAGGGACTAACTCTATGTAGATGGCACATCCAGCATGAGAAAGGGCTGGCTCTATGGAGGCTCATCTAGTATGAAAAAGGACTAGCTCTGAGTAGCTGCCACATCTGGTATGAAAAAGGACCAGCTTCGTGATGCCTCATCTGGTATGAAAAAGGACTAGCTTTGTGATGCCTCATCTAGTATGAAAAAGGACTAGCTCTGAGAAAACTCATCTAGTATGAAAAAGGACTAGCTCTCAGTAGCTGCCACATCTGGTATGAAAAAGGACCAGCTCTGTGATGCCTCATCTTGTATGAAAAAGGACTAGCTCTATGATGCCTCATCTAGTATGAAAAAGGACTAGCTCTGAGAAGGCTCATCTAGTATGAAAAAGGACTAGCTCTGAGTAGCTGCCACATCTGGTATGAAAAAGGACCAGCTCTGTGATGCCTCATTTGGTATGAAAAAGGACCAGATCTGTGATGCCTCATCTAGTATGAAAAAGGACTAGCTCTGAGATGATACATCTAGTATGAAAAAGGACTGGCTCTGTAGAGGTTCCTTTGACGAGAAGAATCAAGAAATAGCACTTGTGATGATTCCCAGTGATGATCCAGATCGAGTGATGATGATTCAGATCTAGTGATGATGATCCAGCAGAAATGATCCAGATAAAGTGATGATCTAGATCTAGTGATGATGCCCAATGATGATCCAGATCAAGTGATGATCCAAATCCAGTGATGATGTCCCATGATGATCCAGATCGAGTGATGATCTAGAACCGATGACAAAGATGACTTGAAGATGAAGAAGATGAAGAGGACTCGATGATGATCCAAAAAATACAGAGAAGAAGACTTGTACTGAAAATTGCGTCGAAAGAATACCTTCCTAGTTAAGAGGGAGTGTTTATGTATATGTAACTTTGTAATGTATTTCACTTGTATTTCTTATATATTGTAACCCGATGTTTATTCTAAGATGTACTTGAGTTATGTCATGCCCTGATGTTCCTATCAGGAAGGTCTATCATGTAAACAAGTCATGTCAAGTCATTGTGGGTAACCCTCCTATTGTCTAAGGGTTAAAGTCCCTGCAGTCCCGGGGCACTAGGGTTATTAGACTCTTCTAGTAGAGGTCAGCCCTGGTAGGGTTTTAGTCATGTCAAGATTAGTATAAATAGAGAACTAGAGTCTCTATTTATCACATAACTCATACACACTCAAGTGTAGCGCATAGTTGAGGAAGGCGAAGACACTAGGGCTAGACAAGAAGAAGGTTACTACTGTCGAGAGATCACTTACTGTTTTGGTGCTTTTCTATTTTGGTACTGATTCTACCTGTAAGGAAGTTGTGGGGTTTTCACCATTTATGGTTTCCCCAAGGATAAACACTGTGTTCATTGTCTCTTGTGTTTGATTGCTGTGCTTGTTATTCTCTCAGTAAAGATCCTAATATAATGCTAGCTTAATGATGAAATTCTAACAAATGATTTAATTAATGTCAAATATGGGTAACTATGGGTTGATTATTCTAACACACCCCCTTAAGCTTGAATTTATGAGTAAATATCATAAAATTATATGGCCTAGCAACAAGGCTTAGTCACCCTTTTACATACTGCATGTCCATACAACCAAGGAAAGAGGCAAAAACCCAGTGGGAAAATCCTCCCTTAAACATGGACAGGAAAACAAAATTTTGAAAATCTTATCATCAATCATTCTTCATCACATGATCAGCAATCCCCAATATTTATTTGAGATTACTGAAGGTCTTCTCATGGAATACTTTGGTGAATATGTCTACTACTTGTTCTAAAGATACCATAGGAGAAGAACCTGCTTCTTCAATCTTAACTCCTGGAAGGAATGGAGTCTTGTTTGGCTTGCAATATTTCATGCTGAACTTGATGATAAAATATGAAGCATACTTTGATTGATTAACCTTTATTCCATGTTGGTATTCAGCAATTTCAAG
This sequence comes from Pseudotsuga menziesii, assembly GCA_001517045.1. Taxonomy (NCBI): domain Eukaryota; kingdom Viridiplantae; phylum Streptophyta; class Pinopsida; order Pinales; family Pinaceae; genus Pseudotsuga; species Pseudotsuga menziesii. Next base: position 37,858 of record LPNX010041949.1, read on the forward strand.
ACCCAAGAATTGGCTCAACAATCCCAAATTTGTCATAGAAAAGGCATGGTTGATTGCATCCTTCAAGGAGGAAATCTCTTTCTTTTAACTTCTTGTAATCAGTAGGTCATCCACATAGAGAAAAATAATCATTAAATAACCATGAATCAGCTTCAAATAGACATTAGGATCAGACTTGCATTGAACAAAACTCAATGACAACAGAAATCCATCAATCTTGGCATACCAAGCCCTGGGGGTTTGCTTGAGCCCATACAATGATGTATTCAACCTGCAAACTAAAGATGGATTAGATACAAAACCTTCTGTTTGCTGCATATAAATCTCTTCATTCATATCTCCATTCAGAAAGGCACACTTTACATCCATGTGATGTACGTCCCACCGCTTCGAAGCTGCAATGGCTAGGGCAAGCCTTATGGAGTCCATCTTTGCCACTGGTGCAAAGGTATCATTGTAGTCAATACCATGTACCTAAAAGTATCCCTTAGCTACCAATATTTCCTTATATTTCAAAGGTTAACCATCAACAACAAACTTAGTTTTTAAGACCCACTTACCCTTCACTAGCTTCCTCCCTGGGGGAGATCAACCAGTTCCAATGTGTTGTTCTTCTGGAGCGAGCTGAATTCTTCTTTCATGGATGTTTTCCATATTGCATCACATGATGCATATTCATATGTTTTTGTATTAGAATATATCATCATAGTAACACTTCTCAGCAAAGAGAGGCTCTTTCACACAAAGGGAACTCTCAAATTGAGATCTAGTCCTCCTATTGTCATTAGGATTTTCAGCTAGTTCCCCAGCTGCATAAATGGTCCTTGATTCCCACTTTGATATTTTAGGGATGTTAGGATATGCAATTAATTCATCATTATCATACATATCATAATCATCAAACTCATTAGTCTCTTCACTTACAATCAATGGCTGTGGTGGTGAAGAGGACTCTCCAACTTCAACTGCTCCTAAAGGCTCTTCTTCGAACTAAACACTTCTTTCAATGAAATATTTGTTAGTGCTCAAGTTTATCAGCTTGTACCCTTTTTAATATTCAGAATACCAAACAAATATGCACTCTTTGCTTTGGGGTTGCAAATCCTTCCTCTTTTCAGTTGGAATTCTAGCCCAAGCTTTTGAGCCAAAAATCCTGAAATGGGTCACATCTGGCTTGTGCCCACTCCAAGATTCGAAAGGATTCATACCATCAAGATGATTATGTGGAACCCTTTTATGGATATAGGATGCACAATTTATAGCTTCGGCCCAAAACTTTGGTGGAAAAGTTTTACCCTCCATCATACAAGTTGCCATCTCGTTCAGTGATATGTTCTTTCTCTCAGCAACACCATTTTGCTATGGTGTGTAAGGGATAGAGTGATGCATATGAATAATTGCATCTTTGCAATACTAGATGAAATAAGACTTGACATACTCACCACCATTGTCAGATCTGAGGATCTTGAGTTTCCTCCTAGACTGGTTTTCAACCAAGGCTCTAAAGACTTTGAAGAGGTCAAAAACTTTAGACTTATGCTTTAGGAAGTGAACCCGACAATACCTCGAAAAGTCATCTATGAAGGGGAGTGAATATTTGGATTAACTCATGGACATATGAGGGAATGGACCAGCAATGTCACTGTGGATCAACTCAAGAGGTGCAGCGGTTCTCTCATGACTAGCTCTCTCATACTTGTGCTCAGGGTGTTTTCCTAGGATACAACCTTGATAGACTCTCTTAGAAAACTTGATATTTGGTAACCCTATGACCATGTATTTTTCACTCAAATCAAAAAGATACTTGTACTTAATATGGCCAAATATTTCATGCCAAAGATTGCTTTCTTCATTAGCATGAGTAAGAAGAGCAGAGGGGTTTGAGTACGGTAGAAAATGGGAAAACGTGTATACCTTCGAAGTGTGATCAACAACACCTTTTGCTATGACTTTACCATTCAAAATATCAGTGATTTCAACTTCATTAGGGGAGAATATGACTTTCTATGGAGACCTAATGTGAGTCATTTGATACGCTAACAAGAGATTAGAGGCAAGACCTGGAACATACAACACATTATTGAAATTACCATGGTCAAGATCAATCCTACCCTTTCCCATACTATTGGTCAGAGAGTTATATCCCAAAGCTATTGGTGGACCTTTCGACATGTCAAGGGAAGAGAAGATCTCTTTTGTCGAAACCATATGTATGGAAGCTCCAGAATCAATGATGAAACTAGGTGAGTTTGAGGTTCTAGCAACCAAGGCATGTACTCTCTCCTTGTCTTCTGAATTTGATCCTCCTTTCCTCTTGTTTGAGTAATCAGGAAGGGAGATGCTGTTCTTCTCCAAGATTTGGGTCAACGTGTCTATCTGCTTTTTCATATAAGAACTCTCAGGATGATAGCCCTTACTGTAGTATGCGCGCTTGCTCATTTATCCTTTGTTCTTCTTCTTCTAGGGGTTCTTCTTGGAGCTGAGGAATCCTCTTGAGAATTTTCCTTGTCTCTCTTTTGCTCAAGTGGATTTTTATCTTTTTTCTTTCTTTTTGAATCCACCTTTGAATATCTAGCAACCAAATCTGGGTCTTTGGAAGGTTTGATGGTGCCCATCATCACCAATTTATCTTTCTCCTGAGTGAGGGATTCCATGAACTCAACAAGATTAGGCATCTTCCAGGTTCAAGCTGTCAATTTAGTGGCATAGAAGGTCGAAACAAACACCGAATAGCGAGGACCAAGCTTTAAGAGAATGGTCAAACTAGTTGCTCCTCCTTTTCAATCCCATATTGTTTTAACTGCAAAACAAGGGCCTTAAACTTGGTAAAATAGAGTTGCAATGTTTCGAAGCTACTGGGATTCAAGGAGATCAATTCATTCTTAATTTGATGTCCTCTCATCTCATCTATCTTTCCAAAAATATCTTCAAGCTTCTCCCACACCTCATTAGGAGATGTCAATGAATCAATTTGAAAGAGGAGGTCTCTTGAAATACTCAGACACAAAAGACCATAGGCCTCATCCCTCCTGTTGTGCCATTTGATTTTCTCTGCAGCTGCATTAGGCTCTGCCTTAGTAGCTATGGTAACCCTGTAGATACATTTCTCTCTCAACAATATCTCCATCTCAACTTTCCATTCGAATAAATTGAATGGAGTCAAGATGATCCTTTGAGATTGGTCCATATCTTAGCTCTTGTGCTCTTCAGTCAGTAGAATGCACTCCCAGTCAGTGATGTTGAACCTGCAATAACAATTTGGAAGGAGAGAAATTGATCCACAAAGGCTCTGATACGATGTGGAAATTGAGCCCAAGCTGAGACAGATCAATTACACTCACAAAATTGCTAATCAAACATGCAAAATTCACACAAAAGGAGACTAAAATTGGAGCATAACTTAATCATGTATTGAATAAGTGTACATTAGCCAACCATATGAAGTAATAGGCTTCTAAAATATATAATTACATGAGATATTTGAAAGCATTAGGTTTCTATTTGAATTGGTCAAAAAGAAGGATTACTAGAACAAGTCAAATTCCCCATAGGTGCAAAAAGGACTTTCCAAATTCATGAAGATCCTCACAAATTAGCTAAAACAAGTGGGAAATCTAACATGTGGTGGAAAGACAGCTCATTCATTCTTTTGTATGGAGAAAAGGAAGGACGATGATGTGGTCAAAAAACAAGGCAAGTTCCCCTAGACTAGCTTTTCATTTATTCCTTAAAATAGATGTAAAGCAAGGAAGCTTTCAGAAACCGTAGATATCTAAATATGTTTCCAGGATGATTCCAAAGTGCTCCATGACCTGGTTTAGCAAGTATGGACTTCTAGGAACATGTAGAAGTCAAGTAGCATAGAAAGGGAATCTAGGATTCTAGGAATAAGACAAAAATGATTTAATTAATGTCAAATATGGGTAACTATGAGTTGATTATTGTAGTAGTGAAGACACATTCAATGGTGAAAATGTGTCGCTTCAATGGTGTTAATTTTATTCCTATACTATTATTATAAGTGTATTGTCCTAAACATTTTCATTTTATATTTTATATTGTGTTATAAACATTGATTTTAAAGAAAAAACACTATTCCAATCTATAATTAAAACATATCACCTAATTGTTTCTTTCTATAACGATTTAGGTGAAAATGGAATTGGAGATGAAAACCTACTTCCATTTTTCCATCCTCCAATCATTATCATTAAGCAATATAGGATAAAATAATAACATTGTAAACACTCATCAAATGTAATGTCCCAAAAGATTGAAAATAAAAAAAAAATTATACCCTAGTGAAAACTACCCAAAGGGGATCATTATTACTCATTCGAAATTACATGCGCTACTTATACTTTTGATCTCTTCAGAAACTACCCTTATTGTCTTGTTAATCTGTTATCCATCCAGTGATCATTAGTTCGTTTGCTTCTTATGTCTTAATTCTATTCTTAAAACTATTTATACACCTTAGTTATAACTGTCGGTGAATTGATGAATTGTATAGATCATTGTTTTACTCCTGCACATGTGTACTTTGTTTATTTAATAAAAACTAACTTAACTTTGTTGATGGGGACAAAGTGGTGGAGTGGTGGGACTTGTTCTCCCATGACGGTTTGAGAGGTAAAGTATTTCTTGGTTACGTGGGCTTACTTAGTTCAATTGAACTACGGCACCTCTCTCTTTTACTTACACAGTTCCTTACTTTGCGATAGGATTGGGTGTAAAGTGTGTTTGACCGTCTTGATCCTAGAGGACCCACTGCTAGTAGTTATGCTTCTTATCGACTTGGTTTTATAACTTGGTAAGTGTCGTTATCATCAATGTAGCTACTATGACTAAATTTCCTGTACACTAATTATTTTTCGTTATGTTTTGAATTCGTTAGTTTATATGCCATTAATACATTTTATGTTCTATGTATATTTCTACTATATTTATTAACATCTCTTACGTTCTTTTATTGATAGGTTATTATATTGGTTAAGAGAAAACCTTTGGATTTTTATGGTCAGAGATGTTATCATGGCATACTTTGTATGCCATGGTTCTTAACATGAATACCTTGTTACTAAGGGGTTAAAATCCTAAGCTCTAAATCTATGGTCTAGACACTTTCTAAATACCTTCGGCATGGGTGATTTGACTTTGGACTAGCACATCCTATGGACTATGTGTTATTATAATCCTATCCTAAATGCAAACTTTGTAATATGTTTAACATATGATGGAGTTTGGATGGCGACATATCATATGGTATAAACCATTCCATAGCAGGGTTTAAGCTTTAATGTGGGAGGTGGATTATACGTTGTAAGGTATCGAAGCATAAACTATGGAGAGCGGGTTGTTATGTGGGTTTAATGGTTTCCAGTTGGTGCATTTAATGTGTTTGATGAAACCCGATAGCCTTCCCTTACGCTTGGCTCATGATGGTTATGTGTGTTGTCATTGGGGTTTATGTGTTTTGGCTATGTGAAGAGGGGAAACCATGGAGGAAACCTCCATACTGTGAGGTGTGCTTGCATTGAGTTTATAAGTCTATACATTGGTTTGGTTTAAATTTTGCTCAGTCATACTTCTCATTTCTCGTGGGCTTGTGTTTTTGTAGCTGCCGAAGGGGAAAGAGGGGCAGTATGGCTTCAATCTCTGTTGGCTCCAAGCGTTGCATTCGTGGCCACGGTAAGCCTGTGAGCAATGTTTTACTTACTACCTTTCGGCCCTCTATGGCAGACTGTGCATAGAATATTGCTTGGTTTTAGGGTTTTAAACTCGCCTCCGGGCATACGATGATAGACTTGGCTTTCTTTTGAACAATGTGAAAAGACTTCGGCCATGGATGAAGTCGCTCCTCCTTTGGTTCTGTGTATAAATTTAGGTTTGTAAATTTGCTTGGGCTATTAGTAGTGAAAAGAGGAATGTTTGGTTTCTAGCATACTTGGTTTTGGTTTATTTAAATCGTTTTCATTGGGGCATTTTAGCCATTCACTGCAACATTGCTTGCAATGGTTCATTATCCCATTGGCATGTCTGTGTAAACTTGTTTATCAACATTAATATGATTACAATGTAGTTTACTTGGAAAGCTCTGTGTAAATGGAGGCATACATTTTTTAATACTTGATTTACCATGGTTTAAACTGTGATGTGCATAGCATGATTTTGCTGCGTTTAATCTGTGGTTAGTATTGATTTATGTGGGCATTCTCTAGCTTGAAGGTTCTTTTTATTATGACGTTATTTATTTTATAGTGTAAAGATATATACATCATGGGTGTAGGCCATGCCGTGAATGGCATGCACCTTCCCATAGTGTTGTGATAGTATACCGTAGGGTAAAATGGTAGAGACTGTGTATTGGATTTAAAATTTTGGCTGAGGTTGTGGCTTATGTGACCATTGTCCATTAGTGGGTTTTGTGGAGGCCAGGGTTTATAGACCCTCGATGGCGTTTGTTGTTTTTAATGTAATTGAACTCTGTGTAATTTATATTTGGATGGATGTATTTATAAACCATAGCCCGCATACGATTTTGTACAGCGTGGCCTGTGTGATAATGGTTATAGGATTTGGTTGTTGTTTTGTTTATACATTACACATGGTTTATTGTTATGGATTTTCCTTGCGTCTTGACATCCATGGAAATCGATGTTGCGACCTCTATTGGCAACGATATTTTTAATGTAATGTAATTAATGCATTTTAATGAATAAAACAAAGTGGGCTTGCATGCCCACAGGACTCGATTCCTGCTACTGTTTGCAAAATATGGATTTATGTTATGATTTTGATGTTGTTTTACTTATGACATGTTTTAATGTATAATATATATTACTTTTACTTATGGGTTCTGTTATATGAATTATGATCAAAGAATTTGTAAAGGACCACCTGAATGGTCACGATGCTTCCTCTGATTATCTATAATGATGTTTCATTTATGTGGAGTACTTTTAATGCAGAATTGTAATATGGATACAGACGTTGAAAGGTCTTAGATGAGTTATTTAATTTTGGAAATAAATGTTTAGAGAATTTTCATAAAGATTTATACCTAATAGTCTTATTTATATGTATATATAATTATCTTATAAAATAGTTCTGGTTGTAATTAATACCCTAGGTTATCCATATAGTATATTTATTTCTTTAAACTTACTCCTATGATTAAATCTACTATAATCTAAAACATGTCTCTACTGACAAATGTAATATGTCAGTAAAGATATAAATAATAGATGAACAATAAAATAGCAGGTCTGTATTTACCTAGTTTACAATATTTAATTTTTGAATAATAAATGAATACAGAAACAAACATTAGAGATGGAAATCTAGCTATATACAGCCTATGATAATATTTACCACCCTAGGATATATTGAAGAGAATACAAACCCTGGCAAAATCTAGGCAGAACATCAATTACATAGGGTTAGTAAATTCATTGGAAACATTCATCTAACATATTCATTGTATAATCTAGAAGATAGCATAGACAGTTTAGGGTTCGATTTTAAGAAAAATAACCCTAGGAGATATGGATAGAATCAATCAATTCTAGGGTTCATAATATATATAAAATATTTTACATAAAGAAGCCAACATTTACCCTAGAAATGAACTTTGACATACTAAGAACTCATACCTGTAATTTATCTTCTTGAAGCTCCTTTAATGGCTGAACCTGCACACTTTTTAAATAACCAGCATTATCAATTTAAGATAGATTTGACCTCTGATTTTGATGAACAAATCACTTAGGAACTACCATGTTCCTCCAAACCATGACCCAGAATTGTTCCTGGTTCTAATCCGGATCCCCTCGAGCTGGAATACAACATGCAAGTAGCTTAGATCTCCTAAGGTATGGTTTCCTAACTAGTATTTAGTTCTGAATCGGTCCTCTTTTCCTTGCAGGAGAAAGTTCTTCAGGAAAACACTTGAGAGCCAAAAACAGCCAGAATAATAATTCTCCAAGATAAAATCAGACCCTCAAGCCTTTGCTTGGCTTCAGTCTTTATAGACAGACTTTGCAATCAAAGGGATAGTTAAATCAAGAAACCTTGGTTTCTTGATTTAACCCTTTTTAATTACTGGGGTAATTTTCCACACTTAACCTAGGAACTTTTAACAAGTTCCTAGTTAAATTTTCATAGGTATTATACTATTTATTAATCCTTTAATAACAAATAATAAATGGTGGAGCTTCCCTTCTTTCTTTATTAAATTATATAATTAATCATGATTCTTCATACATATTGTGCATACAATACATAGTATTAAAATACTTGTTAACAAATGTCTTCGGTCATCATGTATCATGATCCCTAGACTTAACGACACTTTTTTATGAAGGTCAAGTAGATAGATGGATTAGGTCTACTAGTCTAGGCAACTCTAAACATCCTTGCATGTTGGATTTCCCTCGTATAACATGGTAGTTCTTCAGTACTTGATGAGAATACAGAAATTCAAAATTTTCATTTTATCACTTAAAAATAAGTATGATGAGATCAATATTACTCTTGAGTTGTTTTCACTCGAAGGTGATTTTAATCTTTTCAGTAAACCCTAGTGCTTACCAGAGACCATACTCAACGTTTATAACAGGGAGTTACAAACATAGTGCAATTATAGAGCTCTCGCTCAACACTAAATGCTAGGATGCACTTGTATGATACACCTAGGGATAAAATGGCCAAAGATTCGATGCTCTGCAGCTTATGCTCAACATTAACATGGAATGCTCTAGAGATTATGCCCAACATTTCCAATTATGTTTTCATGTGTTGCAGAGCTTTATGCTCAACACAAATGTAAGTACTCATGTTCTCTAGAGCCTCTCACTCAACACAAAACATCTCATTGATCATGTGCTTCAGGGTCCATGCCCAACACAAAACATCTCATCGATCATGTGCTTCAGGGTCCACGCCGAACACAAAACATTTCATCAATCATGTGCTTTAGGGTCCACGCCCAACACAACTAACATATATATACATATATATCATCAACAATTGGCTTACACCCAATATACAAAAGAATCTTCATGTTCATATGCAGTGGGGTCTTCGACCCAATATAAAATAAAACATCAATATAATCATCATGATCAATAGGCTCGCGCCTATAAATGTTAGGTCCAAAATTTGGGATATTACGTCCCTCCTCGCTTAGTACAACACCGTTGGTGTTCTAGGGACTATGAATGATATCATGAAACAAGGTGGGGTAAGCCTTTCTCGTGGTGGCCTCATTATCCTAGGTAGCCTCATCTACCTCAAAGTGCTTCCACTGCAATTTCAATTGGACTACAGTGCACTTTCAAAGCTGCACTTCTCTCTTGTCCAATATATGTAAAGGCTCAGGGGAAAATTCCCCCTCAGGTTCAACCTGTAATAATGAGCAATCAATGACATGCTTAGTTTCATAAACATATTTCTTTAATAAAGATGCATGGAAAACATTATGAACTCTTATGTGCGTAGGTAATGCTAGTTCATACGCCACTGGCCTTTTCTTGGCCAGAATTTCAAAAGGTTCACAAAATCTAGGTGCTAACTTGCCACACCTACCCAAGCTCAACAAGCTCTGTTTTGCTTTCACTTTCAAGTAGACATGCTCACCTACTTGATAGTATTTATCTTTTCTTTTCTTATCCGCATAACTTTTCTCATGGTCTTATGCCTCTTTAAGGTTTCCTTGGACCTTGGTAACTAACTGTTCCAAGTCCAATAACAGGCCAGGCCCTAACATGAGCCAATCCACCGGACTCTCCCAAGTAACTGGGGTCTTGCACTTCCATCCATAGAGTACCTCGAAAGGACTCATATTGGTAGAATCCTAATACCCGTTCTTATATGCAAACTCTGAAAGGTATAGATAGTGCTCCCACTTGCTGGGGTTGTTCATGACATACATTCGAAGCATGTCTTCAACAATTTGGTTTACTCTTTCAGTCTATCCATCCGTCTGTGGGTGATAAGCAGTGCTAAAGTTAAGCTACGTCTCTAATCCAGAGAATAAGGATCTCCAAAAGTTTCTTGTAAACTTAACATCTCGATCTGAGATAATTTCTTTAGGTATCCCATGCAATCGAAATATCTCTTTTAGGAATATATCAACAATGTTCACAGCCTTGTAGGTCGATTTTACGAGGATGAAGTGTGCATTCCTATGACAGCTTGTCAATGAATACGAAGATGGAATCATTTTGCTTCTTGCTTTTCGGTAAGCCAGTAATAAAATCCATACTGATAACCTCCCACTTCCATTTCGGAATGGGCAATGGTTGTAGCAATCTTGAAGGATGTTGGTGCTCAGCTTTAACTAGCTGGAATTCCTGACATTTCACAATAAACATTGCAATGTCGGCCTTTAACGTAGGCTAGAAAAAGTGTCTCTTGATGGAAGATATCATCTTTTCATATCCTGGGTGCCTCGAGTAGGGTTCCCTATGAAATTCTGTGAGGATGTTGGACCGAATGTCCACTCCATCTAGAACATACAATCTATCCTTGGACCATAGTAGTCCAGAGTCATCCACCTTATATTCCTTCTGTTGTTGAAACAACCAGTCCTCCTGGACGTTCTTGAGCATTTCCACATAGAACGGGTCAACCTTGTTGGCCATTCTAATATTCTCATGCAAATCTACATTAGTTTGACTCAGGGTCACCTCATATATCATATGAGTTCGTCGACTCAAAGCATCTGCAACTTTTTTCTCTTTGCCCTTAATATGATTTAGTTCAAAGTGATACTCACTCAGGAAATCCAACCATCTGGCTTGCCTCACATTCAAATCGGGTTGATCGAATAAATATTTTAGACTCATATTGTCGGTCTTTAGAATGAACTTCCTCCCCATCAGGTAGTGCCCCCACATATTCAGAGCGTGGATAATGGTCACTAGCTCAAGATCGTGCATGAGATAATTCTGCTCATGCTCTTTTAATTTCCATGATTCATAATAGATTGCATGATCATTTTGCAAGGGGACTCCTCCAAGTCCTTCCTTGCTTGCATCTGTGCATATAACAAAATCCCCATAGGGATCTGCAATCCATAATACTAGTGCGGTCATCAAAAGCTGCTTAAGATTTTGAAAAATTTCTTCACACTTGTCAGTCCATAAGAACTTGTTCTCTTTCTTCTGCAAAGACATCATGGGGCAAGCAATTCTCGAGAAGTTCTCAATGAAATTTTGATAATACCCCGCTAAGCCCAAAAAGGACCTAATGTCAATGACACTAGTCAAGGTAGGCCAATCCTTTATGGCTCGAATCATTTCCAGGTCCACAACTATCCCTTCCTTGGATATGATGTGACCTAGGTACTGTATTTGTGGTTTGTAAAAATCACATTTACTAAACTTAGCATAGAGCTGGTGTTCTCTCAACACTCGAATTACTATGCGAAGGTGTTATTTGTGTTCCTATTTATTCTTGGAATAAACCAAAATGTCGTCAATAAATACTAGTACAAACTTATCCAGATATTTACTGAATATGTTGTTCATTGTACACATAAAGTTTGCGGGTGCATTGGTCAATCCGAACGACATTACTACAAACTCGTAGTTCTCGTACCCCATACGAAAAGTGGTCTTGGGAATATCTTTGTCTCGGATCTGTACCTAATGGTACCTAGATCGTAGATCAATCTTCAAAAGGATTTTGGCTCCTCCCACCTGGTCGAACAAATCATCAATCCTGGGGAGCAGGTAACGGTTCTTTATAGTCATTTTGTTCAACTGACGGTAATCAATGCACATCCGCATCGTATTGTCCTTCTTCTTTATGAAAAAAATCAGTGCTCCCCAAGGGGACACATTGGGTCCAATATACCCTTTCTCTATTAACTCCTTCAACTGTAGTTTGAGTTCTACCAATTCTGGTGCACTCATGCGGTAAGGGGATTTGGAGGTCGAAACTGATCCTGGGATCAGATCGATGGAAAATTCTAGGCCTCGTTTTGGAGGTAATCCAGGGATTTCCTTGGGAAACATGTCCTTGAATTTTTCAAGTACAGGGAAGTCTTTTATGTGTTGTTCTCTATCAGACTCTACGTCTCGGATGTTCACTGCAAATAACTTGCAGCCCTTCCTAACACACTTATTTGCTTGTAAGGCAGAGATCTGTCTCACAGAAACTTTCTATGGGATGCCTTAAACCTTCACTTAGTTCACTTAGACAATCGAGCATGACATGGTGTTGTTCCAACTAGTCCACGCCGATAAGAATATCGTACGATCCTAAAGGTAGGATGTTCAGGTTTACCTTAGTAAGGAAACCATTGAGGTTTACTTCACATTTTTTAACAATTTTTGAAACCTTCCATTTCGTACTGGTGGCTAACTGTACCAACTAAGGTTTATCATGCTTTACTTTGCCTAACTTGTATAAATCAACAATATTAGGTGCAACATAGCTCCGTCAAGCATTAGGATCAATAAGTATTGAAATAGAGGTGTTTAAGATCTTACCTTCGATCTCGAACATTGTAGCTTGATGGTCCACCTGTCATCCATCGAATGCTACATAGATTCATGGCGTTCCCACTATATCCTCAACGATAGGTTCTTCTTGCAGGTTATGCAAGACTCCATTGTTCTTGTTCTTACAATCTCGGGCATAATGCGGCCTGTTGCACTTCTAGACTTGATCTCTATAGGGGTAGCAATGGCTCCACTCGCCACTTGCTTATTACCATTAGGAGCTGGTACATAAGGCTTTGTACCAGTCTTGTTGAAGTTCTTGTTCGCTTGAAAGCTGCTATATTTCTTTCTATAAGGCTGCAGGTTTGACCTAGGCTTGCAGTTATCAGAACAGTTTCTAGACTTTTCTCAGTTTCGGTTTTGGTTTTCTTGTTGTAACTACCCATGCTCATAATAGGGTCAGGCCTTGTGTAGTGTAGTATCTAGTGTCTTTGGCATGTCGAATTCAATCCTGTCCCAAAAACCGGGAGGAAAACATCCTAGGAACTACTGGATCTTCACCTTCTCTTCTTTGATATATGGTACATAATGTAGCAGAACTAGAAATATGTTTATAAATGCATCCATTTTCATGGACCACATGCGTAGTGCATGGAACTCTTTTACCTTGTAGTCGAAGAATCTTTCTGACATGTATTTTTTTTGGAAAATCTTTCAGAAGTATTCCCAACTTATTTCTCGTAGCTCATCCTTCTTGGTGTGCTTTAAATCTCCCCACCATCATGCTACCTTACCATTCAGGTTGTAGATGTCAAGCCTAGTCTGCATCACACTTGAATAGTTATGAACTTGGAAATACTTACTCATTCCCAGCAACCATTCTTCAGCCTTTACTCCCGTATTTACTTCACCTTCATAGGTCAGGGCTTTTATTTTTCAATACTCCCCCTAAAGACTATCATCATTTCTTTGCCTCTTTCTCTGTGGATAAAATGAGTCATCACTAGTGGGACTATGATGATCTCCTTTAGTTGCTTCAGGTGTACCTTCTTTTTCTGCTTCTCTTGGGCTGCTATCCCGCTCGTGGTATGGTTCTCTTTTGGATCTGGTGGTGGACTGGGTAGGTTTACCTTGCGGGATACCTCTCGTCATGTTACGCAATAATGCTTCATTTATAGCTCGATGTTCCTTTCTTTCATTTAGACTGTCTTCTTTGAAACTTTTCATTTCAGCTTGAAGACTGTGCAAAGTTTTTAGCACATCAGAGTTTAGCTCAACCACCAAGTTCACTTCCGGAGTGGGGGTGGTCATTTCTTCCTGCCCGTTGTTTTCTCCCTCAGTGTTCATAATCTGAACAACACTGTAAAAATTTTCCTGTAACACAAAAAATTTTAATAGCAGCAAAACTTTCTGTTAGTAACAAAAATTACTTATCATACTTTATTTTCTCTTCTTGATTGCCTAGTGCGCCCGTAAGTCTCTCAGCATTGAAACTGAGCTCTGATACCACTTGTAATGTCCCCAAAAATTGAAAAAAAAAATTATAGGCTAGTGAAAACTACCCAAATGGGATCATTATTACTCATTCGGAATTACATGCGCTACTTATACTTTCGATCTCTTCAGAGACTGCCATTACTATCTTGTTAATCTCTTATCCATTTAATGATTATTAGTTCGTTTACTTCTTATGTCTTAATTCTGTTCCTAAAACTATTTATGCATCTTAGTTATTACTGTCGGTGAATTGATAAATTGTATAGATCATTGTTTTACTCCTGCACATGTGTACTTTGTTTATTTAATAAAAACTAACTTAACTTTGTTGATGGGAACAAAGTGGTGGAGTGGTGGGACTTGTTCTCCCATGACGCTTCGAGAGGTAAAGTATTTATTGGTTACGCAAGCTTACTTAGTTAAATTGAACTAAGGCACCTCTCTCTTTTACTTATGCAGTTCCTTAATTTGCAACGGGATCGGGTGTAAAGTGTGTTTGACTGTCTTGATCCTAGAGGACCTGATGCTAGTTGTTATGCTGCTTATCTACTTGGTTTTATAACTTGGTAAGTGTCGTTATTGTCAATGTAGCTACTACGGTTAAATTTCCTGTACACTAATTATTCTTCGTTATGTTTTTAATTCATTGGTTTATATGCCATTAATACATTTTACATTCTATGTATATTTCTACTATATTTATTAACATCTCTTACATTCTTTTATTGACAGGTTATTATATCGGTTAAGAGCAGACCTTTGGATTTTTATGGTCAGAGATGTTATCATGGTATACTTTGTATGCCATGGTTCTTAACATGAATGCCTTGTTACTAAGGGGTTAAAATCCTAAGCTCTAAACCTATGGTCTAGACACTTTCTAAATACCTTAGGCATGGGTGCTTTGACTTGGGACTAGCGCATCCTATGGATTATGTGTTATTATAATCCTATCCTAAATGCAAACTTTGTAATATGTTTAACGTATGATGGAGTTTGGGTGGTGACATATCATATGGTATAAACCATACCATAGCAGGATTTAAGCTTTAATGTGGGAGGTGGATTATACGTTGTAAGGTAACGAAGCATAAACTATGGAGAGTGGGTTGTTATGCGGGTTTAATGGTTTCCAGTTGGTGCATTCAATGCGTTTGGTGAAACGCGATAGCCTTCCCTTAGGCTTGGCTCACAATGGTTGTGTGTGTTTTCATTTGGGGTTTATGAGTTTTGGCTCTGGGAAGAGGGGATGCCATGGAGGCGACCTCCATATTGTGAGGTATGGCTGCGTTGAGTTTATAAGCTTGTACATTGGTTTGGTTTAAATTTTTCTCAATCATACTTCTCATTTCTCATGGGCTTGTGTTTTTGTAGGTGCCGAAGGGGAAATAGGGGTAGCGTGGCTTCAATCTCTATTGGCTCCAAGTGTTGCGTTCGTGGCCATGGTAATCTTGTGAGCAAGGTTTTACTTGCTACCTTTTGGCTCTCTTTGGAAAACTGCACATAGAATGTTGCTTGGTTTTAGAGTTTTATGCTGTGGGTTTCAATGTGGGGTTTTAAACTCGCCTTTGGGCATAGGATTATAGACTTGTTTTTTTTTAATAATGTTGAAAAGACTTTGGTCGTGGGTGAAGTCACACCTCCTCTAGTTCTGTGTATAAATTTGGGTTTGTAAATTTGCTTGGGCTATTAGTAGCGAAAAGGGGAATGTTTGGTTTCTAGCATACTTGGTTTTAGTTTATGCTAATCATTTCCTTTGGGGCATTTTCGCCATGGGCTGCACCATTGCTTGCAATGGTGCGTTAGCCCATTGGCATGCCTGTGTAAACTTGTTTATAATATTTAATATGATTACTGTGTAGTTTACTTGGCAAGCTCTATGTAAATTGATGCATACGATTTTTAATACTTAATTTACCATGATTTAAATTGTGATGTGCATAGCACGATTTCACTGCTTTAATATGTGGTTAGGATTGATTTATGTGGGCATTCACCAGCTTGAAGGTTTTGTTTATCATGATGTTATTTATTTTATAGTCTAAAGATATAGACAGCGTGTTTATAGGCCATGCCGTGAATGGCATGTGCCTTCCCATAGTGCTGCAATAGTATAGCGTAGGGTAAAATGGTAGAGACTGTGTATTGGATTTAAAATTTTGGCTGAGGCTATGACTTATGTGAGCACTGTGCTTTAGTGGTTTTTGTGGAGGCCATGGTTTACAGACCCTTGATGGCGTTTGTTGTTTTTAATGTAATTGAACTCTGTGTAGTTTATATTTTGATGGATGTATTTATAAACCACAACCCGCATACGATTTTGTACAGTGTGGCATGTGTGATAATGGTTATAGGATTTGGTTGTTGTTTTGTGTATACATTACGTATGGTTTATTGTTATGGCTTTGCCTTGGGTCTTGACATCCATGGGAATCGATGTCACGATCTCTGTTGGCAATGGGGTTTTTAATGTAATGTAATGAATGTATTTTAATGAATAAAACAAAGAGGGCTTGCATGCCCATAGGATTCAATTCCTCCTACTCTTTGCAAAATATGGATTTATGTTATGATTTTGATGTTGTTTTACTTATGATATGTTTTACTGCATAATATAAATTATTTTTACTTGGCTATGGTAATGTTTGTTGAGTTATGTAATTTTATTTATTGTTATGTAGAGATGGAAAGTTAGAACCGTGGGTTCTGTTATATGAATTATAATCAAAGAATTTGTAAAGGACCACATGGATGGTCACAATGCTTCCTTTGATTATTTATAATGATGTTTCATTTATGTGGAGTATTTTTAATGCATGATTGTAATATGGATACAGACCTTGAAAGGTCTTAGATGAATTATTTAATTTTTGAAATAAATGTATAGAGAATTTTCATAAAGATTTATACTTGATAGTCTTATTTATATGTATATATAATTATCTTATAAAATAGTTCTGGTTGTAAGTAATACCCTAGGGTATCCATATAGTATATTTATTTCTTTAAACTTACTCCTATGATTAAATCTATTATAATCTGAAACATGTCTCTACTGACAAATGCAATATGTGAGTAGAGATATAAATAATAGATGAACAATAAAATAGCAGGTCTATTTTTACCTAGTTTACAGTATTTAATTTATGAATAATAAATGAATATAGAAACAAACTTTAGAAAAGGAAATCTATCTATATACAGCCTATGATAATATTTACCACCCTAGGATATATTGAAGAGAATACAAACCCTAGGAGAATCTAGGTAGAACATCAATTACATAGGGTTAGTAAATTCATTGGAAACATTCATCTAACATATTCATTGTATAATCTAGAAGATAGCATAGACAATCTAGGGTTATATTTTAAGAAAAGTAACCCTAGGAGATATGGACAGAACCAATCAATTCCAAAGTTAATAATATATATAAAATATTTTACATAAAGTAGCTAGGATTTACCGTAGAAATGAACCTTGACATACTAAGAGCTCATACCTGTAATTTATCTTCATGAAGCTCCTTTAATGGGTGAACTTGCACACTTTTTAAATAACCAACATTATCAATTTAGTGACAGATATGACCTCTGGTTTTGATGACCAAATCACTTGGGAACTACCACGTTCTTCCCAACCATGACCCAGAAATGTTCTTGGTTCTAATTCGGATCCCCCCGAGCTAGAATCCAACATGCAAGTAGCTTAGAGCTCCTAAGGTAGGGTTTCCTAACTCGTATTCAGTTCTAAATCAGACCTCTTTTCCTTGCAGGAGAAAGTTCTCTAGGAAAGCACTTGAGAGCCAAAAGCAGGCAAAATAATAATTCTCCAAGATAAAATCAAACCCCCAAGCCTTTGCTTGGCTTCAGTCTTTATAGACAGACTTTGCAGTCAAAGGGACATTTAAATCAAGAAACCTTAGTTTCTTGTTTTAACCCTTTTTAATTACTGGGGTAATTTTCCATACTTAACCTAGGAACTTTTAACTAATTCCTAGTTAACCTTTCATAGGTATTATACTATTTATTAATCCTTTAATAATAAATAATAATTGGTGGAGCTTCTCTTCTTTCTTTATTAAATTATATAATTAATCATAATTAATTCTTCATACATACTATGTATAAAATACATAGTATTAAAATACTTGTTAACAAATGTCTTCGGGCATCATGTATCATGATCCCTAGACTTAATGACACTTCTTTATTAAGGTCAAGTAGATAGATGGCTCATGCCTACTAGGCTAGGCAACTCTAAACATCCTTGCATGTTGGATTTCCCTCGTATAATGTGGTAGTTCTTCAGTACTTGATGAGAATATAGAAATTTGAAATTTCCATTTAATCACTTAAAAATAAGTATGATGAGATCAATATTATTCTCGAGTCGATTTCACTCGGAGGTGATTTTAATATTTTCAGTAAACCCTAGCGCTTATCAGAGCCCATACTCAACGCTTATAACAAGGAGTTACAAACATAGTGCAATGGAAGAGCTCTCGCTCAACACTAAATGCTAGGATGTACTTGTACGATACACCTAGGGATACAATGGTCAAAGATCTGATGCTCTAGAGCTTATGCTCAACATCAACAGGGAATTCTACAGAGCTTATGCCCAACATTTCCAATTATATTTTCATGTGTTCCAGAGCTTTATGCTCAACACAAATGTAAGTACTCATGTGCTCCACAGTCTCTTGCTCATCACAAAACATCTCATCGATCATGTGCTTCAGGGTCCATGCCCAACACAAAACATTTCATCAATCATGTGCTTCAAGGTCCAACCAACATATATATACATATATATCATCAACAATTGGCTTACACCCAATATACAAAACAATCATCATGTTCATATGCAATGGGGACTTTGACCCAATATAAAATAAAACATCAATATAATCTTCATGATCAATAAGCTCATGCCTATAAATGGTAGGTCCAAAATTCAGGATATTACATCAAAGTTCTATAACCTCATCCAAATTTTATTCCATAAACATTCTCTTCGATAGAAAAGAACTCCAAACTTATAACTACATTCGTCGATTAAAGTTTGAAGAATCATGTAGTTTTTGAGAAGAACATAATAATTGGTTCCTCATAAGGATTTCATAAAATCATGATACTTAGGTTTTATCATTCAGAGAAAAAACATGCAGTCTAAGCTGAATTAGGGTTTCATAAAATCATTTGACTTAGGGTTTAGCATTCAAAGAAAAAAACATGCTTGCATAAACTTGATTGCACAGATGCTACTTACCATTTTGGGGTTTCTTCTTTAGATTATTTCAAATATTTCAATTGTGTTGTATGTGATTGAAGATGGTGGATTTCATTAGGAGTTGCAGTCCTAGAATATTTAATGATTGCAATCCACTCTCTTTTATATTCAGTATATGTTGGTAGTCATAGGTATGTTGCACTGTATTACTTTTTGTGTAAAAATGTTTTTGAGATTCCAATTCTTTTCTGTTGGCATCAATAAAATGACAAAAATAAAGAAGGAGAAAACACTATATTGTGGAGAGTGCATATCAAATATGCCATCCATATATGTCTAAGTGTGTCAAAGAGAAACTACAAGAAATTAAAGTAAGAAACATTTGAAGAAGTTGAAATAAACAAATATGGCACATTGATATGGCATCTAAAAAAATAGCTACATGAGGTGTATTCCAATTCCTTTCTGACCATAGAGACAACATAGGTGTTAAGTTTCGAATTCCAACCCCCAATAACACACAACACAAAAGAACACATATTATAACATAGTGCAACACTAGCGATATGTGGCTATCTATTTATGCATTGAGATCCAACTTACATGAGAAGGGAAGGAATTATGGCCATAGGAATCATCCTTTAAGAGACTCTATTATACTATGATTAGTTCCACTTATGGTCATCATAGCAAGTAGGGGATTTAGAGTGACTCCACAATCTGTCATAAGTTCATAGGTGCATGATGATTGTTTATCACAAAATTATATTAGTGTATTGAAAAATTTAACTAAAATAAAAGATAGTTTTGGCTGAGAATCCACAGTAATTGTTAATGGCATCTTGTGGAGAGTCCATGGTCAGTAATGATTCACTGTCAACATTTTGAGCCATCTTGTAATGTATTAATGTACTTCTATGATTAATACTTTGGCATTTTCATATCTACCTTATATCCAAAATCACAATCACACATGAGATGTAGAATAGTGGGAAAGAAATACTTCAGTACTTCATATTTATAAATACTCTTAAGGTAAGTCAAAATTTCAAAAGGATCCTTTCATGGAAGGATTCACTTGCCTCTTTTGAGAGGAAACAACCCAATGTGCTAAGCTCCAACAGAACAATATTCTCATACATGCTCAATACAGAGCAATCCTTGATTTAGAGGCTACCAAATGCTAGCCAAATAGTGGGCCTTCTATAATGAAGCTACATTACATGTATTAATGATAACTACTTAATGGGGTCTTATTTAATAATTACCAACATTGTGAACCCATTAGAGTAATTTTGAGGTTGAAAATGGGCCTCCTAAGGAAAATAATAAAATAATAGTTAAAATAATGAAATAATAGTTAAAATAATAAAATAATGTTTATTAATTTTGGAGGAAAAAAGAAAAAAACTACTTTTTTGTGTTCGTATTTTCGATATATCTCCGTGTGTTTTTACTCAAATTTCAATCGGAAGAGATTTTTGGATGCGAAATTTGATTCTGCATCCAACAAGTACCCACACTGCATACTTTTGATGGACCCCTCTCCCCCAGAAACAAGAAATACCTAAAAAAACGTGATGATGACATCATCATCACATTTTTTTAGGTATTTATTGTTTTTGGGGTAGCGGGGTCTATAAAAACTATGTAGTGTGAGTACTCGTTGGATGCGGAATCAAATTTTGCATCCAATGAGCTCTCTCGATCGAAATTTGAGTAAAAGCACAAGGAGATATGTCGAAAATACAGACAAAAAAAGTTGTTTTTTTATGACAAATATGTCAATTCAACCATTATGGTTGACTCATTTTGTTGAAATTCTATTGGTTCTTGAATACCAACTCACAAGAACTTATTGTTGGCACATTTTCTTATAAGGCCCATTTTAGACCCCAAATTTCCTCTAATGTAGTCCAGATTACATTAAATGGCCACCATACTTGTCCTACTCTTGTTTATAATGGGCCTATTACCCCTCATATTTTATGGGGGTTGCACTTGTGATTTTAAACACAACAATGGATCTTTTAGGATGAGTCATTAGATTGTTAGGGGTACATATGAGTTTTGGCCTAGGGTTATTTTTCTCCTTTGATTGATTGGATGATGGATTGGTTCTATTAGCTATAGGATGTTATCTCTCAATGATGTTTTGATCTTGATATGCTCTCCTCTTGGTGATGTTGGCATGCTTGGAGTATGTTTTCTTAGATTTTATGCAACTATCTAGCATACCACTTGCTCATAACACATTGATTACCGATTGATAGAGCACCCTAGCCTTGTTGGGTTAGTTTGGAATCTTGACGACATGGACTTCCACTTCTAATGGAGTGCTTGGATTGTATGCATGGCTTAACAATATATGGAGGCTTTCAATTGGAGTGATTTAGCTCATTTGATGTGATTCATACATAGGGATGGTTTATAGTTGGTTTTCCTTGGATTTCCCTTTCATCTGGCACATATTTTGAGGGATAACACACACCTTTTCTTGGATGTTCTTGCTTCTTGGCATTTCAATAGCATCTAGGCATGGTTGTTAATCACTTCTAGTAGAGCGCCCCCTTGGTATTCTCTCTTAGAGCATAGTTTGTTGCATGGTTATACTTTGTTACTTGAAGAAGGGGTCATGATTCCCCTTCCTCACAAACTTGGTTGACTATTCTATTTATGCATTGAGATCCAACTTACATGAGAAGGGAAGGAATTATGGCCATAGGAATCATCCTTTAAGAGACTCTATTGTACTATGATTAGTTCCACTTATGGTCATCATAGCAAGTAGGGGATTTAGAGTGACTCCACAATCTGTCATAAGTTCATAGGTGCATGATGATTGTTTATCACAAATTGTATTAGTGTATTGAAAAATTTAACTAAAATATAAGATAGTTTTGGCTGAGAATCCACAGTAATTGTTTCTTGTGGAGAGTCCATGGTCAGTAATGATTCACTGTCAATGTTTTGAGCCATCTTGTAATGTATTAATGTACTTCTATGATTAATACTTTGGCATTTTCATATCTACCTTATATCCAAAATCACAATCACACATGAGATGTAGAATAGTGGGAAAGAAATACTTCAGTACTTCATATTTATAAATACTCTTAAGGTAAGTCAAAATTTCAAAAGGATCCTTTCATGGAAGGATTCACTTGCCTCTTTTGAGAGGAAACAACCCAATGTGCTAAGCTCCAATAGAACAATATTCTCATACATGCTCAATACAGATGAATCCTTGATTTATAGGCTACCAAATGCTAGCCAAATAGTGGGCCTTCTATAATGAGGCTACATTACATTTATTAATGATAACTACTTAATGGGGTCTTATTTAATAATTACCAACATTGTGAACCCATTAGAGTAATTTTGAGGTTGAAAATGGGCCTCCTAAGGAAAATAATAAAATAATAGTTAAAATAATGAAATAATAGTTAAAATAATAAAATAATATTTATTAATTTTGGAGGAAAAAAGAAAAAAAACTACTTTTTGTGTTCATATTTTCGGTATATCTCTGTGCGTTTTTACTCAAATTTCGATTGAGAGAGATTTTTGGATGCGAAATTTGATTCTGCATCCAACGAATACCACACTGTATACTTTTTATGGACCCCTCTACCCCAAAAACAATAAAGACATGAAAAAACATGATGATGACATCATCATCGCAGTTTTTCATGTATTTCTTGTTTTTGGGGTAGCGGGGTCTATCAAAATTATGCAGTGTGGGAACTCATTGGATGCGGAATCAAATTCTTCATCCAATGAGCTCTCTCGATCAAAATTTCAGTAAAAGCACAAGGAGATATGTCGAAAATACAAACAAAAAAAGTTGTTTTTTTTATGACAAATATGTCAATTCAACCATTATGGTTGACTCATTTTGTTGGAATTCTATTGGTTCTTGAATACCAACTCACAAGAACTTATTGTTGGCACATTTTCTTATAAGGCCCATTTTAGACCCCAAATTTCCTCTAATGTAGTCCAGATTACATTAAATGGCCACCATACTTGTCCTACTCTTGTTTATAATGGGCCTATTACCCCTCATATTTTATGGGGGTTGCACTTGTGATTTTAAACACAACAATGGATCTTTTAGGATGAGTCATTAGATTGTTAGGGGTACATGTGAGTTTTGGCGTAGGGTTATTTCTCTCCTTTGATTGATTGGATGATGGATTGGTTCTATTAGCTATAGGATGTTATCTCTCCATGATGTTTTGATCTTGATATGCTCTCCTTTTGGTGATGTTGGCATGCTTGGAGTATGTTTTCTTAGATTTTATGCAACTATCTAGCATACCACTTGCTCATAACACATTGATTACCGATTGATAGAGCACCCTAGCCTTGTTGGGTTAGTTTGGAATCTTGACGACATGGACTTCCACTTCTAATGGAGTGCTTGGCTTGCATGCATGGCTTCACAATATATGGAGGCTTTCAATTGGAGTGATTTAGCTCATTTTATGTGATTCATACATAGGGATGGTTTATAGTTGGTTTTCCTTGGATTTCCCTTTCATTTGGCACATATGTTGAGGCATAACACACACCTTTTCTTGGATGTCCTTGCTTCTTGGCATTTCAATAGCATCTAGGCATGGTTGTTAATCACTTCTAGTAGAGCGCCCCCTCGGTATTCTCTCTTAGAGAATATTTTGTTGCATGGTTATACTTTGTTACTTGAAGAAGGGGTCATGATTCCCCTTCCTCATAAACTTGGTTGACTATTCTAGGGACCTTTCTCTTAGATTTGATGCCACTTTCCTGATTGATGGGTTCCATATTCCATGGATCTTTCCTTTGATCATGTTTTGATGAGGTGTTACATTGGATATTGAGTATTTGGAGGTGACGTCCTAGATTCAAGGACTATTGTTGGCATGGGAGCAGTTATCTTTCAACCGAATGCACAAAATTGTGCTAGATTTACACCATTAGCTGATCTTAGGATTTATGAAAAGTGGGTATAATAGAAATTTCATAAATATTGAAAGTTGCAATTTGAAAACTACTATTTAAAGAGACATGTTGGATTTTGTCCAAACATGCTGCTCAGAAGGTGAATTTTCACTTGGAGATCCATACGTCCCTTTGGGAAAGCCTATTTCTTGGAGACATCCCACCATTAAAGCCATTTTTGACATGCTTTATGGGACGTTTCCCTTGGAGAAAACACTTTACATAAGCACCATATTATTTTATTCATTGTTGACTTCACAACATCAATTGGTTATGTACTTGCATTATTTTGTTGTATTGCTTGGAGAGAAAGGTGGAACTTAACCACTTTATTATATTATTGGAGATTTTGTTGGGTAAATTGTCGATCTAAGAGAGAGAATAAATATTTATTGTAAATTGAGCTAACTCTTCTATATAAAGAGTATTTCTTCTTCATTCATTCTCATGGTTGGGTTGTGGGAGAAATCCCTTGGATCCTAGTTGAATATTTATTCAAGCTATTGGATAATTAATGAAGGCTTTTTTGTGTGTGATAAATCCTTTCATATCTTTAAACTAGTTCTGTTTTCTTTAGTTTTATAAACAAGTGCATGCAAGATAAAAACTAGGTTTACTATTTCGTCTTCTCATTATCTTTCCCCAAAAATGTAGTTTCCATTTCTAGAAAGGAAGCAAGCCTCTAGGAACATCCTAGCTCTCAACAACCCTAACATGGTTTAAGTAGAGGACAGGGTTAAAATTAAGAATATTTTTCAACCACACTTCCAAAAATATATGCCTTGAATAGGTGTGACATGGAGAGGAGTAAAGCCAAAGAAATTTTAAAATAGGTGATTACTAACAAACTTCTCTAGCATGAATGGAGATTCTTTTCTTTTCCTTTAGATTATACAAGGAATTGTAGAGTACCTTGTAGAACATGCCAACCATCCTTGAATATGAGTTATCCTACAAGGTAATAGAAATTACTTGGCTAATTGGATCAAGAACAAAACTACAAGGATAGTTTGGCTTCAACGAATATGCTTTATACATGGCCTAACTATTCATAACAATATTATTGTAGTTTGAGAAAGCTTGGAATGGGTAAAGGAAACAATATCAAAGGTTATTTTTCGTAATGTTGATTTTGATATGTCTTATGATAGAATGAAATAAGATTAACTGCTTGGCATGCTTGGGTTGTTAGGGTTTGGTAATTGTTTTACACACTTCGTCCTAACTCCCTTTTTGAATGCTTGAATTGGGGTTGATGTTAATGGTGCATTTTCAATTGCATTCCTTTTGCAAAGGTCAATTTTCCAAGGCTACTTTCCATTCTCCATTTTGGAGTTTAACATATTATCCTTCTTATATTAAATATTTAGTAAATGAATTGTGCGCATATTTCTTTAGATGTAATTTGTTTATTTCAGTCACTATCATCCTACTAGATGTTGGAAAACCACTTATGTTTATTTTGTGAGAATTGTGCACTTTTTTTTTGTAACTAGGGGAATCAACAACTGGAGTTGGGCTGGTACTCAGGTGACATGGGGTCCAGGGTCCAGGGATCCATTCCTACTACCACTATACCCCTAGGTGCCCCACACCCACCGCAAGACATGGGACATGAAAATCCGAAAGGGATTTGAACTCGTGACCTCCAATTTACAACAGGTGACTTCATAACAACTGAACCACCAATGAGCCACACGCGTGTGAGATATGATAATTGTGCACTTACACTAACACTCAAGAATTCATTAAATGAAGATTGAGTTTGAATACTTTTGACAAAGTGATTTTAGGAATTTTGGGTGGATAAAAATAAAAGCACTTCTAATTGTCAAAGAATATCTTCTTGAGTGGATTGACAAGAAATGGAAGTTTACACAACAAGGACATATAATAAATTAATAAGTTATTTAGGAATTGATATTGGTGTTGACATATTTACAAAGGATACCTCGGATTGGGTTTTAATTTTTTTTTGGAGAAAAGATCAAATAATTGTTTACCTAGGATTTTCCTTTTGTAGGGCAAGTCATTATTGTAGATAAAATACTTGTAGTAGGGCATGCATATTCCTCTAGTTTCTTGACCATTTGTTCAAGTTAGTTTGATATTAGTTGAATCATTGGTAGTTGGTGCATAATCATTTAAATTCAACGATTAGAAGTGCTCAAAAAGATATGGCATGCTTAATAATTAATCTTTAAGGGGATTAATTGATATTTTGAAGGGGGGGCATCATGATGGATGAGTTGAAGCGAATAGTTTATGTTCACTTATTAAATATCTAGAATAGATAGGATAAATAACATAAATACTTATAGGATAAATATAATTGAATAGATGAATAATGAGATGATATACAATGACCATGTGACGCTGTACTTATAACATTGACTAGTCACAATGATTTGGTAAATAGACATGTATTTTCGTTAGGTCATGTCACTTCATTAATTTGTTCTTTAATTATCATTTATTATTATTAATTAATTTATCTTTATTTATCTTTATTTATGTCTATTACATTGCCTTCCCCTTACAAATGTTTTTTACTCAAAGCATAATTCATTGGATGACTTCTACCATGTTCTTTCTCATAGTATCTTCTAATGATATTTTGTGTTGGTAGATGCAACACTTGAAACAAGACAATATGATTTGTAAAGTATTGAAAAAAATTGTTTTACTATTCTTACATCAAGCCTCCCTAATTCAATTTCATGTGGCACTAGGCACTCATGGTTTCCATGGATAAAACCTTATGTATTTTGATTCTCAAGATGACTTTTACCTTGGCATGGCCCAACTATTTTCATATTTAGATTCTTCAGAATATAAACCACTTGTGGTTGTTTAGAATGATCTTGATAGACCAACTTGTTGAAGCGATGACTTATGTGATTAGGGTGTTGATAAGGTGTCTTTGTGGTCATCTTTGGATATAATTTGATGATTAGATAGACAAGAAGAGTCATATGGGATGCTATAAGGTCAAAGGAATTTTCTTTTATGGTAAAGATGCCATGAAGCCACAGTCAATGGCGAAAATGTGTTGCTTCAATGGCCACAATTTTATTTCTCTACTATTATTATAGGTGTAGTGTCCTCAACATTTGCATTTTCTATTTTATAGTGTTATAAACATTGATTTAGAAAGAAAAGAAACACTAATGCAATCCATAATTAAAACATATCACCTAAATGTTTTGCTTTCTATAAGCATTTAGGTGAAAAAAGAAATGAAGACAAAAACCTACTCCCATTTTTCCATCCTCCAACCATTATAGTTAAGCAACCTGGGCTAAAATAATAAAACTGTAACCCCTCATCAAAATTCTATAACTTCATCCAATTTTTATGGGCTAAAATAATAACACTGTAACCCCTCATCAAAATTCTATAACTTCATCCAAAGTTTATTCCATAAAAAATTATATTAAATAGAAAAGCACTCCATACTTATACTTAGTGGTCCATTAAACTCAACTCTGAAAACTGAAGAATCATATAATTTATGATCTGAGCATAATAATTGGTTCCTGGTAAAATCTTAATAATTGGTTCCTCATAAAATCTGATGGTACATACAATATAAAAACGTTCCACTGAGAGTTTAACATTTAGAAAAAAAAAACATGCAGTCTGAGCAAACGTAGGATTTCATTAAATCTTCCCAAAACAAAATGCAGTCTAAGCAGTGGCAAAGGTTGTTCACTTAATCAGTTGCTGTGCAAAATTTTAATTTCATATGAAAAGCCCTAATGGAAAATTCTGTCTATTGTTGCGCATTTTCATCAGCCAACACCCAGGCTTGGGTATCTGCATCCAAAATTTTAATTTCATATGAAAAGCCCTAATGGAAAATTCTGTCCGTTGTTGTACATTTTCATCGGCCAACACCCAGGCTTGGGTATCTGCATCCAAAACGCTCCACGCTCGGGTATCCAAATTCAAGGATATCATCTTCGATCCACGCATCCTTGGAATAATTGTGACGCTGTCCTTTCCGTCGTAGGCCGCTGCTAACTGTAACTTTAACCCCGCTGCTGATTGTGATGCAAACTGTAACTGTAACTCGTGTGTAGTCGAAAGCTCCCATTGCCCCACGGTAGGAATCGCCAGCCATAAGACCATTAAAGCGCAGGGCTCCCCTATAAAGGGACGGCCGACGAAGACACGACGGCCTACTAAGACGCTTAACATAAATGTTCGGCCCTTGTAAACTAACAGCTTAATGTACTGGATCCGGTGCACTGCGGTGCCTAATCCCCACTGGCGCTCTTGCAAGTCACATGGGATTTCGTTGAAGACCCCGGTTTCTGTGTCATAATTAGCCAGCACAGACCGTTTCATTGAACTTTAAACGATGGTGCTGCCATCTACTGTGGTGTGGAACGGCGGCCGCCTGAATAATCTGTAGCTGATATTTGGACACAGCCTTACGGTCCATTCGTTTGTAGCAGAGTTGTAAACAAGGGCATGGACTTGAGCTGTCCTCAGTTCTCCCCACACCATCACTTTAAATGTTTTACCACCGTCGTCTACAACTATTTTGATGGACATGGACGGCTGCACAGTCCCAGTCTTAGGTGTGGAGTTGGTCGGCCATAGTTTTTTCTTCAAGCATGACTTCAGGCTAAGGCGCGTGCTGACCTGCGTATCGGGCAGCTTTCGGAAGCGTCTTGTTAAGGCATTACCAGCCAACATTTCTTCGTCATTGGCTACCAACAGCAAAATACCGTCTGCAGCTCCCTGAAGAAGCCAAGATTTAGTCTGATACCTAGACAGAAAAAAGTACCTCTTGTTAGAGTTGTTGTTGAAGAAGCAAAACCCACGGTGATCGCTGCTCAGAGCAATCCACGATTCCTTGTTTCTCTCGTCGCGTACGGTTGCTGAAGGATGTTGCACGACGAAATCATGCGGTGCCAACTGACACAAGTTCGCCGAGCTTTCAAGAGCTCAGTGATAGATAGGCGAGACAGAACTTCATGCAGAAGTTCTTCAGGGAGGCGATCCAACAGACATTCCGTTGATTCATTACCGCGCCGTTTCTTGACAGCGTTATCAATTTGTGTCTCATCGAGTTGGGATTGCGATGGGACTACCTCCGTTCGCTCAAATATCCTTTTCCTACCATGTTGAACCTCTCTGGTGCCGCCATGACAGTAATTACTTCCCATGCCCTTGTCTTTGCCTTTGGGCTTGTCATCATAAATCTCATCACAGGTCTTCGTCATTCAGATTCAGATGACAGCACTTGATGAAATTTGTTGTTTCCCCGTCGGCTTTAAAGGTGGGCATTGCCTCTGCCCATTTAGTAAAATAGTCCATAGTGATAATGATATATTTGTGCCCCCAGCCGAGGCTGGGTTGCACGTCACAAAATCAATCCCCCACTTCATGAAGGGACCCACCGAGACAACGGGAAACAACTGCTTCGGAATCTTTTAAACTTTTAAACAAACTCGCTATGAATCACCCAGAAACCCAGAAACAATACTCTTGCCAACCAAATCTTCAAAATCCTTTAAACAAACTTTTTAATCACACAGAAACAATGCTATAAAATGAATCACCCAGCAACAATACTTTTGGCCAAAGCTTCAAAATCCCTTAAACAAATTTGCTAATAAAAAAAATCACCCAGAAACAATACTCTGCTTTTAGCAGAAAAAATCAACCAGAAACAATACTCTGCTCCAAAGCTTCAGAATCCCTTAAACAAACTTGGCATAAAATGAATGACCAAAGCATCTATTTATACATAGAGAGCGTCAAGATCAAGCCATCTCTATTAAAGATAAGTTATGTGGACCATAAAACAACCGTTAAAATTCCTAGTTGTCTAACTAGGGAGGTTTTTCTTTTTATTTCCTGCTGGTTTTTACGAATCTTGACGGAATTTTCAAAACTTGCAAAAATATTGCTAGATCTTAAGGTGGGTGCTTGGTCAGCTGGAAAGTCAAAATAGTCCCCTAGTTAGACAGCTAAGTTAATTTCAATTCCATAATTTTTGCCATGGAAACTTTTTTTAAATATTTTTAATTTTTCTGATGGTGGTTTTTTAAAATTTAAAATGAGTGTGTTGAAATATAAAATCTTAAAAACATTATATTAAGGAAGAGTGATAGGGTTTATGCCCTCTTGAACCCTTGGAACAAACAACAAAACTGTTATTATGGTTTTCATGAAAAAGTTGACTTTGTCAAAATTCTTCCATAAAACACCTTTATTGAAGAAGCTATTGAAGAAAGCATCTTAGCATTATAAGATAAAATTGAGGAAGGTACATAAAGTTTAACTTCTCTCTTTAAAAATAACTAAAAGTTATGGAATTTAATAATGAATCATAAAACAATTTTATAGCAGAAGCTATTGGAGAGAGCATTTTAGCATTATAAGATAAAATTGAGGAAGGTACATAGAGATTAAAGTCTACCTTAGAAATAACCAAAAGTTATGGGATTTAATAATGAGGTTTCTCCTCAAAGAAATATAAGGTCCAAATTCCTAAACTAAACTACAAAATCTAACCATGAAAGTGGATTTTTTAATGTTTTTAATCCCTTTTTCTTTATTGACCACCTAAATGGTGACTTTGTAACTTAAACATAGTAATGAAATTGTATTTATTGTGTATATATAAAATCTTAAAATGATTAGGTTGAGGAAGATAAATAGAGTTTATGTGTGAATTTTTTTAAAGTTTGACTAGATTAATAATTTTGTAGTGGGAAAATATGGTTTCCTAAGATTGGTCTATTAATATGATTTGTAATAAAGGCTATCATTTTTATTTGGAATATTAAATTAACTATAAGTATTTGAACATGATTAAATGCTTCTTGGCCTAAAGATAAAATCAAAATTATTAAACTAAAACACTGAATTTTACCATAACATTGGTTTTTAAATGTTTTAACCTCCATTTTATAATTGACCATGTAAATGGTGGATTTGTAACTTGAACATAGTAATGAAATTGTATTTATTGTGTATATATAACATCTAAGATAGTTATGTTGAGGAAGATGGAGAGGGTTTATGTGTGAATGTTTTTATAGTTTGACTAGATTAATAATTTTGTAGCAAGATCATTAGTAAAAGATATCTATTTTACTAGAAATATTCAATTAATTCTAAGTATATGAACATGGTTAAATCCTAAAAAAACAAGACCAAAATTCTCAAACTAAACACGAAAGCTAACCATAGTAACAGTTGTAGGAGATGCTTGTAATGATATTCTTAACTAGTTTCATCAACTAATCACTTTGAATTAAAAGTTTGTTATTATTTTTTAATATTATTTTATTTTGAAAAATTTAAATTATATTAAAAATTAATTTTTAACTAATAATATCTATGAATTTAATATATATATATATATATATTTCTTATATTAAAATTTAAAGATTTTTAAAATGATTTCAAGTAATTACAAAATAATCATTTTTAATATAATGCTCATTAGTGGTTGTGGGGACCAATGGTGATCATAGAACTAGTCTCATGAACCACCCAATACAAAACCATATAAACACTAGTAAATTATATCATTAACTTAAATTAAATTTCAAAATCCAATACAAAGTATTTGAAAATACAACTATAGATCATTGATAGATCCTCCTATCAAACCATCTTGTCCCAACCCCATCGAGTTATGTTCTCACAAGGAAACTCATGGAGATCTTATCAAACATTACAACAACCTACATAATCCAATCTGCAAGGACATGTCCTCAATAACTAAAGACCGAATGAATGACCTATGTGTTATCCCTTGAAATGGAACTTCTCCGTGTGAGTATTGGCACTCAATGTGTGAGTACACAAAAGGAAAAAATGGACGAAAGTGGCCAAAACCTTATACATGTGCAAGGAATTTCATACATTATCATCCTGCCAACTTTGCTTACTTTTTATAAGAAGCTTTAGGTGCATTAGCGACTCTTACGATTGCAACCCACATTCCATTCACGGGTATCTATGTATACAACCCGCAAATACTTGATCACAATTTGCATTCACTGGATTCCTTTATAAAAATTGTGTGTGGCTCACGACTTTCTAGTATCAATATATGCGAGTGCCCTAATAAAAAAAACTAAAAAATTAAAACAAGTTTAGTCGGGGATAGTTGGGCTCCTAATCATAACTATCCCAACTTCCTCAACCATCTCAACCTTTGTCACCTCTCTCTTTCCTCAAGTATAAAAAGAGGGTAGGGGTTAAGGATAAATATCATCAAGTATAGAGCAAAGTTATGCTGCTGGATTTCCTATGGAGATATTGGAGCAGCAGAACTCAGTTCCTTGGCTAGCAGAGGAGGACTTGCATTAGATACTGGTTGTAATATTCCATCACTTGTTTATCAATAAAGAGAGACTTTCTTCCATTTTTTTGCACTTATACTCTTATGTGTTACGATTTCTTAATTATCTTGTCCACTAAACAATTCAGGCCCTAACATGAGCCAATCCACCGGACTCTCCCAAGTAATTGGGGTCCTGCACTTCCGTCCATGGAGTACCTCGAAAGGACTCATCTTGGTAGAAGCCTAATACCCGTTGTTATATGCAAACTCTGCAAGGTATAGATAGTGCTCCCACTTGCTGGGGTTGTTCATGACATACATTCGAAGCATGTATTCAACAATTTCGTTTACTCTTTCAGTCTGTCCATCCGTCTGTGGGTGATAAGCAGTGCTAAATTTCAGCTACGTCTCTAATCCAGAGAATAAGGATCTCCAAAAGTTTCTTGTAAACTTAACATCTCGATCTGAGATCATTTCTTTAGGTATCCCATGCAATCGAAATATCTCTTTTAGGAATATATCAGCAATGCTCACGGCCTTGTAGGTCGATTTTACGGGGATGAAGTGTGCTGCATGTGACAGCTTGTCAATGACTACGAAGATGGAATCATTTTGCTTCTTGCTTTTCTGTAAGCCAGTAATAAAATCCATACTGATAACCTCCCACTTCCATTCCGGAATGGGCAATGGTTGTAGCAATCCTGAAGGATGTTGATGCTCAGCTTTAACTAGCTGGCATTCCTGACATTTCACAATAAACATTGCAATGTTGGCATTTAACTTAGGCTAGAAAAAGTGTCTCTTGATGGTAGATATCATCTTTTCATATCCTGGGTGCCCCGAGTAGGGTTCCCTATGAAATTCTGTGATGATGTTGGACCGAATGTCCGCTCCATCTAGAACATACAATCTATCCTTGGACCATAGTATTCCGGAGTCATCCACCTTGTATTCCTTCTGTTTTTGAAACAACCGGTCCTCCTGGACCTTCTTGAGGATTTCCACATAAAACGGGTCAACCTTGTTGGCCATTCTAATATTCTCATGCAAATATGCATCAGTTTGACTCAGGGTCACCTCATATATCATATGAGTTCGTTGACTCAAAGCATCGGCAACTTTTTTCTCTTTGCCCTTAATATGCTTTATTTCAAAGTGACACTCACTCAGGAAATCCAACCATCTGGCTTGCCTTGCATTCAAATGGGGTTGATCGAATAAATATTTTAGACTCATATTGTCGGTCTTTAGAAGGAAATTCCTCCCCATGAGGTAGTGCCTCCACATCTTTAGAGCATGGATAATGGCCACTAGCTCAAGATCGTGCATGGGATAATTCTGCTCATGCTCTTTTAATTTCCACGATTCATAACAGATCGCATGATCATTTTGCAAGAGGAATTCTTCAAGTCCTTCCTTGCTTGCATTTGTGGATACAACAAAATCCCCATAGGGATCCACAATCCACAATACCAGTGCGGTCATCAAAAGCTTAAGATTTTGAAAAATTTCTTCACACTTGTCAGTCCATAAGAACTTGTTCTCTTTCTTCTGCAAAGCAATCATGGGGCAAGCAATTCTCAAGAAGTTCTCAATGAACTTTTGATAATACCCAGCTAAACCCAAAAAGGACCTAATGTCAGTGACACTAGTCAGGGTAGGCCAATCCTTTATGGCTCGAATCTTTTCCAGGTCCACAACTATCCCTTACTCGGATATGATGTGAGCTAGGTACTATATTTGTGGTTTGTAAAAATCACATTTACTAAACTTAGCATAGAGCTGGTGTTCTCTCAACACTCGAATTACTATGTGAAGGTGTTCTTTGTGTTCCTTTTATTCTTGGAATAAACCAAAATGTCGTCAATAAATACTAGTACAAACTTATCCAAATATTTACTGAATATGTTGTTCATCATACACATAAAGTTTGCGGGTGCATTGGTCAATCCGAACGACATTACTACAAACTCGTAGTTCTCGTACCCCATACGAAAAGAGGTCGTGGGAATATCTTTGTCTCGGATCTGTACCTAATGGTACCTAGATCGTAGATCAATCTTCAAAAAGATTTTGGCTCCTCCCACCTGGTCG
Organism: Pseudotsuga menziesii; assembly: GCA_001517045.1. NCBI lineage: Eukaryota > Viridiplantae > Streptophyta > Pinopsida > Pinales > Pinaceae > Pseudotsuga > Pseudotsuga menziesii. The sequence goes on from LPNX010041949.1 coordinate 72,442, forward strand.
AACAAATCATCAATCCTCGGGAGCAGGTAGCGGTTCTTTATAGTCGTTTTGTTCAACTGACGGTAATCAATGCACATCCGCATCGTATTGTCCTTCTTCTTTATGAACAAAATTAGTGCTCCCCAAGGGGACACATTGGGTCCGATATACCCTTTCTCTATTAACTCCAACTGTAGTTTGAGTTCTACCAATTCTGGTGCACTCATGCGGTAAGGGGCTTTGGAGGTCGGAACTGATCCTGGGGTCAGTTCGATGGAAAATTCTAGGCCTCGTTTTGGAGGTAATCCAGGGATTTCCTTGGGAAACATGTCCTTGAATTTTTCAAGTATAGGGAAGTCTTCTATGTGTTGTTCTCTATCAGACTCTACGTCTCGGATGTTCACCGCAAATAACTTGCAGCCCTTCCTAACACACTTATTTGCTTGTAAGGCAGAGATCTGTCTCACAGAAACTTTATAAGTGTCCTCAAGTATAAAAAGAGGGTAGGGGTTAAGGATAAAGATCATCAAGTATAGAGAAAAGTTATGCTGGTGGATTTCCTATGGAGATATTGGAGCAGCAGAACTCAGTTCCTTGGCTAGCAGAGGAGGACTTGTATTAGATACTAGTTGTAATATTCCTTCACTTGTTTATCAATAAAGAGAGACTTTCTTCCAATTTTCTGCACTTATACTCTTATGTGTTATGATTTCTGAATTGTCTTGTCATTTTATTGAAAGCATATTATTTCATTAATCTCTTATATAAAATCTAAGATATTATAGGAAATGTCTATTTCTTTGCAGGTGTGAAGATTCCCTAGAAGTTATTGGAGAATTTGGATTGAACAAGAACGCTAGGACCAGGCTTCATAAACAAGGTACACTTACTTTCTTCCTTATTTCTCTATCAAATTCTTAAATGGTTGAATGTCTCCAACTTTAGTTTAGTATGTTGATAACCCGAAACCCTAAGTTATAAGGTTGTATTTACCACAACAACAGTATGGAGAAGACATAAACAACTAGCATCCAACTCATCCGAGCACACATCCACACATGCACATCATACATCCCCACCTGTACAGATTACATTGTTATGGATGTCAACTCCTCCCACGTGAACATTCAACTACTCAACCCTCCAAATGCAATAAATGACATTTAACCCTTAACTTCTTTAAATCAAGCATTAATTGAATATAAGTAAAATATACCCATTAATCCTTATCTTGTTGTAATCAAAATGTAAATATGTAAATATGTATTAGTTCGTTTCAAGCAGATCAAGGACAAGGCCCTACCAGTGAACGTTTTGGTAGTGTTATGATTTCCTATGTCCAACCATGTCAAAGTGAAGCATGGTGATGCATGATGTAAATTGGAAATGGAAAAATAACAAGAGTAGACCTAGGAGACTGGAGTGCACTCCAACAAAACGTTTAGGACATTGAATCCACTAGAGGGGGGTTTGAATGGTTAGATAATCCTTGAGAAAATATTAAATGACGACTGAATGTCATCTCAATACTCATAAGTTCTATGATAAGCTAATTGTAAATCATTATTCTATGAGCGTGTGCACTCAAGTGAGAGCACGTTAGCATTATTAGTGTGTTCATGAACTATAAAGCGATTAATAGGTGCAAGTCTTCATTTAAGCATGATAAATTATTAAAAGTAGAAAATGATATAAGTATATTATACGAATATATTTAATATGTTAGATAAGTTGATGAAAAACAATATTCATTAGTTTTGACTTCGATAAAAGGGATAAGCTTTAAGAATTTGACCCCCCATAAGGGCTTAATTTTATTTATATAACCCTTATATTATAAAAATATAATATCACACTAATAAATGTGGAAAAATGAATCAATATGAATATATTCTTCTATGTCTTAATGAAAGGGCATCTTAAATGGGTGGCCCATGAACTTAAATAGAGAATGAATATTATTATGTAAATTGATGGCGCTATTAGTTAGGGTTTTCTATTTAAAATAAATGGTTTAAAACTTAGTTAACAAACACTTGAACCGACCATCAATGTTTCTTGGAAAAAAAACCAAAATATAAAGAAGTTGAGAGGGCTCTCTGCCTCATCTATTGTAATCTTCTTGTTGAGGGGGTGGTTCTCTTACAATGGATGTTACAATTCTATTGAGAGTGTGGTTGGGAGATCTTGATCATTTATATAAAGAAAAGGCATGATTGGGATTTCCATTGCTGGTCTATCTATGTTGATAAAGAAAAGTCATTTCCTTCCTTTCTGTGTATATCCTTACACATAGTTGTGTTCATGTGATCGATTGGAGGTGAAGAGAATAGACTTTATAAGGACAACACAACCTTATTTCTAGTGTTGATGAGATATAGAGATGGATTTATTAGTCGAAACCAACATCCAAACACTTTATTAAGGTTATTCAACCTTCATGATTATACATGGAAGGCATAAGAACCCATTGAACCAGACAAGTTATAAATCTATTATATCGTTTGGCTCTTTAGCTTTTATATAAATATTGAATAGATATAAAGTGGATTCATATGCTTTCCTCCTTTTATATATTTCTTATATAATAAAAAAATCCAATGATTTTCATTTTTATATCTTCTTATATAATACAAAAATTCAATGAATGTCCGTTTAAGTTAAAAGCCAAAATTCCACCTTATTAATTTAATTCCTTTAATAAATCCCTTTATAAATATATATCACCTTTGTGAATCGTACCCCAACCTTGTAAGTTCTGAATTTTTTTAATGGGAAGGGGTCTATTGGTGGTCGAAGACCAGAATCAAAGAAACTCTTGGAATGTGTCGCCAGGAACGAGATCGGGATGAAGGTCTGATACCAATCAAGGGAACAACTATTGCTCACTTATTAAATATCTAGAATAGATAGGATAGATAACATAAATCCACGTAGGATAAAATACAATTGAATAATAAGATGATACGCAATGACCATGCGATGGTTTACATATAGCATTGACTAGTCACAATGGTTGGTAAATAAATAGAGTATTTTCATTAGGTCATGTTGCTTCATTAATGTGTTCATTAATTATTATTATTATTTAATTGATCTTTATTTATTGTTATTTATGTCCTTTACTGAGATTTTGTGGGGACTTTCAAGCCAACTACGTTAGGAAATTTCGAAGCCATTTGGAACAAATAATTTATGTTGATGTATTTGTAAATTCAAAATGTATTCACTTGTATATCTTGTGTATTGTACCCCGATGTTTATTCTGGGAAGTATCTGTAATGTAATTGAGTCATGTCATGCTCCGATGTTCTGATCAGGAGATTCAATAATGTAAACAAGTCATGTAAAGTCATAGAGTATAACCCTCCTTATTGATCAAGGGTTAAAGTCCCCACAGTTGTGGGGCCCTAGGGTTATTAGACTCTCCTAGAGAAGTTGGACCTAGTGAGTTATTGTCAAGTTGAGAATTAGTATAAATAGAGAGGGAGCCTCTCTATTTATCACACATTCACTTACACTCACTTGTAGCACATAATTGAGAGAGACAGAAGAAGCTGGGACAAGAGAGAGAGAGACTACTGTTGTCGGGAGATCATCTTACTGTCTTTGGGTTTTACTTTTGGTGTTGATTCTATCTCTGAGGATATTGTGGGGTTTTCTCCTTTATGGTTTCCCTGAGGAAAATCATTGTTTTAATTGTCTCGTTTTTTATTGTTGTACTTGTTATTCTCTCAGATAAGATTCTAAGATCATATAGCTTAAATGTTAAAAATATAACAATTTAAAGCTTGAGTACCTCAATGGATGGACCCTAATAATAGCCCTAAAATCAATAATACTCCAACTAATACTCTTTACATATTGTAGTTGTTTGTTTTACCAGAAAACTACAAGTGTCAAGCATGTTTAGTGGGGCTCTATAGGGCACTCAAAATGTACTTGAATTGAGTTTTAGGATGAATATCAGTCTCTGTTCATTTCCTCGTACAATTGAAGGGGTGCATGTTTGGATATAATTTGATGATTAGATAAACAAGAAGATCCATTTGGGATGCTATATGATTAAGGTAATTTCCTTTTTATGGTAAAGATGTTGTGAAGCCACATTCAATGGTGAAAATGTGTTACTTCAATGGCGTCAATTTTATTCCTATACTATTATTATATGTGTAGTGTCATAAAAATTTTCATTTTATATTTTGTATTGTGTTATAAACATTGATTTCAAAGAAAAAACACTAATGAAATCTATAATTAAAACATATCACCTCAAACGATAATGATTTCTATATTGATTTATAATGATTTAGGTGAAAAAGGAAATGCACATGAAAACATACTCCCATTTTTCCATCCTCAAACCATTATTGTTAAGAAATCTAGGATAAAATAATAACATTGTAAACACTCATCAACGCTCTATAACGTCATCCAAACTTTATTCCATAAACAATTCTATTAGATACAAAAGAAATCCAAACTTATAATTGTACTGGTCGATTAAAGTCTGAAGAATCATTAGAGTCACTATTACTTCCCATGCTCTTGTTTGTGTCCTTGGGCTTGTCATTATAAATATCATCGCAGGTCTTCATCATTCAAATTCAGATGGTAGCCCTTAGCAAGAGAAACAATACCTTGGGTTGAAGCTTCAAAATCCTTTAAACAAACTTGCTATAAAAAATGAATCACCTAGAAACAATACTCTTTCCAGCCAAACCTTCAGAATCCCTTAAACAAACTTGTGATAAAATGAATCACACAGAAACAATGTGATAAAATGAATCACCTAGCAATAATACTCTTGGCCAAAGCTTCAAAATCCCAAAATCCCTTAAACAAACTTGCGATTAAGAAACAAAACACCCATAAACAATACTCTTGGCCAAAGCTTCAAAATCCCTTAAACAAACTTGCCATAAAATGAATCACCAAAGCATAAATTTATACATACATCACAGACAAAGCATCAAGATCGAGACATCTATATTAAAGATAAGTTAAGTGGAGGATAAAACAACGGTTAATTTCAATTCCATAATTTTTGCCATGGAAATGTTTTTTAAATGTTTTCAATTTTTATTTTAAACCGAGATGGTGGTTTTTTTTAAATTTGAAATGATTGTGTTGAAATATAAAATCTCAAAAACATTATATTGAGGAAGAGGGATAGGGTTTATGCCCTCTTGAACCCTTGGAACAACCAACAAAACATTTATTACGGTTTTTATGAAAAAGTTGACTTTGCTAAGATTCTTTCATAAAATACTTTTATTGAAGAGAGCATCTTAGGATTATAAGATAAAATTGAGGAAGGTACATAAAGTTTGACTTCTTCCTTTAAAAATAACCAAAAGTTATGGGATTTAATAATGAGCCATAAAATAACTTTATAGAAGAAGCTATTGGAGAGAGCATTTTAGCATTATAAGATAAAATTGAGGAAGGGACATAGAGATTAAAGTTTGCCTTAAAAATAATGAAAAAGTTATGGGATTTGATAATGAGGTTTCTCCTCGAAGAAATACAAGGTCCAAATTCCTAAACTAAACTACAAAATGTGACCATAAGAGTGGTTTTTTTTTAATGGTTTTAACCCTTTTTTCTTTATTAACCACCTAAATGGTGGCTTTGTAACTTAAACATAGAAATGAAATTGTATTTATTATGTATATATAAAATCTTAAAATGATTAGGTTGACAAAGATAGATAGAGTTTGTGTGTGAATTTTTTTAAAGTTTGACTAGATTAATAATTTTGTAGTGGGAAAATATGGTTTCCTAAGATTGGTTTAAAATATAGTTTAATAAGATTTGTAATAAATGCTACCATTTTTATTTGGAATATTAAATTAACTATAAGTATTTGAACATGATTAAATCCTTCTTTGCCTAAAGATAAAATCAAAATTACCGAACTAAAACACTAAATTTTACCATAACATTGGGTTTTAAATGTTTTAACCTCTTTTTTTTAATTGACCATGTAAATGGTGGCTTTGTAACTTGAACATAGTAATGAAATTGTATTTATTATGTATATATAACATCATCTAAGATCGTTATGTTGAGGAATATAGAGAGGGTTTATGTGTGAATGTTTTTATAGTTTGACTAAAATAATAATTTTGTAGTCTAAAAATATGGTGTAGCAAGATCAATAGTAAAAGATATCAATTTTATTAGAAATATTCAATTAATTTTAAGTATATGAACATGGTTAAATCCTAAAAAAAAAATCCAAAATTATCAAACTAAAACATGAAAGCTAACCATAATAATGATTGTATGATAAGGAGATGTTTGTAATGATATTCTTAACTAATTTCATCAACTAATCACTTTGACTTAAAAGTTTGTTATTATTTTTTAATATTATTTGATTTATAATGATTTAAATTATATTAAAAACTATTTTTTAACTAATAATATGTATGAATCTATAATATATATATATATATATATATATATATATATATATATATTGTAACAACCTGGTTTTGACCCTGTTTGCATTAAATGTATATGATGTATATATTGTAATAAATCCTCGTGTGGAGTTAAAGGAAAAAGCCCCACCATCGATTTGGTTGCGTCATGTTTCAGCGATTGGAATCGTTGCTGATGGTATATCATGATATACGACACATATTAGTTTTGGCATCATGTAAATATGCATCTTTAATTAAAATGAACCCCAACCAGCTATGTCCATGCAACCATGATGAAAAGGGCATGATTTTTCGAAGGATAAGGAGGGGGAATTGTTAAACCTTGAGCCTATGGGGAAAGGCCATGTGTCAGCCATTAAAAACCCTGATGTTAGTTGGGCAGTTATTGCTAGGAAGTGGTGGGTGGTAGGACTATCAGTCCTTGCCCACACGTCCACTCCACCAGCAGACTCTCCATCTTCACGTGGGCAGGGAAACCACTACCCATTACTCCATTCTTGCTCATCCTCACGGACAGGATTTTCTTCATCATTTCCTCACGCAGAGAGATGGAGAAACCGTTTACTGTCACCCACAATTTTCCCTGTGAAGGAGCCATTCACGATTTGGGTTTGCTGTTGTTCTCCCCATGAATTGTTGTTTTGTTGTAGGTTCATTCACATTGTGCTTACTGTTGGTTCATCCACAAATTTGGTTGTTGTTGGTTTAATCCATGTTTTTGGTTTGCCATGGGGGCAATTATGTTTTGGGTTGCTACTGAGTTTTTTCGGCCATGTTAGGGCCAAGAACAACTCTGAATCGCTTTGCTTGGCCTAAGCTGCGTTCGCCATTTTTGGTTTCCATCCTGTTTTCTTTTGTTTCTCACAAAGTTGTGAATTGCTTGGTTTTGCTGTGTGTATGCAGTGGTTGGTCTTTGGACTGTGTTGGAGTGGGAATGAAGGTTGGAGTATGCTTGATAAACCTGGTGTGTTTGGGAGCCACATAGATAGAGCTAGAGGGTTGTCTTTCTTCTCTACAACCCTTGAATAGCACTGGAAGGGAGGTCAGGGCCTGAGGGACTGTGTAGCAGAGAAGGGATTGATTTCCTTGTGTTGGGTGTGTGTGGGTGTCCTAGAAGTCAGGATATTTCTAGTGTAGGTGTCCTTAGCTCTTCAATGACCTCACTAGCTTAGCATTCAACTTTTCCCAGCACCTTGATGGCCTAAGAAACCCAACCATATTGGCTTGGCTGTCTTGTTGATGGCCTGATAAACCCAACTATGTTGGCTTGGATGATTTGTGTATCCTTGGCTATGTGTAAGCCTGCTTGTTCCTTATTCCTTGGGGAATCATGCCCAGCTTGGGGGTGGCAGCGTTGCTGAGAGATTAAGGAGCACGATTACTATTTACTTGGGGAATCATATTTACTATTTAATGAATTATGATGAACATGTTGAATGCTTGGATGTATGGTTTTGTTTCCACTGTATGATAACCATGTATGCATCTTCACTTCAAAGCATTTTATTTCATTTTATATTTATGCACATGTTCATGGGGCTAGTTTCCCAGTTGGCTAATGGCATGGTAGCGTCCTCTTCACCGATCGAAGGGTTGGGGATGTTACAGATTGGTATCAGAGCTCATGTTGCAGTACGAGAATATATTGGCCATGAAGAATCAGATAGCAGAGACAGGTTTCCCTATGCCCAGCAGAAACCAAAAGAAATAAGAGAAATGACAGAAAATTTCAACAAAAATTTCCTAAGTGTTGGAAACATCGGACGGCTTAGGCTGAAGCCCACTCGATACATTGGAGGACTTAGTCGAAAGCTCCTTCGATGCATCAGATAGCCTAGGCAGAAGTCCATCCGATGAGGGATAGTTGGAAAGAATTTTTTTTGAAAAGTTTTCTTAGTGTCAAGACCGTTGGATTGTCGGAAGACCTTCTGATACAAACCCCGACGACAGAAGAAAGATGATGAAGGCGTCGATACGTCAGCCGGGTTGGCAGGTTTGAGCCGCAACAGCGGCGACAGATAGTACATGATTGAGCTCATGTGGGTGAAAATTCAAAAATTTTCTAAGTGCTGAGATCATCAAAAATATTCAGCTAAAGACCACCAAAACGTCGGCTCAGATTAGCTGAAGACCACTGAAACGTTAGCCCCTTTAGCTGGAAAGACTTTCGATGCCACTGGAGGAAAAAGAGGTGAAGATGGAGCTGAAGTGTAGATAGGGATCTCCTGAAGACCGCCGAAAAGTCAAAGAAATTTAGTTGATTGAGAAACCGATGCAGCGACAAACGGAGGGAGAAGTTTTTTCAAAGAGCTAGAAGCGTCGAAAAAATTTAGACGATCGAGTAGGCGACACCGCGGTGGAAAGAAGAAGAAGAAGAAGATAAAAAGAAGTTTTTTGAATTTTTTTTGAAGTGTTGAATCATTGGAGGCCTTCAGTTGAAGTCCACCGAAATGTCGACTTAGATCAGCTGAAGACCGTCGAAACGTCGGCCCATTTAGATGGAGGGACCCCTGATGTCGCCGGAGGAGGAAGAGTAAAGAGCACTGATACATCGATAGGAAGTTGAAGTTGGAGCCAGCGAAGCGGCTGGAAAGGAAAGAAGGTGGTGCAATGGTGGCGGAACAAAGAGGATGAGAGAGCCGATGCGGTGGCGGAAGATAAAAGGAATTTTTTTTGAAAATTTTGATAAGTACAGAAAACATCAAAAAAATTTAGATGATCGGTCTGCCAACACATCAGAAGTTAGAGGATCAGTCCACCGATATGTCGGAAGCTAGAGGAAGATCGACCCAAAATGTTGAAAAATTTAGTTGATTGGACCGTCCATGAGCGTTGGATGAAAGATGAAGATCAGACCGCCGAAGTGTCGGAATCTTAGTCAAATAGCGACCCGATATGTCGAAAGCTTAGTTGGGAAGAGATCCGATTTAACAAAGGAAAGTTTTGAGTTTTCAGTGGAATTTCTCAATTGATTTTGTCAGTTTTTTAGTGGTATTTTTAGCAGTTTTTAAGTAGGTTTACAGGGCCAAAGAGGAGGAAAATGGCAACGATCTTATGCGCCAGATTGCACGAAAACCAAATATTTACAAACAAAAAAAAACGAGGGTGCTGCCCTCGACCTGCCTTGCAGTGGCGCAGGGAAGACACAAGGGGGAAAGCCCCCTTGACCCCCGTCGTTCCCTTGAGGCAGTCATTCCCGAGGAAGAAAATTCTGTGTTTTGGGAAAAAGTTGTCATTTTATGGTTTTTTCAAGAGAAGGTAATTAATTCTAATTTATATCAATGCTATGTAGCTAACAGTTGTGTCACAAACACGTTTGCAGAATCATAGTCACCTTTAAGGGTAGTATTCCAGGTAGTGTGGTTTGGTAAAGTAAGTTGTGGTTCAACCATGAGAACCCATGATGGATATGATGCTCAGGATTCCTACGAGCGTGCATGAGATGCCATGGAAGAAAGTGTTCGTGTTGGAAATGATGACATAGAGTCTAATGGAAGGATATTCCAAGAGACACCTCCAGATATTGCAGCCGCCATGAAAATCTTGATTAAAGCCCACGAAGAGAAGCATCAGTTAAATTCTGCTATGTTGCAGAGTTTGACAGACTTGGAAAGGAAGGTAGACTTTGGGCGGGGTACTGTAAAACCAGAAGGCAGTAAGAGCAGTACCTAGAGAAGAAGAAGGACTTCTAGTGGATCATTTGACTTTGAAGAATCCAATGGGGATTCAATCTCTTATTCTCATAATGGATAGAGAAACATGGCACCATAGGGATTGCTCTCGAGATGAATTTAAAAAGGCTAAACCTCCTACATTTGACAGTGAGCTAAAGACTGGACAAGAGGCTGAAGCTGGGCTTCTTGGGAGATGAAGGCAAGAGTTGCCATATTCAATTTGAATGGAAGGGCATCCATTTGGTGGGAGCATTTCAAGCAAGTAAAGAAGATCAATGAAAGGAGACTTAAGTTGAAACAGTTCAAGAAGTATTTCAAGTAGAAATACCTCTCTGACAGGTATTATGATGACAATATTAAGGATTTCCATGAGATGAGATTGGGATAGTAGACCATGGAAGAATATGCAAATAAGTTCTTGGAATTGTTGAGGTATGTCAGGTACATCAAAGATGAGAAGGTGAAGGTCCAAATTTTTCTGACTGGATTGCCTCAGTATTACAAAGACAAAATTGAGTTTTATGAACCTAGAACTCTTGAAGAAGCAATAAGGAAGGCTAAGTATTTCTATGAGAAAAGCAAAGGTAAACCTGATTACCATAAGGCGTGGAAGGACCAGAAGAATGAGAAGTTTGACCAAAGAAAGAAAGGTTTCAAACCTTCTAACTTCAGGAATTAGTAGAAGCGGCCATCCCAAGCTGTGAGTAAGCCAGTTGGAGGGATAGGAGAAAATCCTAAAGATCCACAACAAAATTGAGGACCCCTCCAATGTTGGAAATGTGGAGGACCCCACATGCGCAGAAGTTGTCCACTCGAGAATGAGAGTGCAAGGCCAACCTACAACATTCAAGAAGCAGAAATAGTGGGTCAAGTAGCAAGGGTCGTCCCTAGGATCTATGTAGCACTAGAGGACCTCCAGGAAGATCAGAAATCAATGGTGGTTGAAGTTGCAAGTAAGATCATTGAGCAATATGTTTCTATTTTGATTGACCCTGGTTCTATTCATAGTTACATCACCCCTAGAGTAGTGGAGATTTGTGCTTTTAAGAAAGTAAGGCATAGAAAATATTGGTTAGTTCAGCTAGCCACTGGAACTAAGAGAAAGGTTAGTGAAGTGGTAGAGAAATGCCCATTGTTCATGAATGGATTGGTCACTTGTGTAGATATGAATGTCCTGCCACTTGGTTCCTATGATATTCTCATTGGAATGGATTGGTTAGAATCTCACAAGGTAAAGCTTGACTGCTACAATAAGACCTTTGAATGCACTGATGAAGAAGGGAACCCAGTAGTGGTAAAAGGTATTCCAAAGGTGATTTCAGTAAGGCAAGTTTTAGCAATGCAGTTGAAGAAGTTCTATAGGAAAGGTTGTTAGTTGTATGCAGCGCATATCTTAGAGGCATCGGATGATGAAACTCCTAATATGGAGGACTATCAGGTGTTACAAGAATTCAAGGATGTGTTTCTTGATGAGATTCAAGGGCTTCCTCCATATAGGGACATTGATTTCACAATTGAACTTGTGCCAGGAGCTGCACCAGTGTCCAAGACACCCTACAGGATGAGTAGACTAGAGATGCTAGATTTGAAGATGCAACTACAAGAGTTTTTGGAGAAGAAGTATATCAGGATGAGTGTGTCTCCTTGGGGAGCACCAGTTCTGTTTGTAAAGAAGAAAGATGGTACGCTGAGGCTATGTATTGATTACAAACAATTGAACAAGGTTACTGTGAAGAATAAATATCCTTTTCCTAGGATTGATGACCTCTTTGATCAAATGAGAGGAGCAAAGGTATTTTCCAAGATTGACTTGAGGTCGGGTTACCATCAAGTGAGAATTAAGGATGAAGACATTCATAAGACAACCTTCAAAACAAGGTATGGACATTATGAGTTTGTAGTGGTACCATTTGGTCTCACAAATCAACCAACTACATTTATGTGCCTTATGAACAGTGTCTTTAGCAGGTATTTGGACAAGTTTGTTCTTGTTTTCCTTGACGACATTCTTATTTATTCTAAGAATGAGGAGGAGCATGAAGAGCATTTGAGGTTGACATTGCAATTGCTCAAGGAGCATCAGCTGTATGCAAAGCTGAGCAAGTGTGACTTCTATAGAGATATAATTCAGTATTTGAGTCACATTATCTGAGAACAGGGTATATCTGTGGACCCTAAAAAGATCGAAGCGATTATGAATTGGCCTACTCCAAGAAATGTGACAGATGTAAGATCTTTCATGAGAGTTACAGGATACTACAGGAGATTCATTGAAGGATTCTCCAAAGTTTCACATGCCATCACTCCTTTGCAAAAGAAGGGGATAAAGTTTGAATGGACATTGAGGTGTGAAGAAAGCTTCCAACAGTTGAAAAATATCCTCACTAGTGCACCAGTATTGAAAGTTACAGTTCCAGAGAAAGATTTTGTGGTGTGTACCGATGCATGCGGACAAGGGATTAGGGGAGTCCTTATGCAAGACAACCACGTGATATGCTACGAGTCAAGAAAGATAAAGGAGCATGAGAATAACTATGCCACTCATGATCTAGAGCTTGCAGCCATAGTACATTCCCTTAAGATGTGGAGGCATTATTTGATGGGTAGAAGATTTGATCTCAGGACATACCATTGTGGTTTGAAGTATCTATTTGATCAACCTACTCTGAATGCTAGGCAAGCAATATGGCTGGAGTTTTTATGTGAGTTTGATTTTGAAATCAAGTACATAAGCAGAAAAGAGAATAAGGTAGCTAATTCCCTCAGCAGGAAGATGCAGGAAATGCATGTGGAATCTCTTAGTATTTTCCAATCAGATTTGAGGCAACAGATTGTTAATCATGCTGCTGGAGATGAATTATATGATCTAGTAAAAGACAAATTGCAGCAGCAAAGTCTTGAGAAAAGGTACAAGGGATATAAACTGGAAGAAGATGGAATTCTTACTTATAAAGGTAGAATTTATATTCTAGATGTAGCAGAGTTGAGGAGAGTAGTTATGGATGAAATCCATCAAGCTCCATATTCTGGTCACCCAGGATACCAGAAGACAATTGCTACCACCAGAAAACAATACTTTTGGCCAGGAACGAAAAAGGATATGGCTGAATACATTTCAAGGTGCATGAAATGTCAGCAGGTAAAGGTTTAGCATCAACAACTAGCTGGTTTGTTGCAGCCATTGCCAGTTCCAGAATGGAAATGGGAAGTTATTTCCATGGATTTTAATACAGGATTGCCAATGACTTGGAGACAACATGATTCCATGATGGTTGTGGTAGACAAGTTGACAAAGGCAGCGCATTTTATACCAGTTAAGTCTACGCATAAGACTGATGACATTGCAAAGATATTCATGAAGGAAATTTTCAAATTACATTGATTGCCTAAGGCAATAGTCTCTGACAGAGATGTCAAGTTCACTTCAAATTTTTGGAAGGGGTTATTTGCAGATTTGGGTATGAAGGTAAACTTGAGCACTGCTCAGACTGATGGTCAGACAGAGAGAGTTAATGAGGTGCTGGAAGATATGCTTCGCATGTACATGATGGAAAAACCAACCAAGTGGGAAGATTACTTACACTTGGTAGAGTTTGCTTATAACAATGGACAGTAGGCATCCTTGGGGATGAGTCTGTATGAAGATTTTTATGGAAGAAGGTGTAGGACACCAGTGACTTGAGATAATCCAGTGAACAGGGTTGTGCTTGGTCTTGAATTGCTCAAAGAAATGGAGCAGGAGGTTGTAAAGATCAAGAAAAATCTGAAAGCAGTGCAAGACAGACAGAAAAGCTATGCAGATAAGCATAGGGTGAACAGGGAGTTCAGTGTTAGGGATCATGTTTACCTCAGAGTGAGGGCAAAGAAGAGTTCCTTGAAGTGTTGGAGCAGGGCCCCGCAGCTACAGGAAAAGATGCTATTTTTGGTAGAATATGGACAATTTTTGGAGGAAAGACAGTTTTGGCGATGCGATAAAGGTACGACGCCGTAGCGCATTACCCGCCGTGGATAGCGGGTCGAAAATCGTGGCGGTCGAAACAAGGAAGTCAAAGGAAATAGTACCTGAAGCAGCTGAGAAGAGAGCTCAACCACTACATTTAAGGCAACGATGACGACATGAGGGCTTAGCTACCCTCATAAATGGAAAAGGAGCAACGGGCCGAGGTATTAAAGATAAAGGACAGAAGGGGAGCAACCAAGGACGCAGCGCCCATACCCATGATCAGTGCTGGCAATCGCGGAAGACTGCAGAAAGATGCAGTATGACCAGTAAACGGCAGTTCAAAGTACAGATAGGCCGACTGTCATAGTTAGGGTTTTGGGTTACTGTTGGGATAGGCCCACAGTGTTGTATCATGGTGAGACCTTTGAGCCACCTATTTAAGCATGTATTTTGTATTATGAAAGGTTGGTTGTTAGTTAGTTGGTCAGTTGGTCAGTTGGTTGGTTGGGTTTTTAGGTTGTTACTAGTTGTCATCAGTATTGTAAGACAGTGAGGAAGGGTCGAGCTCTGGTTCTGTCATTAAGTCTGTAGTTATATTACTGTAACCAGTGGCCGACTCCTTGAGCATGAATGTAACAATTCACAGGGATTGAGAGAGAGAAGAAGGGTATATTGTAAGAAGAAAGCATTATAGAAAGAGAAGAGATCTAAGAGAAGGGCTCCCAGCTATGTGTGTGGAGTTTCCTAGAAGATCTCAAGCTACATAAGAGGTTGCAGTGGAATTGTGTTTACTCTCTCAATATATAATACAAACATAGTTCCTGTGGATGTAGCTTCCCCCCTGAAAGTGAAGCACGTACATCCGTGTGTTGTGCGACTGTTTCTGTGATTGTGATATACTTATTTGCTATCTGTTATCTGTTACATGAACTTTGCTTATCAGTTAATGAATGTATGTATTCTATCCTTCAGTTTACAGTAACATAGAAGGTTAAATGTGAGTTGAATGTGTTGAGTATTCTGTATATGAGTTTATCAGTGCTTGATTCACGACAGCTAACAATTACAGTGTTAAGTGACTTCTGTATATTTAGTTCAGTGAGTTGAGTATAATTGATGTTAAGCGTGTTAAACTATAGAAGCTTAAGAGAAGTTGTTTAACACCCTTATGAAGGATAATTGAGCTATTATATCCAGAGAGAAAGCCTCTGGACTTTGAGAGTTGATGAGCATATTGAGTCTTATTGTAGGAAGTATCACAGCGTAGAAAGGCGATATCACACTGTCGGAGGAGCTGCGGTGTGAGATATCGCAGGCTAAGAGTTGACAAAAAGAGAAGGTTTGCGCATCGTCCTAGAAGCTGCGATGTGATAAGAATCAGTCCCATAGCAGAGTCAGTTAGGAAGAGAGAAACAGCCCTTGCTGAGAGATTTAGCTGGTTAATTAGAGTCAAGAGGACCTAGGATGCTACAGAACCTGGCTGAGGAAACTTGATTCTTTAGCCACCCCATCTAGGATCACTTCGGGTGAGACTTCAGGCCATTCTGCGGTCTGTTGCTGAAAGGGCCAGTGATCTAGGGGTTTTGTTGGTACAATAAAGTAAACTCGGGTCTGCCTAAAAGTTAGCCAACATGAAGCTTGGAAGTTGTGGCAAGTTGTCACCAAGATATTGTGGGTCGTTTGAAGTGCTTGAAAGAATAGGGCCAGTTGCATATTGTTAAATTTTCATATTCTTAGCTAAGACATCAGTATTTCATTTCATATTCATAACAAAAGCATATAAATAGGATCACTGAAAGATAGACAAGCACAACCATACAAAAGGAACACAAGGATTTATCCTGGGAAAACCCTAAAGGGAAAAACCCAGCAAAAGCTTCCTCAATATAGACGCCCCCAAAAGATAAAAGATAAAACTAGCAAGGGGATCAAAGCTTATTCCTCTTCCTTCTCCAGCTACTTCTCTTCTCCACTAATGCGCTACACAAGTGAGAGTGTGTGCTCAAATGAGGAGAGCTACACCTCTATTTATATTCATCCATTCACTTCAATTAACTCATCCGACATGTATGCTCGAGTTAATAATGTAGGCTCGAGTTACACATGTAGGCTCAAGTAACCACACTGGGGTGCTAATGACCCACCTTTACAATTAGAGGGGACAACCTCATGACTCTTATTAGTTCTTCCGATTAGAAGCATCGGGGTACAAGATAATACAAGTGGTTCTCCCGATAGGACCATCCGAGACCACAAAATATACATATAGAATATTCTTCAAAGTTACAATATTTCAACACTTCCCCTTAACGAGAAGGGTGTTCTACAACAACATCAACAACAACAATAGTAGGAGAGGAAATCATTAGCATCATCAGGGTAACATATATATAAATCATTTAAATATTTTAAAAATGATTTTAAGTGATTACAACATAATCATTTTTAATATAATTCCTATTAGTGGTTGTTGAAATGTTGGTGAAGAATTTAGACATTTATATGGGATGAATGTGGGGACCAATAGTGGTCATAGAACCAGTCCCATGAACCACCCAATACAAAACCATATAAACACTAGTAAATGATATCATTAACTTACTTAAATTAAAAATCAAAATCCAATAAAAAGTATTTAAAAATACAACTATAGATCATTGACCGATCTACCTATCAAACCATCTTGTCCTGACCCCGTTGAGTTATGTCATCACAAGAAGACTCATGGACATATTATCTAACATTAAAACAACCTGCATAATCCAATCTAGAAGTACATGTCCTCAATAACTTGAGACCAAATGAATGACCTATGGATAAGACATAAACAACTAGCATCCAAACTCATCCGAGCACACATCCACATCTGCACATCATGTGTCCCCACCTGTACAGATTACAATGTTATGGATGTCAACTTCTCCTACATGAACATTCAACTACTCAACCCTCCCAATGCAATAAATGACACCTAACCCATAACTTATTTAAATCAAGCATTAAATTGAATATAAGTGTAATATACCTCTTAATCCCTATCTTGTTGTAAATCAAATGTAAATTTGTAAAGATGTATTAGTTCCTGTCAAGGAGCTAAAGGAGAAGGACCTTCCAGTGAACGTTGTGGTAGTGTTATGATTTCTTATGTCTAACCATGCCATAGTTAAGCATGGTGATGCATGATGCAAATTTTAAATGGAAAAATAACAAGAGTAGACCTAGGAAACTGGAGTGCACTACAATAAAACGTTTGGGGCAATGAATCCACTACCGAGGGGTTTGAATGGTTAGAGAAACCTTTAAAACATATTAAATGATGACTGAATGTCACATCTTAATACTCATTTTGTAAGATACGCTAATTGTAAATAATTATCTTATTAGTGTGTGCACTCAAGTGAGAGAAAATAAACACTATGAGTGTGTTCATGAACTAGCAAGCGATTAATAGGTGTAAGTCTTCATTTAAGAATGATAAATTATTAAAAGTAAACAATGATATAAGTATATTATACAAATATAATTTATATGTTAGATAAGTTGACGAGAAACAATAGTCCCTAGTTACGACTTCAATTAAAGGGATAATCTTTGAGAAGTTGAGCCCCCATAAGGGCTTAATATTATTTATATAACCCTTATATTATGAAAATACAATATCACACTAATAAATGTGGAAAGATGAATTAATATGATTATATTCTTCTTTGTCGTAATGAAAGGGAATCTTAAATGGGTGGGCCATGAACTTAAATAAATAATGAATATTATTAAGTAAATTGATGGCACTAGTAGTTAGGGTTTTAGTGTTTACAAGAAATGGTTAAAAATTTAGTTAACAAACAATTGAACTGATCATTGATGCTTCTTAAAAAAAAATCGAAATATAATGAACTTCGGAGGGATCTTTTCGTTGGGCATTTTAATCTTCTTATTGAGGGGATGGTTCTCTTAAAATGGATGTTACAATTCTATTGAGAGTGAGGTTGGGAGATCTCGATCATTTAGATAATGAGAAGGCATGATTGGGATTTCCAATGCTTGTCTATTTGCATTGATAAAGGAAAGCAATTTCCTTCCTTTCTGTTTATATCCTTACACATAGTTGTGTTCATGGGATCGATTGGAGGTGAACATAATAGACTTTATAAGGAAAACACAACCCTATTTCTAGTGTTGATGACATACATATCAAATGGATTTATGAGTTGAACCCAACACCCAAACACTTTATTAAGGTTATTAAACCTTCATGAGGGTACATGAAAGGCAGAAGAATCCATTGAACCAGACTTTATAAATCCATTATATCCTTTGGATCTTCACTTTTTATATGTAATAGGGATTTCTCCCCTGTTACGTTTGCAAGGACCCTCCTTAGATTAATGGGATCATAAGGAAGAGTTCATGGAAAAACAAAACAACAAACTAGATTAGTAACACAAAGAAAATATTTTTAACATTTTTTTAATATACGAGGGCTAAACTAAATAAATACAATCAAATAAAAGTATACCTTCTTTCTTGTATAGTGGGCCACCGTGGCCGTCTTGGAAGTGGTCTGCCTCTCCATGGGTTGGTTTTCCAGGTGGGTACAGAGACTATATTGATGTACAATGTGGGAATGGTATGGAGACATGATGATGGAAAAAGGGTGTGTGAATATCTAAGAGCAAAGGTGTCCTAGTGTACTCACAAAATGGAAAAATGGGAAAAAAGATATTTTGGGAGAGCCCTTCACAATGTATTTATAGAATGGTTCTAGGGTTTTTTATCCAAATGTGGTTACCCATGGAATTTTTTGACCCATGGTATTTTCCTATGGTTTTATTATCCTTTCTCTTTTTTAGGGATTTTGAACCTTTTTTAGTGTTTTTGACCCTTTTTAGGGTTTTTTGACCCTTTTTAAGGGTTTTTGACCCATTTTTGGAGAAAGTGAGGGTAAAACATAGTAAATAATAATGTTTTGGACCATTTTTTTTGGAAATACAATTGTGAAGGACAAAAGTAACAGAAATATGGTAGGAATATTATGTATGTATGTGGTTTGGGCCATGCAGACCTAAGTGAAATTTTTTTGTGTTAACAAAATGCCCCCTAATGTGTGAGGGTAGGAGCTCATTGTATGGATGATGTACATCATAGGATCATGGGAATAGTGAAGAGACTGGAGAGACCCGCAGAGAACTGGAGCTTCCTTGTTTGAACCAGGATGGATTTTGGTTTTTTATTAATGGTTCTCAAAAAATGGATGAGATACATATAATGTGTGACATGTATATGGACGCCGTAGACATACCCATGCTTGTAATGATGTCAAAAGAATAAATAGTGGGATCAGGGCTCAAAAACATGGGAGTTGGTCAATACATATACAAATGATGATACATAATGGTGGCCTCAATAGGAGGCTTAATACAATAATGATCTGAAGAACTGATACATAGGAACAATGGCATTCTCATGGAATGCAATATCATCACAACTAAACTTGATTTCTTCAACAATGGATGCAAGAAAATATGGACACCATTTGAACTTGCATACCAAACCAACCAGGGTGAGAACAAATCCAAATGCATGAAGAAACACTTGAAAATTTAGCTTCGAACCACAATAGGTGAGATCATCTCCAAGTGAATGTAGGTTTCCTCCATCTTTTGTGAACCCATAACTAGCCTTGCACTGGATATTTCTTATTGTCCATCGCTGATTTGATGCACAAATTTGGAGGTTTAAGGTTGATCTCATGCCCAGGTTTTCCTAGACTAGAAGAATCAAACTTTTTTTGTTGTTTCACATGCATAGGGCCGTTGAGATTGGATAAATAGGGTTGTTGACATGTCTAGAAATACCCAGAAGCAAAATTTAATGTTGTAAAGGGGTAGGAAAGTCCTCAGAATTTTTGATATTTCTTAGAAACTAGACCAAACCTAATTTTCTTTACACATTTTTCCTAGGATAAAGGTTTAAGGTTGTTGCTACTATTTTTAGGGCTCAAAAAACACCCAAAGCTCACAAAAACTTGATTGTGTTGTCGCTTATCACTTGTTTGGGATGATTTGACCTTGACACCCACCCATAACTACATATGAGTTTATTTTACTATTGATTTAGGGTAGAGAAGTTCCCATAATTCATGGTTTGGGGTGTTGTTATTCCTAGAACTAAAAAACTGTTGTTTTAATGCTTCATAAGTTCTCAGAAAATAAATATTAATTCATGTTTTCACCAATAAATCTTACCCATAGATAAGGTACCCAAAAAACATCAAAAAATTACTTTTCATCCCTCAACACTAACCATGAATGTCCCATTTGTGCCTAGGTCAACCCAACAATAGTTTTGAAAAAATAACAAAAAACCCTATGCAAATAAGGGGTTAACACATTCCTTGGACTTTCTTTTTGTAAGGATTCCCCCTTTGAGTTAGATAAGAGAGCTAACCTAAAGAGAGTAATACGAGGATACCAAGGTGACAATGTGTATATTATCTAGTAGTCATCTCCAGGTTCTTGCATGTGTATATAGGAATTTTTCATTGAGTGAGAATTTAGGAGGCAATAGGAGTCATTGCAGAGAGACCATAATGTATATGTAGAATCCTTTATTAACATAGTTTGAATCATGTGTTTGAATCAGCATTTGTGAGATAGAATTAATCAATAGAATATGTGAAAGGGTGGCATAGCTAGAGAGTCAGTGTCACGTCCCCGTCCCTCAACCGGCGAAGAGGACGCGACCAACACAACAAACACAACCGGGCAAAACGCCCCATGAACATAAACAGAGATCAAATGCTGGAATCAAGCATACACAGATGCATAATAAATCAACATTCAGCGGAAGCAGCCATATTCATAACCAGCATTCCACATGTTCATTACAATTCATCAATTGACATCAATATATAATTGCAGAGATGAAATATAGACAGCAGCACTTATCTTTTGATGGAGAAATTCACCCGCAACTAGCTACGTCGCTGCAACGTTCCACCCAACCATAGGCCAACTTGCTCATCAATCTCTCAGCAACGCTGCCACCCCCGAGCTGGGCATGATTCCTCTGGACTAAGGGTCAATTGCAGGCTTACACATAGCCAAGGGGACACATAACAGCCAAACCAACACTGTTGGGTTTCACAGGCTTTCCACAGACAAGCCAAGCCAGCACAGTCAGAAGACTAACCATTGCACTCAGGCAATTACTTAGCTGTCACAGCTTAAACAGGGAAAACGAATTCTGAGTCATTCTTGGCCCTATCATGGCCAAAATGACTCTCACTTGAATTTACAACAGCCCCAGATGTAACAGTAATGACATTCACAACATGGGGAAAACTACAGCCCCAAATCTATCAGTGAGCACAACTTACAGCTGGGAAAATGACCCAAATAGCCTGTGAGACAGCCAAAAACGTGAATGGCCCTTCACAGTCAGTCGTGGATGCAAGAGCATGGCTCTCAGCTCTCCATGTGCGCCCCAAACAGAAGAATACCTGTGCGTGGTTAAACAATCTGACCCAGCAAGGAAAAGAACAGACAATGGAGGCCCTGCGTGAGAAAAAACGGTTCCATTTTTGCCCGTGGATGCACCACTAATAGGAAGGACGCAAATTTGCAGTTCGTGGGTGCTCAACAACTCGTGGGGGAGAGGAAGAAACCTGCGTGAGACCAAAAACGCCCAATTCCTGTGCGTGAGGAGCCAACAGACCCAAAATCGTGGTGAGTGTGTAAACTGACCAGGGAAGAGTGCGTGAGGGAGAAGAATGGGAAAAAGTGGGTGGAGTGTGGATGTGGGCAAAGGACTGACAGTCCTACCACCCCACTCCCAAAGGCAATAACTGCCCATCCACCAGCAGCCATAACTGCCCAACCACCCAACAGAACATTAAAGAGGCTGAAAGAGGTTGGGTAAGACAAGGTGGCAAAACAACAAGGTAATAAAACAACAAAGGTAGAAAACCACAAGGTAATAAAACATGGGTTTTTCCCCCATAACCAAGGTTTGACATCCCCCACCCCTTATCCTTTGGAATCATGCCCTTTTCATTCCACGTTGCACTGCCGTAGCTGTTTGTGGTTTTATAATTATTTGATGTGCGGTTTTACATGATGCCGAATTATAATGTGCCTTATAGCACGAGATGCCACCGGCAATTATCCCCATTGCCGAAACATACACAACAAAATCGATGGTGGGGCTTTTGCCTTGAGCTCCTCACCACGATTAATTACAATATATACATCATGCAAACGGGGTCAAAACCGGGGATGTGACAGTCAGACATAGGGAAAGGCTAAAGGAGATAAGATAAAATCCTCCTCAAAGAAGATCCAGAGAAAATATAACCAAATTATATATTTTGAGGAGAAAATAAGAGAAAGGAATAATATATGTGATATTTACAGAGAGAATGATAAGTCTCAAGGTTGAGGCCCATCCAGAAGCCCAACATAAATTTACCTTACAAATACAAAAAGAAGATTTTGGCAATCACATATAGGATCTCAAACAAGTTGAGCTAGGAAGAGATAGAATAGTTAAGGTGCATCAGGATTTGAGGGAATGACTAAAAAATTTTCACGGTACCATTATTTCATGCCAATTGAAATGTATGTTTAAGAAAAAAATACTAGAGAGATGTGGCTCAAATTAAAAATTTAAATTCTGATAGAATTCCCATTGATAAAAGGGTGTTATATGTAATACCCCGGTTTTGACCGCAAGGGTGGGGGGGGGGGGATGTGTGCCCTGTTTTTGACCCCATGGTATTGAATTGTACATGATGCATATATTATTGAGATCATGGAATGGAGATCAAGGCCAAGGCCCTGTCATTGATTTGGTGTTTTGTATAGGTGATTAAGGTTGGTTCCTATGGTGATAGTGCTAAGTCACGAACATCACATTTTGAATATCATGTAAATATACAATTAGTAAAAATACCACAGCTAGATATGGAAATGAAATGTGAAAGAGATGGGGGCATGATTCCACAAGGGATAGGGTGGGGATTTAGTCAAACCCCCAGAGCCAATAGGGTGTGACCAGGTGTCAACGGGGAAATCCATGAACCCTCAGCTACCTTATTTGTCCTCTATCCTCAATCATCAATTTTTTCCAGAAGTTGGTTGAGGCAGTTAATGCCTTAGGAAGAGAAAGGGATGGAAGTATGATTGCTTTTCTGAGAATGTCTACAAGTTTGTAGTTTTGGAAGCTATGATCTTGCTTCTGACGCAAGGAAGCACATGATGCGTGCCAGACTATCCTTTCTCTCGGTGCGAGAAGGTTTTGGTGTGGCTCCTCGTGGTGGGAGGAGACCATTCTGTTCATTATCACCGACCATTCTACCATTTGCTCGTCCCATACCATTAGATCATTCTAATAAGTTGTTCATGCACGTTGTTGTTCGTTCACTACCTTGAGTAGTGGAAGAAGAGTTATATTGTGTGTTGTTGAGTGTTTGGGCAGTGGAGATATCTTGATTTTATGAGAGTGTGAACCTCCATAGTTTCTTGATTTCCCTGGAGACGCGCAGTGTGGTGGTTCGACCATCCTCACCTGTAGATGTGTGGTTCCATGGTGTTTGTCTGTGTGACATTGTGGTAAGAGAACTTGTTTTCTCTATGTATATAATGAAGCCTGTGTGGTTATATTTTCCTTGTGGATTGTTGTGTTTTGTATCCTTGTTTTGGTCTGAAATAATTAGGAGTGAAAGAGGCCTAGAATTGGCTGATAACCTAGTGAGGAGAGGAATCTCACAGAAAGATCAAGAGGGGTTGGAAAATCCTTTAATGCACACCCTAGTAAGCACTGGAAGGGAAGGTATGGCTTGAGGGAACTATGTAGCAGTGAAGGGAATACTTCCTTGTGTTGGGTGTGTAGGTATTGTGAAGTGCCAAGCTGGGTATATTTGGTGTAGGTGTCCATATCTCTGTGGTTGAGCTCACTAGCTATAAATTCTACCTTTCCATTTCCTTGGTAGCCTAAGAAACCCAACGGTTGGTTGGTTTGGCTGAGATATGTTGTGAATTTGACTTGTGAGTGAGTCATTACCCTGATAGCCTATGGAATCCAATTGTATATTGACTTCGATGTGTCTTATTGTGAACTGTGTATAGTCTATGAAACCCAAATGTAGGTTGGCTTGACTATGTTAATGTGTTCTGGCTTGTTTTCATGTAGCATGTTAAACCCAGTTGTGTATTGGCTTGGATGGAAAGTTTGAGAAACCCATATGGGGCTTGACCGTGTGTTATGAGTTATGGCTGTGTTTAAGCTTGTTGTCCCCTAGTTCCTTGTGGATATCATGCCCAACTCGGGGGTGGTAGTGTGTTCAGATATTAATGAATACACTATCCTATGGTTGGTTGAAATGTTGCAACGACATAGCTAGTTGCAGGACAACTTAATCATCAATATAAGTATCTCTATTATGCTTGTTTATGCCATGTATTTGATTATGAGTTGCTATGTTCATGCTGAATGCTTATTGATGAATTAAGTAGAAGTTTAATTGTGTATATTTCCTGCATTTTACTTTTGTTTATGCCTTGTATGTTTCATGCATTTTTCCCTAAGTCCCTGAGGGCCAAAGGAATGGTTACAAAGTGAGAATGCTTCTATTTTAGTGTTTCCCCCTCTTGAAATCCTCATGCTAAGAGTGAAAGGATAAAACTAAAAAAGAACAATTGAATAGGGCAGAAATGTTGTGACGTTTCCGCACCCTGGGATCCACTTGTGGGAGACAAAGGGTGGAAGTAGAAAAGTACCAAAAAATTCTAAGGAAAAAGTTAACTTTCCAATTTCCAAAGTCCAAGTTTGGAAAGTGGAATTCAGAAGTGCAGAAAAGACTAAGGTTGAAAGATAATTTTTCCAATTCCCGAGTTCCACACTAGAGGTTGGAAAGGCAGAAGGTGGAAGGTGGAATGTGGATGAGTAATTCCGTCGAAAGGTTATGTTTTCGATTCTCGATTTCTAAGATCAGAAAGTAGGAAGGGGGAAGTTGGAAGAGCAGTTGAATGTTTCCGTCGTACATTGAGTTTCTAATTTCCTATTTCCAAGGTTGGAAGGGTAGAAAAGTGAAAGTGCGGAAGGTGAAAGGTGAAGTGCAGAAAGGATAGGGTCAGTGTGGAAAAGGCGTTTTCGGTTGTAGAATGGATATGTCAAGGGCTGAACGACTAGTATAGTGGTTTTGAAGGCTGAGAAGGAAGGTTGAAGTGTGTGTTAATTTCTATGCCCTATGTTTCCGGGGAGACCAAGTGTTCTTGAAGTAAAACATTTAATTTATCCCCATTATGGGGTATGGGGATGCTACAGATTGGTATCAGATATTTTGGTTGCAACATTGGGCCTGGATGAGCCAAGTAAATAGTTGCAGAGCTATTGGTTAAATTAAAATATCAATGATGTTTAATTTTGAAAGTTTTTATGCATCTACGAAATGATGTTGTAAACACATTTTGAAGATTCATAGTACAAATTGGTGTTGGCAAAAACCCACCAACAAAACCTCATTGAAAGGGATTCTCACTCTGTCGACTCCCAACCAGCACAATCACCCTTAGCACTAACCGAGAGAGACGTTAACCTACCCAGCAACACCTGCAGAGTAGACGAAGTCTCACCTGAGATGTTTAAGGGAGAGATGTTGGAACCAAGTTTTCGACAGTAAGAAGGAAAGATATGGAATCCTACAAGGAAAACAACATAACTATTAGATCAAGAACTAGACACTTATCATTAATTCATCTTCACAACTCCATATTACATCATGCATTTGTCGTAGCAGTGTTAGCGCAGCAGCATCCTTTATAAAACAAATTAACTCATAATGCAACAGAAATGTGATAGAATAGGAAGAGATCACAACAACATCAGTAAACCATAATAGAAACATGATAAAATAGATCACAGCATAATCAGTAGTTCAGAACAGATTCAACACACTGCTCATTGATATCGCAATAGATAAAATAGTAAGACAAAAGACAAGATTTATGCAACAACCATCATGTCATATTCATTCTGCGCAACAGATCCAAAATAGATAAGTCTTCTCCACAACAGGATACCAATTACATCCCAAAACTTAGATAGATCACAGATAAAACAATTGACTCATCAGAACAATAGACAAATTGCACAAGATCTCAGGCTTAATATGATTGATGTCTCTCTCCTGTCTATCCTTATGTCTATCTCAGGATTAATATGATTGATGTCTCTCTCATTTGACATCGCTTTGACTATTGACCAACACTTGCTGCACGGGGTGCTCTTCCCTAGCCTTGCCATAGACCATCTGCTGACTCTCTTGCATCACCTGCAGCATTGTGAATGATTTAATAGCCAACTTCCCACCAACTTCTTGAAACTCATCCAGCTGAGCGCAATGCTTTTGTTGGTGCTCCCGTGCCCGGGAAGATCTCTGCTATAGGTCCTTCAATTCCTTAGCCCGCACAATCTACACCATCAGTGGCATTTCCCGCAGTTACGTCTTCAGTGTCATCAGTTGTCCTTCATCTTCTTGTGCCTGTGTGGTCAGCTGGTCGAGCTGCTCATCTTGGAAAATGCTTTGCTAAAATTGCGTTGTCACTTCCATGATGGTTTTGGATTCTCACCATTTGTTGGTGAAAACCCACCAACAAAACTTCGTTAATAGGGTTTTTCACTCTTTCAACGCCCAACCAGCGCAGTCTCCCTAAGAACAGGCCCAAATAGATGTTTACATGCCTAGCAACATCCACAAAGTAGACAAAGTCTCACCTGAGATGTTCAAGGGAGAGCTGTCGGAACCAAGTTTCCGACAGTAAGAAGGAAAGATATGGCATTCAACGGGGAAAACAACATAACTATCAAATCCAGAACTAGATAGTTATCATTAATTCATCTTCACAACTATAGATTGCATCATGCATCTGTCATAGTAGTGTTAGCGCAACAACATCATTTATAAAACAACTTAACTCATAATGCAACAGAAATGTGACAAAATAGGAAGAGATCATGACAACATCAGTAAACCATAATAGAAAGATGACAAAATAGACCACAACATCATCAGTAGTTCATAACAGATTCAACACACTTCCCACTGATATCATAGTAGAGAAAATAATAAGACAAAAGACAATATTTATGCAACAACTGTCATGTCATATTCATTCTACGCAACAAATCCAAAATAGAAAAGTCTTCTCCATAGCAGGAGACCAATTACATCCCAAAACTTAGATAGATCGCAATTAAAATAGTTGACTCATCAAAACAACAGACATATCACATAAGATATCAGGCTTGATATGATTGATGTCTCTCTCCTATCTATCCTTATGTCTCGTGTCCTTTACAATTGCAAAACAAGCTCGATATATAGGCTTGCACCTTTACATTGAAGGTCCACTTCTAACTAACTTCTAACCACTAATGAACTATGGTGACAAAACTTGGTCAAATAATATATTAAATATTCAAAAATGACTATCTTTCCTCCCATCGTGTTGATTTGGCCTTGCACGGTGTTGCGTGAGCTTGCATAGCTGCCGCGATGCTGCACAACTTACTTACCTAAACCGCTACCAACAATTGGAAAAGTTGGTTTTTGGCTTAGGCATGAGAACCTATGACATGAATGATGCACAAGATCCCTATGCGCACGAGGAAGATGCCATGGGAGAAAACATTCGAGTTGGAAATGCTGATACAAAGTCTAACGGGAGGAGATTTCAAGATACTCCCCCATATTTTAAATCCACCATGATAATCCTAAGGGTGGAGATGCAGAGTTACAAAGAAGACAACGAGAGAATGATTAAAGCTAGGAAGAGCAGAATCAGTTGAATGAAACCATGTTGCATATTTTTAGATATATCGAAAGGAAGCTAAAATAAGAGCATCGGACCGCAAATCCCGAAGGAAGTTGGAGCGGCGCTAGAAGAAGAAAGAGGTCTTCTAGTGGATCATCTGAAGGACCCGTCGAGGGTTCAAGTTCTTCTTCTCACCGAAATAAGAGAAAGAGGCGCTACCAGAACTATTCATGTGATGAATTCAAGAAGGCTAAGCCTGCTACCTTTGATGGTGAGGTAAAGAATGGTCAAGAAGTTGAAGCTTGGCTTCCTGGGATGATAAAATATTTCCAAGTCCAAGACTACTTTGGAAACATGAAGTCTATGGTAGCCATATTCAATCTTATAGGAAGAGCATCCATATGGTGGGAGCACTTCATACAAGTAAAGAAGATTAGTGAAAGGAAGATTGTGTGGAAGCAGTTCTAGAATTTTTTTAGGCAGAAGTACCTCTCTGATAGGTACTATGATGGTAATATTAAAGAATTCCATTAGCTAAGATTGGGGCAGCTGACCATGGAAGAGTATGCAAATAAATTCTTGGATCTGTTAAGGTATTCTAGGTACATCAGGTATGAGAAAGTAAAAATTCAGCATTTTCTGAGTGGGCTACCTCAAGCCTACAAAGACAGAATCGAGTTTTATGAACCTAGAACTATTGAAGAATCAATAAGGAAAGCTATGTATGCTATGAGCAAATAAAAGGAAAACATGATTACCATAAGGCATGGAAGGATAAGAGGAATGAAAATTTTGACCAAAGGAAGAAAGGGTTCAAACCCTCTAACTTTTGAAATCAGCAGAGACAGTCATCACAAGCTATAAACAAGCCAGCAGGAGGGATGGGAGACAAGCCAAGAGATCTCAAGGATCCAAGAGAACCATTCCAATGCTAGAAATGTGGAGGAACCCACCTGTGTAGGAACTGTCCATAGCAGAATGGGAATGTAAGGCCAACTTACAGCATTCAAGAAGCTGAAAGAGTGGGACAAGTGGAAAGGACTGTAACTAGGATTTATGCAGCGCTAGAGGATCTCCAAGAAGATCATCAGTCAATGGTGGTTGAAGTTGCAGGTGAGATTGATGAGCAACCTATTTCTATTTTAATTGAACCTGGATCTAATCACAGTTATATAACTCCTAGAGTAGTGGAGAATTGTGCTTTTAAGAAGTTAAAGCATATAAAAACATGGTTATTTCAGCTAGACACTGGGACTAAGAGAAGGGTCAGTGAAGTGGTAGAGAAATTTCTATTGGTCATGGATGGGTTAGTCACTTGTGTAGACTTGAATGTCTTACCACTTTGTTCCTATGGTGTTCCCATCGGAATGGAATGGTTAGAAGCACACAGAGTAAATCTTGACTGTTATAATAAGACTTTTGAGTTCATGGATGAAGAAGGGAATCCAAGAGTGGTAAGAGGCATTCCTAAAGTGGTTTTTGTGAGGCATATTTCAACAATGCAGCTGAAGAAGTTATGTAGGAAAGGTTTCCAGCTATATGCAGCCCATGTTTTTGAGGTAGCAGAGAATGAAACTCCTAGGTTGGAGGACTTTCATGTGTTGCAGGAATTCAAGGATGTTTTTCCTGATGAGATTCCAGGACCTCCTCCAAAGAGGGACATTGATTTCAGAATTGAACTTGTGCCAGGAGCAGTACCAGTGTCCAAGAAACCCTACATGATGAGCACACCAGAAATGCTAGCGCTGAAGATGCATTTGCAAGAGTTGTTGGAAAAGAAGTATATCAGGTTGAGTGTGTCTCCTTGGGGAGCACCAATTCTATTTGTAAATAAGAAAGATTGTACACTCAGGTTGTGCATTGATTACAGGCACCTGAATAAGTGCATTGATTATAGGCACCTGAATAAATTCACTGTGAAGAACAAATACCCTTTGCCTAGAATTGATGACCTTTTTGATCAAATGAGAGAAGAAAAGGTATTTTCCAAGATTGACTTGAGGTTTGGTTACCATTAGGTAAGAATCAATGATGAATATATTCATAAGACAACCTTCAGAACAAGGTATGGACACTATGAGTTTGTAGTGGTACCATTTGGTCTCAGAAATGCACTAGCAACATTTATGTATCTTATGAATAGCGTCTTTAGCAAGTATTTGGACAGGTTTGTTCTTGTCTTCCTGGATGACATTCTTGTTTATTCTAAGAATGAGGAAGAACATCTGAGATTGGTATTGAAATTGCTAAGGGAGCATAATTTGTATGCCAAGTTGAGTAAGTGTGACTTTTATAAAGATAAAATTCACTATTTGTGTCACATTATCTCAGAGGAGGGTGTATCTATAGACCCGGAAAAGATTGAGGCCATTATTAATTGGCCTACTCCAAGGAATGTGATAGATGTAAGGTATTTTATGGGACATGTTGGATACTAAGGGGTATTCATTGAAGGATTATCCAAGGTTGCACATCCAATCACTTCTATGCAAAAGAAGGGAATAAAATTTGAATGGACAGCAAGGTGTGAAGAAAGCTTCCAGCAGTTGAAGCATCTTCTTACAAGTGCACCAATTCTGAAAATTCCAGGCCCCAAAAAATATTTTGTTGTGTGTACTGATGCATGCGGCCAAGAACTTGGAGGATTTCTTATGCAAGATAACCACATGGCATGCTATGAGTCCATAAAGTTGAAGGAGCATGAGAATAATTATGCCACTCATGATTTAGAACTTGCAACCATAGTACATGCTATCAATATGTGGAAGAATTACTTAATGGGAAGAAAGTTTGAGCTAAGGAAGAACCATTGTGGTTTGAAGTACTTGTTTGATTAGCCAAATTTTGGAAGGGTTCATTTGCAGATTTGGGTACAAAGTTGAACTTCAACACTGGATACCATCCTCAGACTAATGGTCAGATATAGAGAGTGAATCAAGTGGTAGAATACATGCTTCACATGTATGTGATGGAAAAAAAAAACAAGTGGAAATATTATTTACACCTAATAAAATTTTCTTATAATAATGAAAAACAAGAATCCTTAAGGATGAGCCCATATGAAGCTTTGTATGGAAGAAGGTGTAAGACACCTGTGACATGGGATAATACAGTGAACAAGATTGTGCTTGGGCCAGAATTGCTTAAGTAAATGGAACATGAGTTTGCAAAGATTAGGAAGAATCTGAAGGCATCCCATGACAGATAGAGAAGCTATGCAAAAAAACATAGGGTGCACAGAGAATTCAGTGTTGGGGATCATGTTTACCTTAGAGTGAGGGAAAGGAAGAGTTCCTTGAAGCTTGGGAGTTGTTCCAAGCTGTCGCCTAGATATTGTGGGCTATTTGAAATGCTTGAAAGAATAGGGCCAGTTTCATATAGACTTGCATTTCCTGCTAGCACTACATCTTATAATGTTTTTCATGTTTCTTTGTTGAAGAAATATGTACATGATCCTAACCATGTGATAAATTGGGATGTGATTCAGGTGGAACCCGAGGGAGAGTTCTAAATCGAGCCATTGCACATCTTCAACAGGAAGGTCATAGTGCTCTAGAATCAAGCTCTTGGATAAGTGAAGGTGTAGTGGGAGCACTACAGTCTTGAGGAGGCTACATGGGAGCTGGAGGATGGCATGTGATTTGGCACATCCATTTTTGTTCAATTTTGAAGAGCACTAAGGATAGTGCTGATTGAAGGGGGAGGGGAATGTAATACCCCGTGTTTGACCCCAAGGGGGGAGGGGAATGTGTGCCTTGGTTTTGACCCCATGGTATTGAATTGTAAATGATGTATATATTATTGAGATCATGGCATGGAGCTCAAGTCTAAGGCCTTGTCATTGATCTGGTGTTTTGTATAGGTGATCAAGGTTGGTGCCTATGGTGATAGTGCTAAGTCACACACAACACATTTTCAATATCATGTAAATATACAATTAATAAAATACCACAACTATCAATGGGATTGCAATGTGAAAGAGATGGGGGCATGATTCCATAAGGGATAGGGTGGGGAGTTAGTCAAACCTCCTGATCCAATAGGGTGTGACTAGATGTCAATGGGGAAACCCATAAACCCTCAGCTACCTTTTTTGTCCTATCTCCTCAATTATCAATTTCTTCCAGAAGTTGGTTGAGGTAGTTAATGCCTTAGGAAGAGAAATGCATGGCAGTCTGGTTGCTTGTCTAGTAAATCCTATAATTCTGCAGTCTAGGAATCCGTGATCTTGCTTCTGACGCAAGGAAGCATGTGATGTGTTCTAGTCTGTCCTTTCTCTTGGGGAGAGAATGTTTTTGTCTGGTTCCTCATGGTGGGAGGAGACCATTCTATTCATTATCCCTAACAATTATACCGTTCGGTCATCCCATACCATTAGAACATTCTGATCAATTGATCATTCGCGTTGTTTTTGGTTCACTACCCTGAGTAGCAGAAGAAGAGTTCTTATGTGTGTTGTTTAGTGTTTGGGCAATGGATATCTCTCCATTTTATGAGAGTGTGAACCTTTGTAGTTTCCTGATTTCCCTGTTGACGCACACTGTGGTGGTTTGACCATCCTCAGCTGCGGATGTGTGGTTCCACATAGTTTATCTATGTGACATTGTGGTATGAGACCCTTTTTTCTCTGTGTACAGAGTGAATCCTGTGTGGATGTATTTTCCTTGTGGATTGTTTTGTTGTGTATCCCTGTTTTTGTTTGAAAGACTTAGGAGTGGAAGAGGCCTAGAATTGGCTAATAACCTAGTGAGGGGAGGAACCTCACAAATAGATCAAGAGGGGATGGAAAATCCTTTAATGCACACCCTGGGAAGCACTGGAAGGGAAGGTATGGCATGAGGGAACTATGTAGCAATGAAGGAATTACTTCCTTGTGTTGGGTATGTAGGTAATGTGAAGTGCCAAGATGGGCAGATCTGGTGTAGGTGTCCATAACTCTATGGTTGAGCTCACTAGCTAGCAATTCTACGTTTTCATTGCCTTGGTAGAGTAAGAAACCCAATGGTTGGTTGGTTTGGCTAAGATATGTTGTGTATTTGACATGTGAGTGAGTCATTACCCTGATTTCCTGTGGAGACCAATTGTATATTGGCTTCGCTATGTCATGTTGTGAACTGTGTGTAGTCTATGAAACGCAATTATAGGTTGGCTTGACTGTGTTAATGTGTGTTGGCTAGTTTGCAATTAGCATGTTAAACCCAGTTGTGTATTGGATTGGATGGATAGTATAAGAAACCCATATGGGTCTTGACTGTGTGTTTTGAGTTCTGGCTATGTGTAAGCCTGTTGTCCCCTAGTTCCTTGTGGAGATCATGCCTAGTTCGGGGGTGGCAGTGTGATGAGAGATTAATGAACACACTAGCCTATGGTTGGGTGGAACATTTCAATGACATATCTAGTTGCAGGATAGCTTAATAATCAAGATAAGTATCTCTTTTATGCTTCTTTATGCCATGTATTTGCTTATGAGTTGTTATGTTCATGCTAAATGATTATTGATGAATTAAGTAGAAGTTTACTTGTGTATACTTCCTGCATTTTACTTTTGTTTATGCCTTGTATGTTTCATGCATTTTTGCCTAAGTCCCTGAGGGCCAAAGGCCTGGTTGCAAAGTTAGAATGATTTTGTTTAGTGTTTTTGCCCCTTGAAATACGCCTGCGAAGGGAGGAAGGTGGAAACTAGAAAAGAGGAGTTGAATAGGGTGGAAATGTTGTATTTCCGCACCATGGGATCCGCCTATGGGAGGCAGAGGGCGGAAGAAGAAAAGTGTCAAAAAATTCTAAGGCATAAGTTAACTTTCAAATTTCCAAAGTCCAAGGTCAGAAAGTAGAAGTCAAAAGTGCAGAAAAGGATAAGGTCAAAAGCTAAGTTTTCTGATTCCTAAGTTTCGCACTAGAGGGTAGAAAGGCAGAAGGTAGAAGGTGAAACATGGCTGAGTAATTCCGTACAAAGGTAATTTTTTTAATTCATGATTTCTGAGGTTAGAATGGTGGAAGGAGCAAGGCGAAAGAGTTGTTGAATATTTCTGTTGCACATTGAGTTTTCGATTTCTGATTTCCAAGGTTAGAAGGGTGAAAAAGCGGAAGAGCAGAAGGCAAAGTGTGGAAAGGACTTGTTCAGTGTGGGAAAGGTGTTTTCAGTTGCAGAAAGTGTTTGTTAAGGGTGGAACGACTATTACATTGGTTTCTAAGCTTGATAAGGAAGGTTGATGTGTGTGTTAACATCCATGCCGTGTGTTTTAAGGGAGAAAAAGGGTTCTTGTGTTGAAATATTGTAACTTCAAAGAATATTCTATATGTATCTTTTGTGGTCCCCGATGGTCCTACCAGGAGAACCACTTGTATTAATTTGTACCCCGATGCTTCTAATCGGAAGAACTAATAAGAGTCATGAGGTAGTCCCCTCTAATTGTAAAGGTGGGTCATTAGCACCCCAGTGTGGTTACTTGAGCCTACATGTGTAACTTGAGCCTACATGTGTAACTTGAGCCTACATGATTTAACTCGAGCCTACATGTCGAATGAGTTAGTTAAAGTGAACGGATGAATATAAATAGAGGTGTGGTGCTCCTCATTTGACACACACACTCTCACTTGTATAGCGCATTAGTGGAGAAGAGAAGTAGCTGGAGAAGGAGGAGGATCAGGCTTTGATCTCCTTGCTGGTTTTATCTTTTATCTTTTTGGGGCATCTATATTGAGGAATATGTTGCTGGGTTTTTCCCTTTAGGGTTTTCCTAGGATAAATATTTGTGTTCCTTTTATATGGTTGTGCTTGTCTATCTTTCAGTGATCCCGTTTATATGCTTTTGTTATGAAAATGAAATGAAATAATGATGTCTTAGCTAAGCATATGAAAAGTTAACATGGTATCAGATCCACCCTGAAAAGAATACATTGTGCAGCTACAGAATCTAGGGCTTCTTACTTTTTGGTTCTCTCTCCACAATCGATCAGCAAAAGAAGGTTAGGATGACTCTCCATTGAAGGGCACATTTTCTGTCGAAGCAGAATTCGATTCCGAGCATTTTCAGTTTTTCATGTGGGAAATTAGGGCTTCTTGCAGAAGAAGAATTTTTGAGTGAACCCAGCATAAGATTTCTCTCCTAATCAAAATCAAAGTTTAGATACCTGGATCAAGATTTTTGGTTGGGTGAAACTCTGAGAAAGTCAAACCCTAGTTTGACCCAGAGCTAGAAAAACCCTAAATACTAAACCTGCTACGTTTTGGTATATTCGCTATATCCCAACATTGGAGAAGGTTTACGAGTGAAAAATTGCACAGACCGCAGGTAAAATCCTGATGAACAATGTGTCCAAAATTCAGCCTCATATTCACTATATTCTAGGAGATATGATTCCTCCACGTTAGGGTTCTAGCCTCTTCCAGAATTCATCCCTAAACAGGACACCTAGGGAAAATTGCTATAGCTTGGGCTACAGAGGTCCAAATGGAATTCCTAAAGATGTTCCATAAATATCATGGACTTTAATTTCTTTGGTCCAAATTTTAGAACCTGAAGATGAACCAGTGACACATGGCATGCCGTACAACTTCACTGTTCTGAACAGTCCTGTAACAGGTCACCTTAGGAAAATGATCATAAATCCCAATTGATGAAACCAATTCTAATGAAACCTATGGTGTTGGATCAGGGACATGCTATTTTACCTTATTGATAAATTTAAAACATAGAGGAGTAGTAATTTCAGAGAGATCATAGAATCAATAACAAGCATTTCTGTAGAAGAAATTGGAAAACTAGGGCTTCCTGTTCCGAGAGCTTCCCTCCACTGTTTTCAGAAAAGGAGTACATTGGAAAGCTCCATTTGGAGAGATATATATTTCTATCCAAACATATCTAAAAGATTCCAATTTTTTAAAATTATGGTTTCTCTGACAAACCCTAGATCAGCCAGCTCCAAAAGCAGGACGGACACCTCAAATCGGTAAGATCTAATCTTTTGCTATTTACATTTGAGGTTCTGATTTCAAAGTGATCTATCACATCATCTTGATGATAATCTTGGTGAAGTTGAAAACTTCCAAGCATGGAAGTATTTGATCTCTCTGAAGAAAATGAATTGGACACCTGCATGAGTAGAGAGGTTCTAGTTTTAGAAGGAGATGAGCCTCAAAGCCTTACACAAGAAGAACTTGATTAAGGCCAAGAAGATCATTGTTGATTCAATCACAGATCAACTTGTACCACAAGTGTATACCCTAAAGACACTGAATATGTTTGATTCCTTGATCAAGCTATTTGAAGATAAGAACATAATTCAGAACATGACAGTTGAAGAATGTGAAGATCCATAATGCATAACATCTTGAAGCGGTAGAAGAAGAAGTAGAGAATGCAGAAGTGGTGATAGCCACCTTGAATGGCCTCCCATGATCATGGGATTCATTCATGCGAAGAATGTATGCCAGAAGGAAGTGATTACTTTCAACTCGACTCATAAGAAGAGAAGAAGAATATGGGAGCAATTGAAGATCAAGCTCTCACCATTCAAAGAAGATCCCTCATGCGATGAGGAATATGAAGAACTCAATTCTTGAAGAACCTCTTATTCATCTTATCATTTGGATAAAAAATGATGATTTCATGAATGGAGAAGATGATAAAGCAGAATGATCAAGATGAACTCTACCCATGAAACAAATAAAAGATAAGTATTCAATTGTCATTTCATGATATTGTTTTGTTATACATTTGATTATATTCAGTTGATGTGTTATGCATGATAGATTGTTTGCATTAATTACTATATACTACTAATATGCATGTGATGGGTAAGTAGCTCATGGTGCTATACAACTCTCCTTTGCTACTTATTTAGAATGAAGCCTCCTTGCTGACATATTGGATTAGTACACAATCTCAATAATGTCATGATAGAAATGGAAGGCATCTAAAAAGTTTCTACGAGATATGGATGAATGTTGTATTGGCTAAACAGTTGCATGATGCATAAGAATTTGTCGTTATGCATATGTTTTATGAAATAGTTCTAACCATGCAACTGGTGCATTTGAATTGTAGGAAAGGTCCTGTACAACCTCCTAAAAGAAGGATGAGACTTGTTCCGAAGAACAAGTGACGACAATTCAATAAACATGAGTTTGAACCTCCCAGGGTCAGAGACACCATGACGAAAGAAAGAGCTTCAGAGAGTGGTAGATCCACCTTGAAGGATTAAGATCACCATGGGTATGAGAGATAACTCAAGATGAAGAAAAGAATGCTATGAAAGAAGCTATGATCAAAGAATAACAGTTGATCATGGGGAATGATGTATATGATATGATTTCAAGACATAAAGGGAAGTACGTAGTATCTTCCATATGGATCTACAAGAATTAGTGTACAAAGCAAGGATCATGATTTGCCTCAGAAAGAATAGACTATGACATGACATACTCTATTGACCAGTATATATCAAGCATAGAATCACCTATACATAATGAAGAAGGAAGATAATACTCCACTTCAGGGGGAGTGACTACAGAAGATGTCTGAGTTCGACACGGTACGACATGATGGACACCTTCCTGATGGATCGAGACTTTACCAAGAGTAAAGTGGGTTCCAACCTTCAAAGTTGAATGCAGAAGACTAGGATATGTTGATGATCTCACAAGACAAACTCATGGAAGATGTTATGATGAATGAATACTAGAATGATGTTTGGGATATGGTACTCAAACCAGAAAGCAAGGATGTGGTATCTTACAAATGGATTTGCAAGATAAAATATGTTGCTGATAGAAGTAAGGAAAGACTTGTGGCTAGAGGTTTCTATAAGAAAGAGGGAATTAATTCTGAAGAGACACTTACTCCAGAAAGCAAGGTACACTTCCTTTAGAACTATGATGGTAGTTGCTTCCATGATGAAGTAAAGACAAGCCTTCCTTAATGGTATGATTGGGGAAGAGTTTTACATCGAATAGTCATAAGAATTTGAAGTTGAAGATAGATGGACTCATATGTGTAAGTTGAAGAAGGCCCTCTATGGCATTAAGCAAGCTCCTAGAGCTTGGTATGGAAGGATAGACAATTTCCTCTCAATTATGGGCTTTACCAAGAGTAAAGCTGATTCCAACCTTTATCTCAAGGTTGTAGAAGATGAACCTGTCATCCTGTTATTATATGTGGATGACTTATTCTTGATAGGGAATGAGAAACAGATCATGGAAAGCAAAAAGAAACTAGCAGAAGAATTTGAGATGAAAGACCTTGGGTTAATGCATTATTTCCTAGGTCTGGAAGTACGGCAAAGTTAAGAAGAAATCATTCTCAACTAGGGAAAGTATGCGGTAGAGATATTGAAGAGATTCAATATGTTGGAATGCAAATCCATGGCCACAGCTATGGACTCCAACCTGGAACTGTTAGCCGATAATTCATCAGAGTTAGTGGATGCGACTCATTACAGACAGATCATTGGGTCATTGATGTACTTAACAAATACCAGACCAGACATTTGTTTTGCCGTGAACACCTTAAGTCAATATATTGTTCAACAAAGATGTGTTCACCTAGTAGTTGCAAAACATGTGATGAGATATCTAAAAGGGACTATAGACCTTGGTCTATACTATGATGGTAGCCATGAATATAGATTGTATGGCTACATAGATGTAGATTGGGCTGGAAGTATCTCAGATAGGAAAATCACATCAGGTAGATGCTTTTGTTTGGGGTTTGTTATGAGTTCATGGTTTAGCAGGAAACAGTCCAGTATTTCTCTTAGCATGACTGAAGTAGAATACATAGCAGATTGCTCTACTATGTTGTGAAGTCATATGGCTTCAGAAGATGATATCAGGTCTCTTTGATCTGAAGATGGATACTACAATGATTCTATGTGATAACCAGAGTTGTGATGACAGAGAACCCTGTGTTCCGTTGTAACACATAGAAATCCGGTATTTCTACGTACGAGATAAGATGTAGATGTTTCAGTATTCCCATACTGAAGATATAGATGTTTCAGTATTTACATACTCTAGATGTAGATGATGGTGATTCCGTATTTCTATACTGAATATAGAGATGATGATGCTTTTAGTATTTCTATACTGAAGATATAGATGATGATGCTTTCAGTATTCACATACTAGAGATACAGATGGTGATAGTTCAATATTCACATACTGAAGATGTAGATGATGATGGTTTAGATGATGATGTGCTGAAGAAGCCTTTGTCTCGAGTAAAGTTTGAACACTTTTGGTGTTGTTTGGAAAGACCTTCCCTGAAAGGGGGAGTAGTGATGTTGCAATGGGATTGTATCATCCCTGGGCACTTGTCCTAAAGTGATCCGGAGACCTCGTCTTCGAGAATGAAGAGGGATTGTATCATCCTGGGACAAATGTCCAGAAGTGATCCGGTGACCTCGGTCATCGACAATGTAGCAGGATTGTAGCATCCTTGAACTTCAGTCATTGAGAATGTGGCAGGATTGTATCATCCTTGGAATTTGGTTCAGAATGGATCCATTGAAATTCGGTCATCGAGAAGGTGGCAGGATTGTATCATCCTTGAACTTTGGTTCAGAATGGATCTGGTGTAACTTCGGTCATTGAGAATGTGGCAAGATTGTATCATCCTTGAACTTCGGTTCAGAACAGATCCGGTGTAACTTCGGTCATCGAGAATGGGCCAAGATTGTATCATCCTTGAACTTCAGTTCAGAATGGATCCGGTGTAAATTCGGTCATCGAGAATGTGGCAGGATTGTATCATCCTTGAAATTCAGTTCAAAACGGATCCTGTGTAACTTTGGTCATCAAGAATGTGGCAGGATTATATCATCCTTGAACTTCGGTTCATAACGAATCCGATGTAACTTCGGTCATCGAGAATGTGGCAGGATTGTATCATCCTTGAAATTCAGTTCAGAACGGATCTAGTGTAACTTGGGTCATCGAGAATGTGGCAGGATTGTATCATCCTTGAACTTCGGTTCAGAACGGATCCGGTGTAACTTCGGTCATCGAGAATGTGGCAGGATTGTATCATCCTTGAACTTCGGTTCAGAACGGATCCGGTGTAACTTCGGTCATCGAGAATGTGGCAGGATTGTATCATCCTTGAAATTCGATTCAGAATGGATCTGGTGTAACTTCGGTTCAGAATGGATCCGGTGTAACTTCGGTCATTAAGAATGTGGCAGGATTGTATCATCCTTGAACTTTGGTTCAGAACGGATCCGGTGTAACTTCGGTCATTGAGAATGTGGCAGGATTGTATCATCCTTGAACTTTAGTTTAGAATGGATCTAGTGTAACTTTGGCCATCGAGAATGTGGTAGGATTGTATCATCCTTGAACTTTGGTTTAGAATGGATCCGGTGTAACTTCAGTCATGGAGAATGTGGCAGGATTGCGTCATCCTTGAACCTCAGTTCAGAATGGATCCGGTGACCTCGGTTGTCGAGAATGTGATATGATTGCATCATCCTTGGATTTTGAGTCCAAAAGAGATCCAAAGACTTCTTTGTCTTTGTACTGTGGGCTGCTGCTGCTGCTGATGATGTTTCCTGATCGAAAGATTAGATGTTGCTGATGATGATGATGTTCTTTGATCAAAAGATTAGAAGTTGCTGCTGCTGATGATGTTTCTGATTGAAAGATCAAAATGTGATGATGTTGATATCCTGATGATGATGATGCTGTACTGATCTAAATATCAGAGTATGATGATGACGTACTGATCGAAATATTAGAGTATGATGATGATGATGTTTCCTGATCGAAAGATCAAAGTGTGATGATGATGATGATGTTTCTGATCGAAATATCAGAATGTGATTATGATGATATCTTGATTATGATGATGTCGTACTGATCAAAAGATCATATTATGATGATGATGTACTGATCAAAATATCAGAGTATGATGATGATGATGTTTTCTGATCAAAAGATCAGAGTGCGATGATGATGATGATGTTTCTGATCGGAAGATCAGAATGTGATGATGATGAGATCCTGATGATGATGATGCCGTATTGATCAAAAGATCAAAGTATGATGATGATGATATACTAATCGAAAGATCAGAATATGATGATGAGTTGATGATGACGTTAGAGTATGATGATGTTCAGTTGATGATGTTTCTGACTGAAAGATCAGAGGCTGATGATGATGATGCTTCTGATTGAAAGATCAGAGTGTGATGATGATGATGTTTTGATGCTGATATTTTGATGATGATGATGTTTTCATGATGATGTATCTGATCGAAAGATCAGAGTATGATGATGATGTTGTTGCTAATCAGAAAGGTCAAAGTGCTGAAGATGTTGCTGATCGAAAGATCAAAGTACTGAAGATGTTGTTCAAGTTTTTGCTGATCGAGAGGTCAAAGTATTGAATATGTTGATGCTGATGGAAAGGTCAAAGTGCTGATGATGATGTTGCTGATCATAATATCAGAATATGATGATGATGATGATGTTGTTCGAGAAGTCAAAATACTGAAGAAGTTGTTGATCAAAACAGTCAGAGTGTTGCTATTACTGAAGATTGAAGATTGAAGATGAAGACTTCATGATGTTGAAAAGCTTCCAATGATTTATAGATGTGTTACCCTGCTGATGTTGATGATGTCCTCTATCTCTCTCCTACTATTGTTGTTGTTGATGTTGTTGTAGACTACCCTTCTTGTTAAGGGGGAGTGTTGAAATATTGTAACTTCGAAGAATATTCTGTATGTATCTTTTGTTGTCCCCGATGGTCCTACTGGGAGAACCATTTGTATTACTTTGTACCTCGCTGCTTCTAATCAGAAGAACTAATAAGATTCATGAGGTAGTCCCCTCTAATTGTAAAGGTGGGTCATTAGCACCCCAGTGTGGTTACTTGAGACTACATGTGTAACTTGAGCATACATGATTTAACTCGAACCTACATGTCGAATGAGTTAGTTAAAGTGAACGGATGAATATAAATAGAGGTGTGGTGCTCCTCATTTTACACACACACTCTCACTTGTATAGCGCATTAGTGGAGAAGAGAAGTAGCTAGAGAAGGAGGAGGATCAAGCTTTGATCTTCTTGCTGGTTTTATCTTTTTATCTTTTTGGGGCATCTATATTGAGGAAGATTTTGCTGGGTTTTTCCCTTTAGGGTATTCCCAGGATAAATATTTTTGTTCCTTTTGTATGGTTGTGCTTGCCTATCTTTCAGTGATCCTGTTTATATGCTTTTGCTATGAAAATGAAATGAAATACTGATGTCTTAGCTAAGCATACGAAAAGTTAACATGGTATCAGATCCACCCTGAAAAGAAGACATTGTGCAGCTACAGAATCTAGGGCTACTTACTTTTTTGTTCTCTCTCCACAATCGATCAGCAAAAGAAGGCTAGGTTGACTCTCCATTGAAGGGCGCATCTTTTTGTCGAAGCGGAATTCGATTTCGAGCATTTTTAGTTTTTCGTGTGGGAAATTAGGGCTTCCTGCAGAAGAAGAATTTTTGAGTGAGCCCAGCATAAGATTGATATCGTCATGAAAATCGAATTTTAGAGACCTGGATCAATATTTTTGGTTGGATGAAACTCCGAGAAAGTCAAACCCTAGTTTGACCCGGAGCTAGAAAAACCCTAAATACTAAAACTGCTAAGTTTTGGTATATTCACTATATCCCAACATTGGCAAAGTTCCAGGAGCTAAAAATTTCAGAGACCAAAGCTAAACCCTTGATGAACGCTGTATCCCAAATTCAGCCTTAGATTCACCATATTCTAGGAGATATGATTCCTCCAAGTTAGGGTTCCAGCCCCTTCCATAATTCATCCCTAAACAGGACACCTAGGAAAAATTGCTATAGCTTGGGATACAGAGGTCCAAATGGAATTCCTAAAGATTTTCTAGAAATAGCACGGAATATTATTTCTGTGGTCCAAGTTTTAGAACCTGAAGATGAACCAGTGACACATGGCATGCCGTACAACTTCACTATTCTAAACAGTCCTGTAACAGGTCACCTTGGGAAAATGATCAGAAATCCCAATTGATGAAACCAATTCTAATGAAACCTATGGTGTTGGATCAGGGACATGAGAGGTTACCTCAGTGAGAAATTTTAGACACATATGAGTAATAATTTTGGATATATCACAAAAACAATAACAGGCATTTCTGTAGAAGAAATTGGAAAACTAGGGCTTCCTGTTCCGAGAGCTTCCCTCCACTGTTTTAAGAAAAGGAGTACATTGGAAAGCTCCATTTGAAGAGATCTATCTTTCTATCCAAACATATCTAAAATATTCCAAGTTTTTAAAATTAGGGTTTCTCTGACAAACCCTAGATCAGCCAGCTCCGGAAGCAGGACGGACACCTCAAATCGGTAAGATCTAATCTTTTTCTATTTGCATTTGAGGTTCTCATTTCAAAGTGATCTATCACATCATCTTGATGATAAGCTTGGTGAAGTTGAAAAATTCCAAGCATGGAAGTACTTGATCTCTCTGAAGAAAATGAATTGGACACCTACATGAGTAGAGAGGTTCTAGTTTTAGAGGGAGATGAGCCTCAAAGCCTTACACAAGAAGAACTTGATCAAGGCCAAGAAGATCACTGTTGATTCAATCACGGATCAACTTGTACCACAAGTGTCTTCCCTAAAGACATTGAAGATGTTTGATTCCTTGATCAAGCTATTTGAAGATAAGAACATAATTCAGAAGATGCAGTTGAAGAATGTGAAGATCCAGAATGCATAACATCTTGAAGCGGTAGAAGAAGAAGTAGAGAATGCAGAAGTGGTGATAGCCACCTTGAATGGCCTCCCATGATCATGGGATTAATTCATGCGAAGAATGTATGCCAGAAGGAAGTGATTACTTTCAGCTCGACTCATAAGAAGAGAAGAAGAATATGGGAGCAATTGAAGATCAAGCTCTCACCATTCAAAGAAGATCCCTCATGCGATGAGGAATATGAAGAACTCAATTCTTGAAGAACCTCTTATTCATCTTATCATTTGGATAAGAAATGATGATTTCATGAATGGAGAATATGATAAAGTAGAATTATTAAGATGGATTCTATCCATGAAAAAAATAAAAGATAAGTGTTCAATTGTCATTTCATGATATTGTTTTGTTATACATTTGATTATATTCAGTTGATGTGTTATGCATGATAGATTGTTTGCATTAATGACTGTATACTACTATTATGCATGTGATGGGTAAGTAGCTCATGGTGCTATACAACTCTCCATTGCTACTTATTTAGAATGAAACCTCCTTGCTGACATATTGGATTAGTGCACAATCTCAAATATTTCATGATAGAAATGGAAGGCATCTAGAAAGTTTCTATGAGATATGGATGAATGTTGTATTGGCTAAACAGTTGCATGATGCATAATAATTTGTTGTTATGCATATGTTTTATGAAATAGTTCTAACCATGCAACTGGTGCATTTGAATTGTAGGAAAGGTCCTGCACAACCTCCTAAAAGAAGGATGAGACTTGTTCCGAAGAACAAGTGATGACAATTCAATAAGAAGCTCCTAGGGTCAGAGACACCATGATGAAAGAAAGATCTTCAGAGAGTGGTAGATCCACCTCGAAGGATGAATACCACCATGGGTATGAGAGATAACTCAAGATGAAGAAAAGAATGCTATGAAAGAAGCTATGATCAAAGAATAACAGTTGATCATGGGGAATGATGTATATGATATGATTTAAGACATAAAGGGAGGTACGTAGCATCTTCCATATGGATCTACAAGAACGAGTGTACAAAGCAAGGATCATGATTTGCCTCAGAAAGAATAGACTATGACATGACATACTCTATTGCCCAGTATATATCAAGCATAGAATCACCTGTACAGAATGAAGAAGGAAGATAATACTCCACTTTAGGGGGAGTGACTATAGAAGATATCTGAGTTTGACATGGTATGACATGATGGACAGCTTCCTAATGGATCGAGACTTTACCAAGAGTAAAGTGGGTTCCAACCTTTAAAGTTGAATGCAGAATACTAGGATATGTTGATGATCTGACAAGACAGACT
Organism: Pseudotsuga menziesii; assembly: GCA_001517045.1. NCBI lineage: Eukaryota > Viridiplantae > Streptophyta > Pinopsida > Pinales > Pinaceae > Pseudotsuga > Pseudotsuga menziesii. Next base: position 117,361 of record LPNX010041949.1, read on the forward strand.
CATGGAATATGTTATGATGAAAGAATACTAGAATGATGTTTGGGATATAGTACTCAAACCAGAAAGCAAGGATGTGGTATCTTACAAATGGATTTGCAAGATAAAATACGTTTCCGATAGAAGTAAGGAAAGACTTGTGGCTAGAGGTTTCTATAAGAAAGAGGGAATTAATTCTGAAGAGACACTTACTCCAGAAAGCAAGGTACACTTCCTTTAGAACTATGATGGTAGTTGCTTCCATGATGAAGTAAAGACCAGCCTTCCTTAATGGTATGATTGGGGAAGAGTTTTACATCGAATAGTCACAAGGATTTGAAGTTGAAGACAAATGGACTCATATGTGTAAGTTGAAGAAGGCCCTCTATGGCATGAAGCAAGCTCCTAGAGCTTGGTATGGAAGGATAGACAATTTCCTGTCAATTATGCGCTTTACCAAGAGTAAAGCTGATTGCAACATTTATCTCAAGGTTGTAGAAGATGAACCTGTCATCCTGTTATTATATGTGGATGACTTATTCTTGACAGGGAATTAGAAACAGATCATGGAAAGCAAGAAGAAACTAGCAGAAGAATTTGAGATGAAAGACCTTGGGTTAATGCATTATTTCCTAGGTCTGGAAGTACGACAAAGTTCAGAAGAAATATTTCTCAACCAGGGAAAGTATGCGGTAGAGATATTGAAGAGATTCAATATGTTGGAATGCAAATCCATGGCCACACCCATGGACTCCAACCTGAAACTGTTAGCTGATAATTCATCAGAGTTAGTGGATGCAACTCATTACAGATAGATCATTGGGTCATTGATGTACTTGACAAATACTAGACCAGACATTTGTTTTTCCATGAACACCTTAAGTCAATTACTTGTTCAACCAAGATGGGTTCACCTAGTAGTTGCAAAACATGTGATGAGATATCTAAAAGGGACTATAGACCTTGGTCTTTACTATGATGGTAGCCATGAGTATAGATTGTATGGCTACACAGATGTAGATTGGGTTGGAAGTATCTCATATAGGAAAATCACATTAGGTAGAAGCTTTTGTTTGGGGTTTGCTATGAGTTCATCGTTTAGCAGGAAACAGTACAGTATTTCTCTTAGCACGACTGAAGAAGAATACATAGCAGATTGCTTTGCTAAGTTGTGAAGTCATATGGCTTCAGAAGTTGATATCAGGTCTCTTTGATCTGAAGATGGATACTGCAATGATTATATGTGATAACCAGAGTTGTGATGACAGAGAACCCTGTGTTCTATTGTAACACATAGAAATATGGTATTTCTACATGTCACGTCCCCGTCCCTCAACCAGTGAAGAGGACGCGACGAACACATCAACACAACCGGGCAAACAGCCCCATGAACATAATCAAAGAAATCAATGCTGGAATTAAAACTTACAAGCATACACAGATGCATAATGAATCAACATTCAGCGGAAGCAAACACACACATTCCAACAATTTCCATGTTCATTATAATTCATTTAACATCAATATGATTTGCAGAGATGGGATAACAACAGCACTTATCTGTTGATGAAGACTTCACTCGCAACCAGCTACGTCGCTGCAACGTTCCACCCAACCATAGGCCAACGTGCTCATCAATCTCTCAGCAACGCTGCCACCCCCGAGCTGGGCATGGTTCCTCCAGAATAAGGGTTAATTGCAGGCTTATACATAGCCAAGGGGTACAAACAACAATTTAACACAGCTGGGTTTCACAGGCTTTCAACAGCCAAGCCAAGCCAGCACAGTCCGAAGACTATCCATTGCACTCAGGAAACCAATCAGCTGTCACAGCTTAAAACAGGACAAACGAATTCTGAAACGGCATACCACAAATTACCAAACGTAGCAGCAAACACACTTACAGCAGGGGAAAATCAACAGTTCGTCCAAGGCAATTGAGCCACGGGAAGACTCACACAGACCACACTGGAAAAAAATTTATAGACTCCCAGCCTGGGCGTGGGTAATAATCAACGGAGAACTCACAATTCGACCCATGGGGAAAAGATTCAGCCACTCCATTCACCAATTCGCAGAGGGAAACGACGTGGGTAAAACCCAAGAAATCCCTGTGCGCGAAAATGAGAAACGGGAGGGAAATTCTCTGTGTGAGAATGCACAGCAGTCAGGAGGACGCGAATTGCAAGTGCCTGAGTGTTTAGTAACTCGTGAGGAGGGAGAAAATGCCTGCGTGAGACCAAAATCGCCCAGAGTCTATGCGTGAGGAGCCAACAGACCAAAAATCGTGGTGAGTGTGAACTGTCCAGGGAGGAGTGCGTGAGGAAGAAGAATGGGCAGACGTGGGTGGAGTGGACAAGTGGGTAAGGATGACAGCCTGCCACAACCACCACCACTTCAGCAATAACTCCCCCAACCACCAGCTGAAGCATTAAAGAGGTTGACAAGGGAAGATGGAAAATCAACAAGGTGACCAAACTTGGGTTTTCCCCCCCCATAACCAAGGTTTGACATCCCCCACCCCTTATCCTTTGGAACCATGCCCTTTTAATTCAATGTTGCACTGCCGTAGCTGGTTTTGGTTTATTTTAATTGATGTGCATGTTTACATGATGCCATATTAAAATGTGCCAAATAGCACGAGATACCACCGGCAATTATCCCCATTGCCGAAACATACACAACCAAATCAATGGTGGGGCTTTTGCCTTGAGCTCCTCACCACGATTAATTACAATATATACATCATGCAAACGGGGTCGAAACCGGGGACATTACATTCCCCTCCCCCTTGGAATAACATCGTCCTCGGTGTTCCATTACATATATACAATACATATACAATTGCACATCAAAATTTCAAAATTGCAGATCTGTCCCATGTTCAATCATCTACTTTGAACGTTCAAGACCAAGCCTCTCGGCTTCCATGGACTTGTCCTGCTGGTTCTCAGCTTCCAGCTCCTCCCGAAGTCTAGTAACTTTGCGGCTATCGCCTTCATCATGTTCACTCACTAAGCAGTCCCGGCGTAAATGATGTTCTCCGCATCTCCAACATCTCACTGGCTGCTTCATCTTTACCTGCTCAATTTCCTTTGATTCTTCATGCCTGGACCGTTTCTTATCGGATCGCTTGGACAATTGTCCCACTACTGATCTACCTTCCTTTCCTCCGCTGATTGCTCCCAGAAGGCTTTTCACCTCCCTTTGCAAACCCATAGAGTCTTGCAAAATCTGGTGATTCATTTCACTCTGCCTTTTCTGTATCCTGAGCATCTCCCCAAGATTCTCTTGGGTCTTGGCAATCACTTGAAGGAGACTTCCCGCCAAGTCCAACAACTTTTGATTTGCTGCCATGATCAATGTGCACCACCTGGTTTCACTTTTCTCACTTGTGGAATGCACCATTGAAATTCTATCAGACCAAGCATAATATAGACATCAAAATCAGTTAGTTATTTACCCAATTTGCATGACAGTTCAAGTTCCATTAAGGAAACTTTCATATCTTTCATGCCTTCCCAACAGGCACATGAGCTCATTCATGTCCATTCCTGGGCAGGGAATTAACTATTCCAGCATTCACAATTTACTTTAAGCAAATACACACATTTCATTCTCAATCATACATGCATTCAGCAATCTCTTGTCTTCACAATGCATAAACATATATTCATATATATATAATCAAAAGGCGAGAGAGAGCAGCAAGAGTTTTTCCCCTCTTCGGTTTGTTCCATCCTGGAACCCACATCATCGCAGTGGCTTTTCATGCTCTCAGCCTCTTTCACTTTACCGTGAATGCTGGACCAATCCTTCTTGGTCATGACACTTAATGTCTTTGGTCTATTCCAGACCTCTAAACCATGGACTCTCTCCACATGGTTTGTCTCGGCTGCTAGGACTCCCCCGTCCTACTAGCACCTTTTTCATTACCGCTCAACCCAAGCTTTCTAGGACTATCACATGTCCACATGCACCTCTAGGATGCTCTCATAGTCCTCGCTCCCAGTGATACCTATATCCAAACATTGAATAGATTCACATGTTTAGTTTATTCTCATTAGTTTTATCTCTAAAGCAAGAGTTTAAAACATCATAACCAAATCATATACACATGTATATCTATAAGCAAGAATAATTGAATACTTATCTGTATTGTGCGTTTCCTCGTTCATCCACAGGATCCTGCTTTGCTTTGCAAGCCTTGGGATCGCCTATGGAATCAGATGTTAGGTCAGCACGCAGGCTTCTCCTCAACATCAAATAATCAATGTACATCCAGTACATAACCATGTGAACTGGGATTGGAAGCTTATCATGACCATTTCCAGGTCTAGGATCTACTATGGATCCTTAGGCATATCACAGCCCATCATACACTTATGTCAACAATGACACATACACTTATATCAACATGCACTTATACCAACATACACTTATATCAACAATACACTTATATCAACCATTTACCTTCACCTTTACCTGTCAACACAAGCAACACAAGCAATACAAGCCAACTCATCAGCATCATTGCTCTAAAACTGTAATCACATTTCATATTATTCACTATCAAATATTGAGACACCAGGAGTGCGTCCACTCCCCAGAGTGTAATCAATATTGAAAACCCTTTCATGACTCGACATCGGAAAAGTGTGCACTCTCTTCTGGTGTGTTCCATGCAGGTCCTATTCATACTCAAGCAATCAGTCATCATGGAAATAAATCAAAACATGTTTTGCATATGGAAATTTAATAATTAAACATGCATATTCATAGCAAGGGTTACAGAAAACTTATCCATTTTCCGTCGCAGTATGCCTTTAGATCTGTTAGGCACCATCAAGGAGTTGGGAAAAACTGAATGCTAAGCTGGTGAGCTCGCTCTAGAGCTAGGAACACCTACACCAGAACTAGCCTGACTTCTATAACATCCACACACACACCCAGCACAAGGAATCAGTCCCTTCTCTGCTACACAGTCCCTCAGGCCCTGCATCCCTTTCTAGTGCTATCCCGGAGTTTTGGAGAAGAAAGTCAGCCCTCTAGCTCTGTCTGTGTGGTTTCCAATCACCAGGTTTAAGCAAACCAAGCCCCCATCCATGCTTCCAACATAGTTCGTATCCACACATGTCTTCACCGACATAACCCATACCATCTCACTCATGTTATTACCAAACATGCAGTGCAGATGAGACATTTTCCAAAATGTCCAATGGCGTTTCACCCGAAACCCATTTCCAAGATAAGGGAAAACCTTCCCATGAAGTTTGGCTTCTGTAGGCCATCACACGTGGTCTTCCTACAGTGCGTACCCCATGTGTCCCTCTTGACACAATCTCACACAAGCCAACAATGATTAGTAGCCGTTAGTACCTCTTAAATCCGAAATCCACAATTCAAATTTAACAACCCGTACCAACTAATTTTCACAACCATGAGACTTTTTCTCATAAATGGTAGATTCTGGCAGTGGTCAGGAACTTACCTCTCACTGTCATGTTTGAAGTAATCTACCTGAACATAAACTTCAAACAACCAAACACAAGCTTATGCAAGCCAACAATGGCTAGTGGTTGTCAGCAATTTCTCAAATCCGAAATTCACAATTCGAATTTTAACAACCTATTATGCATATCATATGGTAGATTCAGGCATTGGTTAGGATCTTACCTCTCAATTCCGTTCTTAAAATAATCTACCTGAAACATAAGATTCAACATCCAAACACAAGCTTATGCAAGCCAGTAGTGACTAGTAGTTGTCAGCAACATTTCAAATTCACAATTCAAATTTAACAAGCTCTTTCACATGGTAGATTCTGGCATTGGTCAGGGTCTTACCTCTCAATGACATTCTCAAAATAATCTACCTGAAACATAAGCTTCAATCAACCAAACACTTGGTAAGTATGGATGCATATACTATCTCATTGCTACAACCATCACTGAAGCATTTTTAGAATTTATAAAATTCAAATACTTCAAAGGTTAGTCACATCAGTGTTCTCAAAGCTCATTTACTTCGTGCAATCGTTATCATGCTAACATTGCAAGGTATAGTCATATCATTCATGCAATTAAATGAAGTGGTTAGATACCCTTACTTCACGAGCGTATCATTCATACCACCCTGCTCTTCAATAGAGCATTTCTGGCAGCCCATTGATCATGACTATCCTGCATTCATGACAGCCTTCAAAACAGTTCCAGAATTATCATTAATTCATCATTTCAGCTATTAGTCGTTCATGATATCACATGCATTCATCTTAATGCATTCATGCAATGCATCACAACATTTCACCTTTACTTAGGCAATCAGTCACTCACCCCCTTCATATGCATACATCCATTGCATAATTACAAGATTCATAAAATCTTTTTAATGCATATCCATTCATGCTATCTTGCATTCAATATACCGTGCATGGCCTAACCATGACTAATTCATGTAGAATGCATTACTATATTCAATATCATTAACATCTATAGGCATGACACCTTTCTACATTCCAATATTCACATGGTATGAGGTCTCTTACCTGGACCAATCCATGGATTTGTCATAAGCAACTCTTACCTGCATGGGTCGTACTTACACCCTTGACATGACCACTTTGGTTGGTCCTTTGCAGGAGATTGTCACATTTGCTCACCAACTTTTGTCATGGACTTGTTGCCTTATCCCTTCTCCATAGGGTTGCTGGTCACATTCCTCAGCATCAGCAACATATTCATCCGGGTCCATGTCATCGTTGGTTTGTCCACTAATGCCAACATCAAAACAATGATTATCATTAGTGGTTCATACAGAACATATCCTCATGCATTTTAAGCATAAACGTAGGAGATGTAGTTATAATCAGCAAGATAGGGTTTAATGAAAAATTCCCTTTCAAATCCCTCATCTTCCTATGGAATTTCTTTTCCACATAGCAGGTGGTTGACTTTGTAGCCCTTGCTGCCCCTGGGCATGCAACTGTTCAGATTTGTCCATTTGACAACAGCGGCCATTATTATCACTTTGCTGCTCCATGCTTAGATTCTGGTCACTTATCCTTGTTCCTTGCTGGATAAGCTTTCCAACACCTATTCACACGCGTCATTCCGACCTCGGATGTGAAAACCACACCCCTTCTAAGAATGAAGACTTTCACCAATCTCGCCACTTTCATTACACTACTGCAAAGTAGAATTTTCACATTCTTCTAATGATCTCAGAGCCATTTTGGAAGCTGCATTTTGGGCATCCTTCTTGTCCTTTGTGAAAATCCCTCTGATTCAAACTTTTGCCCAAAACACGGGATTTTCCTTCTCACAAGAACGACTGTCTCAAGGGACGACGGGGGTCATAGAAAAACTCAAAATTTTCCCTGTGCAAATCGGGTGTCGGCTGATTCTCTGATCGGCTGTCCGAAGCCTTTCACATCGGGTGGTCTAGTCATTTAGTCATCCGCAACGGTGGCTTCGGAAGTTCCAGCCTTCCGCAACGTCGGACGCTCCTTCCCTTTCCTCTTCCGATCGGCGCACTTTCTCTTGCGGCGTCGGCAGTCTTCTTAATCGGCCGGCAAATGCCTCCAGCTTCTGCAATGGCGGACGCTCGAAAGCTCCGAACCTTCCGCAACGGCGGATAGTCAAACCTTGACATCTTCCGATTTAGCACTTACGTCGGACGTCGGAAGCATCTCCACATCGGAAGTCGGATGTCTTTAGCTTCCGCAACGGCAGACGTCTACTTCGTCAACTCTTCCGATTTCTCCAACACTTAGACAAATTTTCAAATTTCCAAAATTTCTTCTTCGTCGCCAATCGGATGACTCTTGGATCGGACGCAGGATTGCTTCGCTGTCCACAACGGCGGACAGGAGACTTTACCAATCCTTCCGCAACGGCGGAAGTTCACTTCCTTCAATGGCCCGACTGTTCCATACTTAGCTGAATTTTAAATCTTTCTACGGCGTCGGCGATCAGACGGATCTCGAGTCGGATGCGAGATTGCTTCGCCGTCCGCAACGGCGGATGGAAAGATCGTTGTCTCACCCGCAACTACGGAGGTTAACTCCGTGAACCCTTCCGCAACGGTGGACGGGAAACTTCACCCATTCGCCCACAACGGTGGACGTTAACTTTGCCAGTCCCTCTGCAACGGCGGAATTCCGCTTCCTCCAGTGGTCCGACCGCTCAACACTTAGGCGATTTTTCTGAATTCGTTGCCCACTACTGTTCTGCTGGACATAGAGGGTAATTCTGCCCTCTATCAGCGGCTCTTTCTTGGCCCATAGAGGCCCATTGCTGCAACTCAGAGATCTGATACCACTTTGTCATGTCCCCGTCCCTCAACCAGCGAAGAGGATGCGACGAACACATCAACACAACCGGGAAAACAGCCCCATGAACATAATCAAAGAAATCAATGCTGGAATTAAAACTTACAAGCATACACAGATGCATAATGAATCAACATTCAGCGGAAGCAAACACACACATTCCAACAATTTCCATGTTCATTATAATTCATTTAACATCAATATGATTTGCAGAGATGGGATAACAGCAGCACTTATCTGTTGATGAAGACTTCAACCGCAACCAGCTACGTCGCTGCAACGTTCCACCCAACCATAGGCCAGCGTGCTCATCAATCTCTCAGCAATGCTGCCACCCCCGAGCTGGGCATGGTTCCTCTGGAATAAGGGTTAATTGCAGGCTTATACATAGCCAAGGGGTACAAACAACAATTTAACACAGCTGGGTTTCACAGGCTTTCAACAGCCAAGCCAAGCCAGCACAGTCCGAAGACTATCCATTGCACTCAAGCAACCAATCAGCTGTCACAGCTTAAAACAGGACAAACGAATTCTGAAACGGCATACCAAAAATTCCCAAACGTAGCAGCAAACACACTTACAGCAGGGGAAAATCAACAGTTCGTCCAAGGCAATTGAGGCACGAGAAGACTCACACAGACCACGCTGGAAACAAATTTACAGACTCCCAGCCTGGGCGTGGGTAATAATCAACGCAGAACCCACAATTCGACCCATGGGGAAAAGATTCAGCCACTCCATTCACCAATTCGTAGAGGGAAACGACGTGGGTAAAACCCAGGAAATCCCTATGCGTGAAAATGAGAAACGGGAGGGAAATTCTCTGCGTGAGAATGCACAGCAGTCAGGAGGACGCGAATTGCAAGTGCCTGAGCATTTAGTAACTCGTGAGGAGGGAGAAAATGCCTGCGTGAGACCAAAATCGCCCAGAGCCTATGCGTGAGGAGCCAACAGACCAAAAATCGTGGTGAGTGTGAACTGTCCAGGGAGGAGTGTGTGAGGGAGAAGAATGGGAAGACGTGGGTGGAGTGGGCAAGTGGGTAAGGCTGACAGCCTGCCACAACCACCACCACTTCAGCAATAACTCCCCCAACCACCAGCTGAAGCGTTAAAGAGGTTAACAAGGGAAGATGGAAAATCAACAAGGTGACAAAACATGGGTTTTTCCCCCATAACCAAGGTTTGACATCCCCCACCCCTTATCCTTTGGAACCATGCCCTTTTCATTCAACGCTGCACTGTCGTAGCTGGTTGTGGTTTATTTTAATTGATGTGCGTGTTTACATGATGCCATATTAAAATGTGCCAAATAGCACGAGATACCACTGGCAATTATCCCCATTGCCGAAACATACACAACCAAATCAATGGTGGGGCTTTTGCCTTGAGCTCCTCACCACGATTAATTACAATATATACATCATGCAAATGGGGTCGAAACCGGGGACATTACACTACATACGAGATAAGATGCAGATGTTTCAGTATTCCCATACTGAAGATATAGATGTGTTAGGATTATTAATCCTCCCTTGTCCAAATTTGGTCATATGTCTAAATCGGGAGTCATGTCTAAATCGGGAGTCCATCCAGTCTATTTATAGTCATTAGCACCATTGGTTAAACTTAACCTAATTGGGGCACATGTTTCAGTTACCAAAGTGTGGGGAACACTAATTGAGGCTCACTACCACTTATTGCACTTGATTGCATAAGTTTAGGAGTCTCCTAGATCAATCCCTACAATTTAGGAAGCAACTGGGAGTGCCGAAACCAACCAAGGTCAGTTAACTTCAGTTGATGACTAGTCAAGCCAAGTTAGGAGTCAGTTACATTCAGTTCTAGCTCTCTACATTCAATTAAATAATGGTTTAATTAATTGCATACATGTGGGACGTTTTTCTCACCTACCACAGTCAGTTAACCATTATTTAATACTAAATGTAACAGTTGGTTGTGTTTTAGAACTCCGGTTATGATTTAGACAAGGACAGTTAACTACTGGGTCCTTAACTTCAGTTGATGACTAGTCAAGCCAAGTTAGGAGTCAGTTACATTCAGTTAAATAATGGTTTAATTAATTGCACACATGTGGGGTGCTTTTCTCACCTACCACAGTCAGTTAACCATTATTTAATACTAAATGTAACAGTTGGTTGTGTTTTAGAACTCCAATTGTGATTTAGACAAGTCTTGGTTACCTACAGTCAAGTAGAGTCATCAATTCGAACTTCCTCATGTGGATTCGAATTGCTTGTGGCTATTAAAGCCATTTTACATCATTGTAATTATTATCTGGATTACTTTTTTGATTAATGAAAGCATTCACAGCTGCAAGCCTTTTGCACTGTTTCATTCTTCAATGGCTGAGTAAATTGTGAGATCTTCTTTGTGAGTTGTGTGTTTGTCTACAGATCTATATGCTCAAATTTAACAAGATGATGTTTCAGTATTTACATACTGTATATGTAAATGATGGTGATTCCGTATTTCTATACTGAATATAGAGATGATGATGCTTTCAGTATTTCTATACTGAATATATAGACGATGATGCTTTCAGTATTCACATACTAGAGATACAGATGGTGATAGTTCAGTATTCACATACTGAAGATGTAGATGATGATGGTTTAGATGATGATGTGCTAACGAAGCCTTTGTCTCGAGTAAAGTTTGAACACTTTTGGTGTGGTTTGGAAAGACCTTCCCCGAAAGGGGGAGTAGTGATGTTGCAGTGGGATTGTATCATCCCTGGGCACTTGCCCTAAAGTGATCCGGAGACCTCGTCTTCGAGAATGAAGAGGGATTGTATCATCCTGGGACAAATGTCCAGAAGTGATTCGGTGAGCTTGGTCATCAAGAATGTAGCAGGCTTGTATCATCCTTGAACTTCGGTTCAAAACAGATCCAGTGAACTTCGGTCATCGAGAATGTGGCAGTATTGTATCATCCTTGGACTTTGGTTCAGAACAGATCCGGTGAACTTCGGTCATCGAGAAGGTGGTAGGATTGTATCATCCTTGAACTTTGGTTCAAAATGGATCCGGTGTAACTTCGGTCATCGAGAATGTGGCAGGATTGTATCATCCTTGAACTTCAGTTCAGAATGGATCCAGTGTAACTTCGGTCCTCGAGGATGTGGCAGGATTGTATCATCCTTGAACTTCGGTTCAGAACGGATCCAGTGTAACTTCGGTCATCGAGAATGTGGCAGGATTGTATCATGCTTGAACTTCGGCTCAGATTGGATCCGGTGTAACTTCAGTCATTGAGATTGTGGCAGGATTGTATCATCCTTGAACTTTGGTTCAGAACAGATCCAGTGTAACTTTGGTCATTGAGAATGTGGTAGGATTGTATCATCCTTGAACTTCGGTTCAGAACGGATCTGGTGTAAATTCGGTCATTGCGAATGTGGCAATATTGTATCATCTTTGAACTTCAGTTCAGAATGGATCCAGTCTAAATTCGGTCATCGAGAATGTGGCAGGATTGTATCATCCTTGAACTTCGGTTTAGAATGGATCCGGTGTAACTTCAGTCATTGAGAATGTGGCAGGATTGTATCATCCTTGAACTTTGGTTCAGAATGGATCCAGTGTAACTTCATTCATTGAGAATGTGGCAGGATTGTATCATCCTTGAACTTTAGTTCAGAATGGATCCGGTGTAACTTCGGTCATTAATAATATGGCAGGATTGCATCATCCTTGAACTTCAGTTCATAACGGATTCGGTGTAACTTCGGTCATCGAGAATGTGGCAGGATTGCATCATCCTTGAACCTCAGTTCAGAACGGATCCGGTGACCTTGGTTGTCGAGAATGTGATAGGATTACATCATCCTTGGATTTTGAGTCCAAAATATATCCAAAGACTTCTTTGTCTTTGTACTGTGGGCTGCTGCTGCTGCTGATGATGTTTCCTTATCGAAAGATCAGATGTTGCTAATGATGATGATGTTCTTTGATCAAAAGATCAGAACTTGCTGCTAATGATGATGTTTCTGATCAAAAGATCAGAATGTGATGATGATGATATCTTGATGATGATGATTCCATACTGATCGAAAGATCAGAGTATGATGATGACGTACTGATCGAAAGATCAGAGTATGATGATGACGTACTGATCGAAAGATCAGAGTATGATGATGATGATGTTTCCTAATTGAAATATCAAAGTGTGATGATGATGATGATGTTTCTGATAGAAAGATCAGAATGTGATTATGATGATATCCTCATGATGATGATGCTGTACTAATCAAAAGATCAGAGTATGATGATGAATATGTACTGATAGAAAGATCAAATTATGATGATGATGTACTGATCGAAAGATCAGAGTATGATGATGATGATGTTTTCTGATCGAAAGATCAGAGTGTGATGATGATGATGATGTTTCTGATCGAAAGATCAGAATGTGATGATGATGAGATCCTAATGATGATGATGCCGTATTGATCGAAAGATCAGAGTATGATGATGATGACGTACTGATCGAAAGATCAGAATATGATGATGAGTTGATGATGATGTTAGAGTATGGTGATGTTCGGTTGATGATGTTTCTGATTGAAAGATCAGAGGCTGATGATGATGATGCTTCTGATTAAAATATCAGAGTGTGATGATGATGATGTTTTGATGCTGATATTTTGATGATGATGATGTTTTCATGATGATGTATCTGATCGAAATATCAGAGTATGATGATGATGTTTTTGCTAATCAGAAATTTCAAAGTGCTCAAGATGTTGTTGATCGAAAGAACAAAGTATTGAAGATATTGCTGATCAAGAGGTCAAAGTATTGAAGATGTTGATGGTGATCGAAAGGTCAAAGTGCTGATGACGATGTTGTTGATCCTAAGATCAGAATATGATGATAATGATGATGTTGTTCGAGAAGTCAAAATACTAAAGAAGTTGTTGCTGATCAAAACAGTTAGAGTGTTGTTGTTACTAAAGACTGAAGATTGAAGATGAAGACTACATGATGTTGAAAAGCTTCCAATGATTTATAGATGTGTTACCTTGCTGATGTTGACAATGTCCTCTATCTCTCTCCTACTATTGTTGTTGTTGATGTTGTTGTAGAATACCCTTCTCGTTAAGGGGGAGTGTTGAAATATTGTAACTTCGAAGAATATTCTATATGTATCTTTTTTGGTCCCCGATGGTCCTACCAGGAGAACCATTTGTATTACTTTGTACCCCGGTGCTTCTAATAGGAATAACTAATAAGATTCATGAGGTAGTCCCCTCTAATTGTAAAGGTGGGTCATTAGCACCCCAGTGTGGTTACTTGAGCCTACATGTGTAACTTGAGCCTACATGAAATAACTCAAGCCTACATGTCAAATGAGTTAGTTAAAGTGAATGGATGAATATAAATAGAGGTGTGGTGCTCCTCATTTGACACACACACTCTCACTTGTATAGCGCATTAGTGGAGAAGAGAAGTAGATAGAGAAGGAGGAGGATCGAGATTTGATCTCCTTGCTGGTTTTATATTTTATCTTTTTGGGGCATCTATATTGAGGAAGCTTTTGCTGGGTTTTTCCCTTTAGGGTTTTCCCAGGATAAATCTTTGTGTTTGTTTTGTATGGTTGTGCTTGTCTATCTTTCAGTGATCCTGTTTATATGCTTTTGTTATGAAAATGAAATGAAATACTGATGTATTAGCTAAGCATATGAAAAGTTAACATCTTGAAGTAAAAAATTTAACTTATCTATATTATGGGGTATGGGGACGCTACATTATACCTCTTGTACCAATATAATACAAGTACAAAGTAATTATTAGCCTTTGGAATACTAAATCTGAATCTTGTAGTGATGGAGGTGATGTTTGTCCTCAAAAAGTAGTGTGTTGAGGGATCTGGATAATGTTGGCGTTGTTAGGAAACTTTTTGGGAGGTAAAAGAATTTATGGAAAAGTGAGTTTTCTAGTTAATCTTGAACTATCAATTCCTTGGCATAAGGAAAGAAACTTGATTTCTCAAAATGAATAAAATGACAGATTAGACATGGAGAAAATTATAGATTTATATTTGCCTCCCTTCTAACAACATTTGAAGAATAGAACCTATTTGCAATGAAAGTATGGGATATCCATAAAGAATATTTCAAAGGATGTTATATCCATAGAGAGGATTTAAAAGGATGTGAGAGGTCTAAATCAGAAAGAAATCGGTACCGAGGAGAATTTTTGAACCAATGGCTAGATCGAAAACAGGATTTCAATGAATTAAAAAGACTAAAAAAGTAGTCACTATTATGAAACCATACAGGTTCCTGACCATACAACTTAAGTTTACTAACATTGTAGACATATTTACATATTAATTGTAAAGAACAGAGTGATTTCGATGAAGGAGAAATTTGTTTTCCCATGGCATTTGACCAGAGGCATAGGAATATTTTCCGTTAGACTTCCATATCACCAAGAAAGGAAGCGTAGAGGAGTTTATTCAACAAAAAAACATGTTGTTATGAGGGTTTAAACGTACATCACAACCATAGAAAATGAAGTACCTATACAACTACCACCGACGACGATGAGGTCAAAGAAGCCAAATGATTCTATGTTTCCCAAGAATACTTGGGATACAAGAGAATGCAAGCTAGAATACACACCCACATCCAGAGAAAAAAAGAAGCAACATGTGAATATGCCTAAGGAATGAGTTGGAGGAACCCTTGACACTGCCTGAAAAATGGAACACTTGCAAATGGGAAATAAGAGTGAAATGAATTCCACGCCATGGTAAACAAAGATGACAAGAAGCAATAACCACAAACAACCCACCATGAATGATAGCAAATGTGATTGTTCACTATGCTGAAATAAATGAGGATTACCCTTGTAGAGGCGGTGGGATACATGACACAAACTACAAAATCGAACCCCCTGTAGAACCATGCCTGTAAAATTCCTCTGGCCAAATCAGAACGCATTTAAACAGGAGAGAAACAAACACACTTTTAACAACAACAATAACCAATCCAACGAAAGGAAATCCCACTATCATTTTTGGAGACAGAGGAACTCTAAGGCCATATTGAAAAGAACACCATTGTCGGTCCCAACAAGAATTAATTCATTGATGAACCCACCATCTACATAAAATAGGGAAATAGACCTGCAGCAGTGGAAACCTGCAACACACCTCCTAGATATAAAAATCAAGTTATCACTTGTGACTCAAAACCCCAATGCTCCCCCACTCCTGCGTGCTTCTTCTCCATTCCTTTTTATAATAGAACCCCCTATATATTGCATATTGTTTTAACACGTAAAATAAACCCCTCAACCCTAAATATCACCCCAATACAATCTTTTGTTTTTTTATAATTATTAATCCCCCAATATGAACAAACGTGATATGTTATTTTTCCGTTAGTGACACCCTCGCATTGTTGAGGGGGTGGTTCTCTTAAAATGTATTTTACATTTATATTGAGAGTGTGGTTGGGATATCTCGATCATTTTGATAAAGAGAAGGCATGATTGGGATTTCCATTTCTAGTCTATCTGTGTTGATAAAGGAAAGTGAATTCCTTCTCTTATGTTTATATCCTTACACATAGTTGTGTTCATGGGATTGATTGGAGGTGAACAGAATATACTTTATAAGGACAATGCAACCTTATTTCTAGTGTTGATGAGGTACATAGATGTATTTATGAGTCGAACCCAGAACTCCAACACTTTAAGAAGGTTATTAAACCTTCATCATGATAAATGGAAGGCAGAAGAACCCATTGAACTAGACTTTATAAATCCATTATATCATTTGGATCTTTCCTTTTTATATAAATATTGAATAGATATAAAGTGGACTCATATAATTTCCTCCTTTTATATCTTTCTTATATAATAAAAAAATCCAATGAATTTCCTTTTTATATATTTCTTACATAATACAAAAATCCAATGCATGTCCTTTAAGTTCAAGAAAAAATTCCACCTTATTAATTTAATTCCTTTAATTAATCCCTTTAAATATATATATCACCTTTGTGATTTGTATCCAAACCTTGTAAGTTCTAAATTATTTTAATGGACAAGGATCTAGTGGTGGTCGTAGACCAGAATCAAAGAAATTTTGGGAATGTGTCACCAAGATCCAGATCAAGATTAAGTTTTGATATTGTGAAAATATGATTCACAACAATATCTAGGATCTAAGGGAATCCTCACAATACGATATTATTCACAATTATGTATAAAAACAGTAGAAAGAGTGAAATTAACACATAGAAATGTATTCAATCACTAAGTTTATTATGAATTTCCAACATGTAAATATGTATGGAACATTTTTATATTACAAGAGGGAGAAATAATTAGCCTTTGGAGGCCATTTGGATGCATAAATGTGTCAAGCTATGATTTGAACTCAAAACCCCCCTAGGTGGACCAATGAGCTCCCAAGCCATCCCAAACGGTCACAAATGCTATTGTGAACATGGTTGGAGCATGTGAGGACATTAATGAGGGTAGGATAGGTGTGGTTTATCACATGGATGAGTGGGAGCGGCTCTAGGCAGCAATAAATTCCCAAGGATATCCAAAACCATCAAATACATGCACTAGTGCCTATAGTCAAACAATTTCCATGATTTAAGGGATGGGGAGTGCACCAAGGTATGATCTGTCATAAATGAGGGAATCTGGGCATTCAGAATGATCAAAATGGAGCTCCTGAGTGCAAGAAATGAGTCCAAAATACCTAATACACGACCAAGGTTGGCCAATATAACCTAGTTTTGGACCCTATAAAATAGCATAAAGCTAATGAAAATGTATCCTAGGTGTATGACTATGGTACTAAGGTGGATTAATGCTCTAACACACCCCTTTAATCCTGAATTATTATAACTTCTACCATACTATTATTGAGGCCTTATCAACTAAGGCTCAAGTCAAGTCTCACAAAACTTTATTTGTCCATATAACCAAGGTAAGGAGGAAAACCTCATGGGGTCAAAACCTCCCCTCTAAAATGGACATGGAGAGAAATATGAAAGTGAATATCAGCCATCACCATGTGTCACCCACTCTAATAAGGGGTCTCATATAGGTGAATGTCTTCTCTTTGAAGCTCTTGGCGAAGATGTTAGCAGTTTGCTCTGTAGATGGGAAATACTGCAATAATATCACCTGCTCATGCACCAAGCTCCTGATGTAGTGCATGTGTATATAAATGTGCTTGGTCCTATTTCTCTGCACTGGATGAGTGAAAATATTGATTTCAATTTTATTTTCACACCAAATGATTGTGGGTGAATCAAATGCAAATCCAAGTTCCCCAAGAATACCTTGCAACCACACATTGTGTAGCTGCGTTCACTGCTTCTCTGTACTCAGCCTCAAATGAAGAGAGGGATATGGTGTGTTGTTTCTTTCTTGAACAACGTATGATACCATGTTCAAGCATGAATGCATAACATGAAGTGGAATTTCTATCAAGTGAATCTCCAGACCAATCAAAATCATTCAATCCAACTAGTTCTAGTGGAGAACCGACAACATGGTGTACCACGAAGTGTTTGGTTCCTTTCATATAATGAAATATTATTTTTGGATCCTTCCAATAGATCTCATGAGAGTCCTACATATATCTAGCAACAAAACCTACATCATATTCCAAATCAGGTCAAGAGTGTGTAAGATAGAACAAACTCTCAACTAGTTGTCTGTACGATGAGTTGTCTGCCAATGGAGATGCTCCAAAATCACCTAGTTTTATTCTTGAGAGGAATGGCAACTTGGTTTCCTTAAATTCATACATTTATAACTTCAATAACATTTCTTCACCATAATTTGGTTGGATGACCTTTATCCTTGCTTTATATTGCTCAATCTCTAATCCAAGAAATTGTCTCAATAATCCAAGGTGAGTCATGGAGAATTCATTGTGCAATGAAGACTTAGTTGATCCAATTTCTTTAGTGAAAATACTTGTAATCAAAATATAATCAACAAATAGTACAGTGAGATTCAATAAATAACCAACATTCTGCAAATAAACATTAGGATCATAATTGCATCTTTCAAAGCCAAGTGATAGCAGAAAATTGTCCATCTTGGCATACCAAGCCCTGAGGGCTTGTTGAGGCCATAGAGAGACTTATTCAACCTGAAAACAAGTAAAGGATCATGAATTAAACCTTTAGGATTCTCCATATATATATCCTAATGAATTTCACCGTGAATAAAATCACTCTTCACATCCATGTGGTGAACCTCCCAATGCTTAGATGCAGTAATGGCTAAAATTAGCCTAATAAATTCCATATTTGCAACCGAGGGAATTGTCTCTCTATATTCCACTCCTTGGACTTGTGAGAATAATTTAGAAACCAAAATGGAGTTATAATTTGTATCAGAACCATCAAAAACCACTTTGGTCCTATAGACCAACTTGCATTGGACTAGTTTCCTCTTGGAGGGCAAGGGAACCAATTCCCAAGTCTCATTGTCTTGCAATGACTTGAAATCTTCTTGCATGGATGTTTTCCATATTGAGTCAAGTGATGATTCCTAATATTTATAAGGATCATATACAACCATCATAAAGAGTCTTTCTTAAATATTCAATTCACAAGTATATAAGGTATTGTGAAATTGAGATCTAGTCTTCCTAGAATCTAGTGGATCTCCAACAATATCCCCAGCTACTTCAATGGTTTTCCCATCCTACTTGGGACAAATGGGTGAGTCATTATTTGAATGTATGTCATAATAATCATCATCAATATTATAATCATAAAAATCATAGAATAATTCATCACTTACATCATCATGGAGTGGAGGATGTGAGCATTCCCCTTCAACTAGTCCAGTCTACTGCATGAGGTATTCTTTGAGCTGTACACTACTTTCGATGAATGTTTTATGAGATGAGGGATCAAAGAGATTGTATCCCTTTGTATATTCAGCATATCCAACCATAATGGACTCCTTTATTTGACCTTGCAAGTCCTTTCTCTTCTCGGGAGGAATCCTAGCCCAAGCCTTTGAGCCAAAAACCATGAAATGAGAAACTTCGGTCTTGTGACCACTACAAGACTCTTATAGAGTTTTTCCATTCAATGCTTTGTGCAAAGCTCTTTTTTAGAAATATGTAGCATATTCAGTAGCTTCAACCCATATATTAGGATTCAAATCCTTTGTCTCCATCATGCCTGTAGCCATCTCCTTAAGATTTATGTTCTTGCGCTTTGCAACACCATTTTTATGTGGTGTGTAGGGCACATAATGTTTCCTTTGGATGCCACATTACTCAAAATTATGATGAAAAATATTATTTACATAATCCTTTCCCTTGTCATTCCTAAGAACCTTGATCTTATTCCCACATGAATTCTCAACCAAATCTTTGTACACTTTGAAAGTCTCAAAAACTTCATATTTCAGCTTGAGGAAATACAGCCAACAGTACCTTGAGAAATAATCAATCAAGGTCAACACATACCTTGAATTCCCATAAGAGTGTGTGGGAAGAGGTCCTATGATATCTAAATGAATCAAATCAGGCACTTGGACAATTCTCCTTGCCTTTCCTTTCTCATACATGCGCTCAACATGCTTTCCCACTACACACCCTTTTCATGTGCCATTAGAAAACTTGATGGAAGGAATCCCTTCAGCCATGATTTCTATGCTTAGTGATGAGAGGTATGTGTAGTTGAGATGACCATTTATTTCATGCCACAACTTGCTTGTATCATTGGCATGTGACAAGAGTGCATTCCCTCGAGAGTAGGGGAGGAAGTGAGAGAATTTGTACATTCTCGAATCATAGTCAGCATAACCCACTGCAACAACTTGACTTGTTGATACTTCTGAGATATGCACAACATTTTGAGAAAATATTAATCTCTTGGTTGCAGTGTGTCATTTGATACAATGAGAGTAGGTTCACTGCTAGATCAGGCACAAACAACACATTGTTGAAGTAACCATCTTCAAGATCAATCGTGTCAATCCCTTTGGCTTGGATTTCTGAATCATCACCCATAAGGATGGATGGACTACTGTAAGGATGTACGGACGAGAAGGAATCATGCATGGAGGACATATTCATAGAGGCACCTAAATATATGATCAAGGATGAAGAGATTGAAGACCTAGCAACCAAAGCATGGCACCTTTCCTTATTATCTGAGCTTTAACCTTTATCTTTCTTCCTTGCACCTTCTCACAATGGGATGTTGTTCTTCTCAAGGATTTTTTCCATCATTTCAATGGTTTCCTTCATGAATGCACTCTATGGATTACAACCCTTGTGATAGTAGGTGCATTTCGTCTTCTCTTTCTTCTTCTTCTCTTAGTCCTTGTTAGGATTTGAAACCCCATCTAAAGATTTGGGCTTCTCCTGCTTCTTCTTCTCTTGATGCTTAAAAAGTATGGATTTATTTTTTCCTTTGGATGGATTCAAAACTTCTGCAATAATGGTTTGATACTTTGTGGATTTGATGGTACCCACTTGTACCCGCTTGTCTTTCTCTTAATTCAGTGACTCCATGAAGTCTTTCAGTGATGGGATCCTCCAATTTCAAGCTGTGAGCTTTCTAGAGTGGAATGTTGACACAAACACTGAATACTCTGGTTCTAGATTTGGAAGTATGGACAAGATAAATTTCTCACATTTCCTTTCAATGCCACATTGTTTCATCTAAAGCACCAATGGTTTGAAATTTGTGAAGAAGTATTGGATCGTCTCAAAGTGAGTTGGGCTCAATGAGATCAACTCATTTTCGAGTTGGTGGCCTCTCATCTCATCAGTATTCCCAAACAACGAAGGTTTTTTGTGTCTGATAAATTCTTTCATATCTTTAAACTAGTTATGTTTTCTTTAGTTTTATAAACAAGTGAATGCAAGATAAAAAGTAGGTTTACTCTTTCCTCTTCTCATTAGGTTTCCCCAAAAATGTATTTTCCATTTCTAGAAAGGAAGCAAGCCTCTAGGAACATCCTAGCTCTCAACAACCCTAACAAGGTTTAGGTAGAGGACATGGTTAGAATTAAGAATATTTTTCAACCAATTCCAAAAATATCTGCCATGAATATGTGTGACATGGAGAGGAGTAAAGCCAGAGATATTTTAAAATAGGTGATTACTAACAAACTTCTCTATCATGAATCAAGATTCTTTTCTTTTCCTTTAGATTATACAAGGCATTGGCTAGTACCTTGTATAACGTGCCAACCATCCTTCAATATGAGTTATCCTACAAGGTAATAGAAATTACTTGGCTAATTAGATCAAGAACAAAACTACAATGATAGTTTGGATTCAACAAACATGCTTTATATAGGGCCTAACTATTCATAACAATCTTATTGTAGTTTGGGAAAGCTTGGAATGGGTAAAGGAAACAATATCAAACATTATTTTTCTTAATATTGATTTTGATAAGTCTTATGATAGAATGACAAAAGATTAAGTGCTTCACATGCTTGGGTGGTTAGGGTTTGGGAATTGTTTTACACACGCCCTCCAAATACTCTTTTTGAATGCCTCCATTGGATTTGATGTTAATGGTGTAGTTTCAATTGCATTCCTTTTGAAAAGGTCAATTTTCCAAGGCTACCTTCCATTCTCCTTTTTGTATTTTAACCTATTATCCTTCTTATATTAAATATTTAGTAAATGAATTCTTTGAATATTTCTTTATATGGAATTTGTTTATTTTAGTCACTATCATCCTACTAGATGGTGGACAAACAGTTATGTTTATTTTGTGATAAATGTGCACTTACGCTAACACTCAAGAATTCATTGAATGAAGATTGAGTTTGAATAGTTTTGACAAAGTAATTATAGCCATTTTGGGTTGATAGAAATAGAAGCACTTCTAAATGTCCAAGATTATCTTCTTGAGTGGATTGACAAGAAATGGAAGTTTACACAACAAGGACATATAATAGCTTGATAAGTTATTTAGGAATTGATATTGGTGTTGACATATTAACAAAGGATGCCTGAGATTGGGTTTTAAATTTTTTTGGAGAAAAGATCAAATAATTGTTTACCTAGGATTTTCCTTTTGTAGGGAAAGTCATTATTGTAGATAAAATACTTGTAGTTGTGCATGCATAATCCTCTAGTTTTTTGACCATTTGTTCAAGTTAGTTTGATATTAGTGGAATCATTGGTGGTTGGTACATAATCCTTTAAATCCAACGATTAGAAGTGCTAAAAAAGATATGACATGCTCAATAATTAATCTTTAACCGGATTAATTGATACTTTGAAGGTGGGGAATCATGATGGATAAATAACATAAATCCTTATAGGATAAATATAATTGAATAAATGAATAAATGAATAATGAGATGATATACAATTACCATGTGATGGTGTACTTATATAATTGAATAGTCACAATGGTTGGTAAATAGACATGTATTTTCATTAGGTCATGTCACTTCATTAATTTGTTCTTTAATTATCATTTATTATTATTATTTAATTTATATTTATTTATGTCTTTTAAATTGCCTTCCCCTTACAAATGTTTTGTCCTCAAAGCATAATTTATTGGATGACTTATCCCTTGTTCTTTCTCATAATGTCTTCTAATGATCTATTGAGTTGGTAGACGCAACACTTACGAAACAAGACAATATGATTTGTAAAGCATTGAACAAAATTGTTTTACTATTCTTAGATCAAGCCTCCCTAATTCAATTTTATGTGGCACTAGGAACTTATGGTTTCCTTGGATAAAACCTTGTGTATTTTGATTCTCAATATTACTTTTACATTGGCATGGCCCAACTATTTTCATATTCAAATTCTTCAGAATATAAACCACTTGTGGTTTTTTAGAATGATGTTGATAGACCAACTTGATGAAGCAATGATGTATGTGATTAGGGTGTTGATAAGGTGTCTTTGTAGCACAATTATTCCTCATACTTGTAGTGTTTTTTCGATTCACCTTTGGTATTAAATCTTTTTCATATGTATAAGTCATGTTGTTGATAGTTGAATTTCTATTGCTGGGTGCACTTGATTTTTTCATGGTTTGTAATTTGACATCTAAATATATCCTTACTTCAAATATATTTTCATCGTTATGAGTTGTGATGCTGATTGGATTTTCTTTATTGTTCATTTGTCCATGATTCAGGTTCGACGACTCCTCTAGTTCCATAGGTTTGGCCATTATTTCTTTATTGATCAATGCTTCATTTTTAGTGAGTTGTTCTAACTTATTCTATAGAGACTTTTGTCGTTTTTTAACTTCTTAATATGTGCGGTCAAGTTTTGTCTATGATTCTTAAAGCAAGGAATGTATTCATATTTATTAGTAAAACTTCTCAAATTTATTCTTGAGATATTGAATTTGTTGTTTGAATATTTTGTCATTTCATTGTTGTTTTTCTTGCTCATCCTCTAGTTCCTTAATTTGCAATGTAAACTCACGTGTATGCGCATTGTATACATTCGCCTTTGCAATGTACAATTTTGTACAATTGTGCAAATGAGCATTTTATTTTTAAAGATTGAGAGATACTCAAACTCCCCTTTTAAACAAGGAGATTTAGACCAAAATGATGTGTCAATTGTGGACTTATTTGCTAATATAATTTTTTTTTGTATGTTTGAGTGCCTTGTGACTTGTTGGGTCAACCTTTAGTCTGAGAAACCACGAGCCAGGGGAATCTAAGCCATCAAAATAACCCGAGGATCGCACCTGGCCTCGACCGCACCAACCCTTAGCATGTTTGGATTTAAATGTCACCTCACAGGAGCAGCGGGGTTTTATCTCGGGTCACCAAGCAAATGAAACCCCTCTCGACCATTTTCTCTACTGGAATTGGACAGCGAATATCAACTTATTAATATCTTCACAAATTTCAATAAAGTTATTTAGTAATTCTTTTTTTCTTTTATGTATATATAAAGGGTGTGCTTTAATATTTGTTTCAATGTTTATCCTTATACTTTATAAATCCATTATATCGTTTAACTTAGAGACAAAATTCCACCTAATTACTTTAAGAAATCCTTATATATATATATATATATATATATATATATATATATATATATATATATATATCACCTTTGTGACTAGTACCCCAACCTTGTAAGTTTTGATTTTTTTTAATGGCTAGTGGTTGAAGACGAGAATAGAAACTCTAGTAAGATGTCACAAAGAACGAGATCAAGATGAAGTTCTCATACCAACAAAGTGAACAGTTCTTGCTCGAATAGTTCTTGCTCACTTACTGTATATCTAGAATAGATAGGTTAAATAACATAAATCCATAAAATCTAGTTGAATAATAAGATGATATACAATGACCATGGGATAATGTAATTATAGCATTGACTAGTCACAATGGTTGGTAAATAGACATGTCTTTTCATTAGGCCATGTTGCTTCATTAATTTGTTTATTAATTATTATTATTATTATTATTTAATTGTTCTTTGTTTATGTTTGTTAGCGAGATTTAGTGTTGAAACTTGAGATCAATATGGATGCTTTGTATAGATTCCAATTAGATAAGTCCAATATGTCTTTATTTAGGAAACAACCAAAAAAATGGTATAGCCACATGGGGGGATTTATGGGCCAATGACATACAGATATAAATCTCAATGATAGAGGTCATTGGTACCCATGGCTCTAGTCAAATAGACAAGCAATCCTTTATAACATTGTGCAAAGTCATACCCAATGCAAATTTTATGCAAGGATGAATATGGAAAAATTGGACATGGTCTTTATGGAAAATTGTTCGTTGGCAATAGAACCAAAGAATTGTATGATAAGCTCTACATGATTTTTTCTATGAGAGGTAATCTAAACAAAAGAAGTCCAATTTAGGGAGTTTCAATCCAAGTGTGTTAGGAAATTTCAAAGCCATTTGGAACAAATCATTTGAAGACAAAGTACATGTATGGATGGCTATAAGATCAAAGGAATTTCCTTTTTATGGTAAAGATGCTATGAAGCCACATTTAATGGGCTTGCTTCAATGGCCATAATTTTATTTCTATACTGTTATTATAACTGTAGTGTCATCAACATTTGCATTTTCTATTTTATATTGTGTTATAAACATTGATCTAGAAAGAAAAAAAAACTAATGCAATCCATAATTAAAACATATCATCTAAATGTTGCTTTCTATAAGCATTTAGGTGAAAAAAGAATTGGAGATAAAAACCTACTCCCATTTTTCCATCCTCCATGCATTATGGTTAAGCAATCTGGGCTAAAATAATAACACTATAACCCGTAATCAAAATTCTATAACTTCATCCAAATTTTATTCCATAAAATATCATATTAAATAGAAAAACACTCCATAGTTATAAGCTGAGTGGTCAGTTAAACTCTCAAGAATCATATAATTTATGAGCTGGACATAATAATTGGTTAATCATAAAATCTTCAGACTTAGGATTTAGCATTAAAGAAAACATGCAATCTAAACAGACTTAGGGTTTCATAAAATATTCCCACAAAAAACATGCAGTATAAGCAAAGATAAAGGTTGTTCACTTAATCAGCTGGATATGCAAAATTTTAATTTCAGATGAAAATCCCTAATGGAAAATTATGTCTGTTGTTGTGCATTTTCATCGGCCAACACCCACGGTTGGGTATCTGCATCCAAAATGCTCCATGCTTGGGTATCCAAATTCAAGGATAGCATCTTCGATCCCCACATCCTTGGAATAATTGTGACGTTGTCCTTTCCGTCGTAGGCTGCTTCGGTATCTGATGCAAACTGTAACAGTAACTCATGTGTAGTTGAAATCTTCCATTGACTCAGTGTGGGATTCTCCATCCATAAGACCATAAACGCGTAGGACTCCCCAGCCATAGGACCATTAATACATATGAATACGCTTAACATAAATGTTCGGCCCTTGCAAACTAACAGTTTAAGAAATTTATTTTTATCAGGAAAATCCTTTTTCATATTTGGATGCTAAAATAGATACTATAGTGAATAGTGTCTATATCAAGAACAAGAACAATAATTGTAACAATAAAATTAAGTCCTCCTTCAAGGCATTGGTCACTAAGGAAACAAATTCTAATAGCTTTTCCCTTAATACAACAATGGTTCACACCACCAATCAAGAGTGTTGGGACAAGGTTGAGGCTGGGTTGTTGTGCATGGGCCAACAACGATGCCATTGTAGTTTAGAGTGGTTCAATCCCTCGAAGAGGAAGTTATCACTCAAAGCACTACCTAGACCTGTGTGATGGGGAGTGGTTAACTGCAAGGATAAACTTCTTACAGTTGATTAACATTTAGATCAAAACACAATTCATATAACATACCGCAACATTACTTCTGACATATCACAACATTAACTCAACTAATACTAGAGAAACAAAGAACATAATAGATCGACATTGAGAAGACAAGAACAACACATAAAATTTAGGATCCAAAAACAAATAAACAAAACTCAAAAAGGAAAATCCATTATCCCTCACTGAGGATATGACTAGCTATATATTCTACAACTCTGTTTCTGATCTTCTTCCTGTCTCTCAGTGTTGCCTCTCTTCTCTTATCTTCTCTCCTTTTCCACTTATATTATGCTTCCTTTTATACTAGTGATGGGAGGTCCAAAATGATTGCATTTGTTGGTACCTTTTTTAGAACTCTCTCTCCTTTACCCCGTGCTTCCTTCTTTGTTCGTTTTATCTTGTGCATTTTGCAATTCTCTTCAAAACGAAGGATCCATAGGCCCCAGTCTCAAGGGTTGATTCTCCTTGAAGTCAATTTTCTTATGTTGATGATCCTTGCACATCCTTGACTACTGTATCTTGAAACGGAGGATCCAACTATGGCACCTCTGCAAAATTTTACTTTCTGAGATCTTCAAATGTGTCCAACTTTGTTCGTCATTTTCCTACCAAAATGTTGTTTCTAGCTAAAAAATGTTGGGATTTCTCTGTATCTAGGAGGGTGGGATTCTGTTTTTCTAACTATTGAATTTCTATATTTGCAAAGTGATCCAACTATTGTAAATTGGTGTATGCCACGTGTTCTATAGAATTCAATTCTTGCAAAGTCTGTTTAGAGGTATTGAGATTGTCATGAAGGATATCCATCTCTCCTTCTCTTGGTTGAGCCAATATAGTGCCCAAAGAGATCCAAAATGCATCCACAGGTACATGTAAGTCCTTTTTCCAATCAGGAAATGCTCAGATTAGGGTGTTTACCATTCTCTCTTTCAATGTTGCAAAATATTTTTCGCAAGCGTCATTCGATTTGGAAATTTACGTTTTCTTCAATTATTGTTCTAAGGGAACATAGATGGATGTGTAGTTGTATATGAATGTTCTATAATTCTCAGTTTGTGCCAAGGTAGATCACAACCACTTTACTGATGTTGGTGCCTACAGGTTCACAATTGCTGCAATTTTTGCAGGATCTACTATAACTCCATCTTTGCAAACAATATGGCCCAACAAGTTGCCAAAAGTAATGTAAAAGATACACTATCACAAGTTCAAATAAACTTCTATTTGTCTGCAATTATCTAACATGATTTGAATAACTGCAACTTGGTCTTTGAGGAAGTTGTAGACTGTCCAATCATCTATATAGACTTCCAAGAACTTATGAAGAAATTCAAGAAAATTTGCGATCACTATCCTTGAGAAAACATTTGGTACATTTTTCAATCCAAATGGCATCACATTATAATCAAATGATCCCCATTTTGTAGTGAATGTGGTATTATTCTTATTCTCTTCAACAATCTTGACCCGATAATAGCTTGAGAATCCATCAATGAATGAATATGCCTAATTTCCTACTACTTGCTCTAGAACTTCATCACTAAACAATGTTGGAAACATGTCATTGACACATGCAAAATTTAGGCTATGGTAATCGACACATACCTTAATTTATTCTATATATTTATTTATCTAGATGATGTTTAGATTCATTTGATCTGATTAATCTACTAGAAAAATCAAACATGTGCTTAACATTAAATCAATCTATTTTTTCACCTTTTGCTTCACTCAAGGATTTGATATATACCATTGATGCTTATCAAGATTAGAGTTTGGTTTCAACACAATCTTCATTTCACCCAAATATCCATGAATCCCTTTAAGTTCTGTAAATCATTTTGGAAGTAGATCACCATGTTCTTTCAAGAGTGATGTGACCTCGAACACCATTTGCCCATCCTAGTAATCCTCGATGGTTTCCATCTTTGGTTTCTCTTTAGTACTGATGTTGACATTTTGCAACTTCAAAGGTTGTGCATAGATTTATTTTGTCTCTTTAGTTTTTTTTTCTGATCAATTTCTTAGGATCCTTCTGAATCCTTGAAAGTTAAGTGCTACAATTGCTCGAGCTCATATGAGTCAAAGTTCTCCTTGTCTACCTTTGCACAAAAGAGAGGCGATATTCCTTCGAGAGCCATGAATGTGAGGTTTTCCAATTATTGATGCACAGGAAAGAAATATGAATGTCCCACATTCCACAAATTGTTGGTGATCACTGACAATTCTTCCATCACCATGTCACTGGTTGCTGAAAAAGAAAAATCTTGATTGAATTTTGCGCGCATCGTCTTCCACCATGCAATTAGTCATCTTGTTTCTTCATGTAAGTAAAAATCTTGTTTCTTCATGCTAGTGCCAATCTTTAAGATAGGACCAAGATCTTGAAAAAACTGATGAACCCAAAATTGTGGTTATAATTCCTTTGATTCCCACTTGCGGTCACACAGGTCGATGTGCTCATATGGATTGGTATCTCCCATGAATATTTATTTTACCATATTATCATGCATGAATAACATGAATTTTTCATCGGTGTCACCTAAGTGGTGTCCTAGTTTGGTATGCCATATTTATGTATGACCCACAATTTGGTGGGAGTGCCTTTAAATGCATTATCTAGAACATCCATGCCATATCCATTTGTCTAAGGAACCAATCTAGGCTATTGGTTTTGTCATACCTTGATGAATCATGCACTTCTATTCGAATCCAATGAACTAATTTTACCATTATGCAATGTCTGGATGAGATTTCATTTCTCCATTTTTACTAGTTTTCCCAAGCTTCCTCGAAATCACTATTGAAGGAATGAATGCTCCTCCAGCTGACTAAACCTTTTGTCCTTGGCTTTATAAATAATCTTGTTTTCTTGATGTTGGAGAATATATGTTATCCATGACATTGTGTTCCATATTTTCTTAGATTGGATTTATATATCATGGATGTTGGTGCGGATCAAGTGGTCATGTTACTTTCATGCCATCAACCTCAAAATTCATTGTTTTGTTCTTCAAATCATTTATTTCATAGTTTTCATAAGCCCATTTGATTCCAAGCAATGCTAAGTACTGATTCATGTTTTTCATCATCTCCATTACTTCAAATTATGTAGTGGTTTTGAAACCTCCCAAATCAACTTCAACATTTTCATTAGCCAATAGGGCATATACAATATTGACTTACCATCCTCAACTGAATGGAAGGGTATACTAGCGGTGGAGAGCCCATTGCTTCCCATGACTTATTTAACAAAATGTTGACATTTGAGCCCAAATCTAGCATCACAATTTTAATATCATAGCCATGTACTTGTTCGTCTAGGACAAACTCTCTACTAGTCATCTTCTTTTTCCTTTGTCATACCAATTGCATGTTTCTCTTTTAGCACATATATCACCTTCAATGACATAACACACTTCAATTTGTGCAACATCCTAGAGGTTGCAAACTTCTCCATGTCTAATTTTATTCCTATATTATTATTATAAGTGTAGTGTCCTCAACATTTGCATTTTCTATCTTATATTGTGTTATAAAAATGCAATAATCCAATCTATAATTATTTCTATTTTATATTGTGTTATAAACAGTGATTTAAAAAAAAACATTAATCCTATCTATAATTAAAACATATCACCTAATGCTGCTTTCCATAACAAAACCTAATCCAATTTTTCCATCCTCGAAATCATTATAGTTAAGCATTACATACTAAAATAATAACATTGTAAACCCTCTTCAAAATTCTATAACTTCATTGAAATTTTATTCCATAAACTATTATATTAGATAGAAAAACACTTTAATTCAACCTTATAAGCTCACTGATCAATTAAATTCCAAAGAATCATATAATTTATGAGCAAAACATAATCATTGGTTCCTCATAAGGATTTCATAAAATCGTCACACTTAGGGTTTAGCATTCAGAGTATAATGTGTAATCCCCACTGACGCACTAGCAATACACATGGGTTAACGTTGAAGATACCGATTTCTGTGTCATAATTAGCCAACAGTTTAAATGGTTTACAACTAGGTTGATGGATATGGACGGTTTCATAGGCGTAGGTTTGGAGTCGCTTGCAAACAGGCCGACTTGTGTATCAAACAGTTGTCGGAAGCGTCTTGTTACCAAAAGCGTATTTATTTCAGCTTTTGGGGTGTGTAAGGTTGCATATATATGAACTCTTTAATTATTGATGAACAAGATTTATGAATTTTTTAATTATTGACCAACAATATTTAATCTTATTTATTTATTTTTTAATTAATGCAAACTCTATGGGTTTCCATGCAAACTTGGGAATGATGCATGCTCGTAGAGGAAATGTCTCATACTT